>CM046032.1:21725935-22325935 GCA_025215565.1 Flaveria ramosissima | reverse complement strand
GAATCTTTATTTAATTTTTTAATTGTAAATTATTATTATGTAGTGTAATTTTGTAGTATTGGGTATTATGTATTATTTAGTGGAAGGTGATTTGAGGTGTCTAATGCATACCCATGCATGCATGGCCGAAATTATGCAAGTGTGAGGGTGTATGCTCACATTTTAATTGCCTTCTCTTGAGTTTAATTTTGTAAGGGTGACTAGTTGACATTCTCGAAACACTAATTTTTAAAAAGGTAGAAACCTAAATTGGTTAAAAATCAAAAGTAAAAATCACATGAAATCATAATTTACATCAAATAGCAAGAATTGTTTCCAATTTCATAGTAGGGTTGTATAGTTTCAATTATTAGCACTCATAGCATGGATAATGATGCAAGTAATCTAGGGTTAGGGTAACAACCTGGAGGTCGGTTGTCACAACATTGCCCTCTCGGACAAAGTACTCTGGATAGTACTCAGCTGTGACATCCTCAATCTTTATTTCATCTACGTCGTTTAGCTCATCATCACTGGTCACATCAAAATTAGGCGCATCTTTGACAATCTCATTTGGGTTTAGCCTGAACATCTCTGCAAGTTACCCGTCAGTCAGGTCGTGTATGATTTCTCCTTCTTCGGGAGTATAGCTCACCGACCTTCTGACAATCCCTTGCAAATCAAGAATCATTGTTAATTGAGACTTGATTTGCTATAGGGGAGCAACATCATACTCATCCTGCTGATATGTTTGATCTGCTTGATTTATACATTTAAAACACATCAATCATTAGTAGTTAATCAAGTCATTCAAACATTAGATAAAGATATATAAACATTAATTACAGAATTTTAATAGAAGATTCAATTACAAAAGTTTTCAAATACATAAACATCAATAATCATTACTTTTGTCTTTATCAGTCAACTCTTCAACAGCAGGGGTCGAGGGTGATTCTACTTGGTCTTGTGATTTCTTTGTCCTCCTTTCTTGACCCTGAGCTGAGGCTGATACAACTGCATCACCTTCTTTATCGTCATCTCCTCTTTTCTTTCCCTTAGACCCTTCATCATCACTGCTATCTTCTTCATCAGACCCATCATCTTCACCATCATTATCTTCTTCATCATCTTCATCATCATCATCCCCATCACCTTCTTTAATCTTCAGAGGCTCATATTTTGATCCTTTAAGTCTGAGCATGATCGTCTTGTTTTTGGCCTCCAACTCCTCAATCCTCTTTACTGATTGGTCATTTAGCTCCTGAAGCTGGGTGATTTGTTGTGCTTGCTGGGTAATCTACTGTGCTTGGGCAGCATTGAGCTCCACAAGCTGACTTAGCTGAGCAGCTCTTTCTTGATCAGCAGCTAACAACTTCAACACCATGAGGTTTAGTGCAGCCAACTGTTCCTCTACCCTAATGGAGGGTAGAGTGGGTCCGATGGTGAAGGTAGTGTGGGATGATGGACCTGCTTGGTGGCTTGTGGTGGTAGTGGTGAATGTGGTGAATATGGGTGGTGGGTTAGGAGTGGATGGTAAAGGGTTGGCTATAGTAGTGGTGGTTGGGAGTGTGGTAGTAGTGGTTGGGGTTGTGGAGTGGTGGTGGTAGCTGTGGTGGATGTGGGAGATGTGGTGGTGGCGTTAGTAATGGTGGCTGTGGCAGTAGTGGTGGATGTGGTCAATGTAAATCTTGGCCTCTTACCCTTTTTGCCATAAGGGTGAGCCATCCTTTTCTTCCTGGAGCCCTTAGAAACAGAGGCTCCCCCTTGGCTGTTGGGCTGGTCTGAGGTGTAAGTTGGATCAGCATCAATAGTAACAGTATCCCCGGACTCACCCTGGCATCCACCCACCGCCCTAAGCCCTCTTTTAGTGGCTACGACCCAGCTCCCCACCGTTCGCACCAGAGGCTCCTCGTCCGACTCCTCCTCCTCATCCATCTGAAAATCAAGGTGGATTGGAGCCGTCTCGGGTCCACCCGGACCCTCACCTCCTGGATCGTCACCTTTGTCATCATCGTCAGAATCATCGGAGGGTAGAGCAATATGCTCAACATTTGAATCACTATCGTTGTGGCGCCACTTTCTCCTAGCTGGTGCCACTTTCTCCTAGCTGGCGCCACATAATCCTCCCAGGCCAGATGCCCAAACAACCACCTCATAGGGGGTTTCACCTGTTTTCCCCTGTATACCTTCATCCGCCCTAGGGTAGTGTCATCCATAACCTCCAAAGTCACCGCATTGTCCTTCTCCTTGGGCAGTAAGGGGAGCTTCTCATCGATGATCATCTGCAAGAATTGTGGATACATGCAGAAGCTCTCTTTACCCTTTGCCTCAAGGTTCTCGATCAGGTACGTGAATATCATGTTAGAGAAGCTGAAGGGGTGGTTTAGCACTAGTGCCATGTAGGCATTCTGGATTTGGTCAGAGAGATCATCGAATCCACCCCTCCTTGAAGCAATGCACTTAAGAATGACGTGTGCTAAGTACTTGAACTGGGGACACAGGTTTCTTTTGTTCAGCACCCCTGCATTGATGTCCCAGAGTACTTCATCCTCAGAAAACATCTCCAAACAGTCAAGGGGTGTAACCTTGTTGGTTGAGCAGCATCATCACCCAGGTCCAGAACACGTCGTATGTCTGCTGTTGTCACCTCTATCTCTTGCCCATAGATGGTGTTGCGTATACAGTATGGCTCTGTAGATCTGTCAACCCTGGCACCTTCCCAGTATGACTGCTGGATGGATCTGTAAGGTGTGCACGTAGTCGATATAGCCTTGTAGATCTGTGATCTGCACAGAAAGGCTATAATTCCTGAGAACTCAGCAGCGTTCCGGTATGTAGGATCAAGGTGAGCACAGATGTTGTGCTTGGTGTTGATAGTCCACCTCTCTGCCATGTTTCTATAACACAAGACACATAAACATCAGATTAATCCATAAAAGAAACACTTGAAACTTAAACTGTTTTGAAATCAGTCTGGTTCAATCGTGCGATTGAACCATACGACTGAGTTCAGTCGGTTGATTGAGTATGCGACTGAGTTCAATCGGGCGACTGAGCATGCGGCTGAGTTCAATCGGGCGATTGAGCATGCGGCTGAGTTCAATTGGGCGACTGAGCATGCGGTTGAGTTCAATCATGCGACTGAGCATGCGGCTGAGTTCAATCGGACGATTGTGCTCATACGCCTTGTTCATTCGGCCGATTGGGCCATTCGCCTAGTTCAATTGTGCAATTGAAGTTCATCTGGGGTGTCTAGTTGGATTACTCTCTGTTCGACACTCTAACACTAAATCTAGGTCAAAACTTGATGTTAAACGTTGTGTATAGACTCTTTAGACTCGCAGGAACCCTAAATGTCACTTTATGTCCTTTATTTTAACCATTATGCACGTTTAGTTGGTCTATTTGATGGTTGTTACTTGTTTCTTGATTTTTAATCAATTGGGTCTGTTAGGGTTTGAATACACCATGCATTTTGTGCGATTTCAATCACTCATTACCTGCAGATGATGAGAGTACACGTCAGTAACACAATAGTAGTGAAAAATCGACTCAATCAAATTTTAGCAGAGTATATGTGCTTTCGGGCGATTTGGAAACAATTGAAGGGTGAGGAGGATTTGCGACCGACTTTAGCCCTATTTATACTCATTTTATTTTCATTCGGGCGACTGGACCTATTCGCACGCTTCATTCGTGCGACTGGGACTTAGTCGTACGACTAGCTCAGTAGGTCACATTAAGTTGTGCGACTCGGTTTCAGTCGTGCGATTGACTCATTCGGTCACCTCCATTCGTGCGATTGGTTCATTCTGGTGATCCAATCGCATGGATTGACCCATGCTTATGGTCCAATCGTACTTCTGGTCCATACGTATGGTTCAGTCGTGCGATTGGGCTCATACGTATTATCCAATCGTGCGACAGGTCCATACTTATGGTCCAGTCGTGCGAATGGCTCATACTTATGAGTTTGACCTTATGACTTTTCAAACACTTAACATTTTAACTATTGATAAGATATTATGATCGTTGATCATCTCAGACATGACCTTTTTAATTTGAAAAACTATTTGATCACCTCAGACGTGATTTTTTTAACTTAAACCTTATGTGATCACCTCAGACGTGATCCTTTTACAATTTTAAACCCAATTGGTCACCTCAGACGTGACCCTTTTAAGTGAGTGGTTCACGGAATTCATCCAGATGTATAGTCCGACTTTTACCTACCAAATGACTAAAAATAGAAAAACAACTTGAAATCAAAAAACTAAACAAGACATATTTTTGTATTTTTTTGATAAGAGATGGATTGAAATCTTTTAGAGTACTTCTAACCGATTTTACTTCCTGGACAGCACAACTTCGAGTTAATTTGATCATAACTGGAACGATTCAGTATGGAATCATACAGGTATATCAAAATCATTTGGGACATGTTACCAAAACCTTTTAATGCTAGATTCTTGTTTTTATCGAGACTTATTAGAAAGTTTAGGAAATCATACTAGAGCTATAAGATGCACATGCTGATTTAGACTTTCAAGAATTGCAGCCACGATGATTGTCAGTATACTTGTCCTCTTAAATCCATACACTGATTTTTGACACACATTGGTGATGAATTAAGGTTTAATTATTTCAACAAGCATTTGTGGATCCCACGCTTATATGGTAATCAACGTTCCTCAAGAGATTTGTGAGCGGTCTATGGATATTTTGACAAGAAGAAACTATTCTAAAAGCTTTCAAAGAGATGTCAAGCCTCAGGGTAGTGCCATTGCACAACAGAGAGGCGCAAACAACAATGAATTCTAGAATATTTAGGTTATGCTTATCTCAGGTCAGTGCCACCGCACAGCAGAGAGGCACATAACCTATCTTCTTGTTAGAGCATATATAATTTTTCTTTTTAGCACATAACGCACCAACAACATTTGTTATTAGCTTGATTGCGCATATCAGTTTTTTTTCGTGCTTTGCTCTTTTTGTGGTCATCCGCACACATTTGTGGCGTTTATTTTCTCGTCACCCCTTATTGGAAATGCGTTGATTGTGTTAACCAGGGATAAGATGGGAACCCACAGCAAGTTGAACAACTTAGTTTGAATTTTAAACCACCAATGAGGTCTACTCATCTATTGTGTTGAATCTACCGACACATCATATAATAAACTAGCAACCTCTAGGTCTACTTTCTCTATGTTACCTTAGTAGCTTACTAGTTTTACTATCATTTTTCCTTTTATTTCGCTTATACTTCTCAGACTTATACTTTAAACTTTGCATCTTAATCATTTAAATTTTTGAAGTCCCAAATAATATGTTCCCCGTGTACTATCATTTTCCAAATACGTTGAATCAGTATCACATATTTGATTTCTATCCTTTTAGCTAAGCTGTCCTTCTCCCCCTTCTTTTTTTTTCTTTTTTTAAGTAATTAAATAAAACAACTAATTTAATACTATTCTAACCTATTCTCCCCCTAAAATTCTAAGACCGAATATATTTTTTTGAGTTTTTGGATTTTATAGAAACAGGAAATTAAAATAAGAAAAATAAAAGAAAATAAAAACAAAACGTTGTCGGACTACGCATTTTCATCCTCTATGATCACATCACTTTTCTTTTTCACCCCGTTGACCTCTAACAGATATAAAAATCTCGGTTTATCAAAGGCTTTTGTGTAGAGGTCAGCGCGTTGAAAATCCGTATTAATTTTAACCACATCGATTAAATTCTTTTCAAAACAATCACGTATAAAGTGATATTTAATTCCGATGTGTTTAGTTTTAGGATGTTGGACAAGATTTTTAGTTACGGCTATAGCAGCAGAATTGTCAACAAAGATAGGAGTGTTAGAGAATTTCAAACCGTAGTCGCGCATTTGCTGTTGAATCCAGATAATTTGTGAACAGCAACTTGCAGCAGCAACGTATTTAGCTCCACATGTTGATAGAGCAACGGAGGTCTGCTTCTTACATTGCCAGGTGACTAGTCTTCTCCCAAAAATTTGACATCCTGCAGATGTTGACTTGTAATTCATTTTGCAGCCGCCATAATCCGAATAGCTATACGCTGTAAGGTCAAAGTCATCCTCATGAGGATACCACAACCCGTGTGTTGGACTACCCTTCAGATAACGAAATATCCTTTTAACTCCCATGAGATGGTTGACTTTCAGTTTCGCCTGATATCTGGAACAAAGACACGTCGCGTACATGATATCAGGTCGTGAGGCTGTGAGGTACATGAGGGATCCGATCATTCCTCGGTACATGGTGGCATCAACCAGATCACCATTTTCGTCGGGTGCCACATCGTGGTTTGTAGCTAGTGGAGTCCCAGCTGCCGAAGCATTCTCCATATTGAACCGACTTAGGATATCACCTACATACTTGGTCTGATGTAGAAATATTCCCTTTGGTGTCTGATCCACCTATAACCCGAGAAAGAACTTCATCTCTCCCATGGCACTCAAATTCAGCTTTCATTACTGCTTCAAATTCTTTACATAGATCTTCATTTTTGGAACCGAAGATTATGTCACCAACATAAATCTGTACCAGCAGTAAGTCACCATCATTTTCTTTGATGAACAGTGTACAATCAATCACTCCTATACGAAAGTCGTGTTTCACCAGATGAGTGGATAGTTTCTCATACCATGCTCTCGGGGCTTGATGGAGCCCGTAGAAAGCTTTATCAAGCTTGTAAACTCTGTCCTGATGATAGGGATCCTCAAATCCTTCGGGTTGACTGACATACACTGTCTCCCGGATTTCACCATGAAGGAATGAACTCTTAACATCTAGTTGATAAACTTTAATCTTCATGTAAGATGCATAGGCTAGGAAGATACGGATTGCTTCCATTCTAGCCACAGGTGCAAACACTTCATTGTAATCAATGCCTTCGACTTGTCTAAAACCTTGAACCACAAGTCGAGCCTTGTTTCTGATTATAACCCCTTGGTCATCTTTCTTGCTTTTCAAGACCCATTTAGTGCCAATGACTTTAGCACCTTTTGGTCTGTCTACCAATGTCCATACTCCTAGCTTTTTGAATTGAAGGAGTTCTTCTTGCATGGCACTGACCCATGCCTCATCGTTTAATGCTTCACTAACATATTTTGGCTCAAATTGAGACAAAAAACATCGATATGCGCCATTTTGAAGATATCCCTTTTCCATGACTGAGGCATAATCAGCTGAGTATAGCTGATTTCTGGTCTGTACTCCTGATCGAACATCTCCAATGACATTTTCCAAAGGATGATAAACATTTAACCGGGATCCAGGAGTGGTGGGAACAACTACCTCATTGTCCAGATTGTGAACCACAACTTCAGTATCTAAAGCTGTTGGAGTATGAGGTTCCGAAGAGTCAGAGGCAACAGGGTTTGATGCTTGTGTACTTGCTGTAACAGGAGCCTGTTCCTCTTGGTTCACCTGTTTAGTCTCCACTTCTTCATCGTCAGAGGATGAGTCACTTACATCAAATGCTCCCCCTAAAGGACTAGAAGAATCACCGTGTGGAACTGATGTTGTCGAGTCTAGGGACGGTGTGTTTAAGACATCATACATCATTCTGGTCGCTAACTCATCATCAGAAGGGGAGAGAAGGATATTGAAGGACTTAAAGAATCCATCATAATCGAAGAAGAATGCGGGTCCTTTTCCAGCAGGGGGTAGTGTGTCTCTGAACATCGACGTTGCACCACACTTCTACTTGACCCGTTGAGTTGTTGTAAACTCTCTTATCGGTATGTTGTATCCTAGAAAAATTCCTTCTTCACCCTTTTCACTAAACTTCCCTGACTGATTTTTCTTCAACAGCGTACATATGCGCCAAACGGTTCGAGGTACTCTAGATTAGGTTTACGTCGTATGAGCAACTCGTAACACGTTTTACCATGACGTTTCACCACCAGGACTCGATTTAGGGTGTAACATGCATTAGCTACGGCCTCGTTCCAAAATTGGATAAGCAGTTTCGAGTCAGCTAGCATCGTGCGTGCTGTCTCAATCAAGCTGTGATTCTTTCTCTCAGTAACTCCATTCATTTGAGGAGTGTAGGCAGATGTGTACTGGTGTACATTTCCTTTCTCTTTGCAGAATGCCTCCATCCACTGGTTCTTGAACTCTGCATCGTTGTCCGAACGGATTTGCCTTAGCTTCAGCTTGTAGAGTGACTCCAATGTAGTTACCAGCTCTTTGAATGATTCAAATGTCTCTGATTTGGATTTCAGAAACATCACCCAAGAAAATCTTGAGTAATCATCTGTAACTACATAGCAGTACAAATCGCCGGTAATGCTCTTTGTACTGACTGGGCCAAACAGATCCATGTGTAGAAGCTCAAGAGGCAGGTCAATGGAATGAACGTTCTTTGCCTTGTGAGACTTCTTTATCTGTTTCCCTTTCTTACATGCGACACATAAATCCGATAGTTGGAAGTTCTTAACATTTACTCCTCGCACTAGATCATTCTGGATCAAGTGATTCATTTTCCGTGGATTAATATGTCCCATTCTCCTATGCCAGGAGATGGAATCTCTCTCTGTTGCCTTTGACAAGAAGCATTGCACATCATGATCGGTTGTGGAGGCCTTGGATAGGTCCAAGACATATAAGTCATTATATCTTGAAGCTGACATTAAGATTTTGTTCTCCGTGATAATGAAATCCTTCTTCAGTACATAGCACCTCTTGTTGTCAAAAACCACTTTGAATCCTTTGTCACTGATCTGGGAAACTGAAAGCAAGTTATTATGTAGTTGTTGAACGTAGTTGACCTTATCGAACTTGACTTTCTGGTTTCCCACTTCGCCTTGAGCAGTGATGTATCCTCCTTTATTTCCAGCAAATGATACATGTCCCCCTTTAATTTGTTTGACATTGAAAAGGAGAGACAAGTTCCCGGTCATGTGCCTAGACGCCCCACTATCAACAATCCAGGTGTTTGTGATAGCATTGTAACGGACACCCTGCACATTAAAAGGAAATGATCAGTTTAGGTTTGGGACCCAAGCCTTAACTGGCTTGGGTGACCCGGAGGAATCACACATCATAAACTCAACCCACTGTCCATTTGAGGGTGAGGGCATATCATTCTTCTTATTGTTCTCATTATCAGACAATGGAATTGACTTTTATTTCCATAAGCCAGTTTTGTGTAAGGCCTGTTTGTGATAAACAGACGACTGGCTTACAGTTTGAACTTTAGGTTCATTAATTCTCTTTGGTGGAGTAATAAAACTCCTTTTAGAAGACCTTGGTTTTGTATCATAAAGTTCAATTTTCTTTCTAGGAGTCTGATAGTAAGGACAGTTAGAAGCGATATGTCCTCTCTTTCCACAATTGTAGCAAGATCTCCCTTCTACATGTTGAGGAAACTGTTTTTGTGGAGTTGAGTGTGAAACAGGTGTGACTTGAGTCTGATTGGGTTTGGACACTTCTTGTTTAGATGTTTTTGCTTCTTTAACAAAATTCATTGTTTGAACATTTTTAACATCCTTAGCCTTTTGTTTATTTAGACTTTGACGTGAAGCACGTGGTTGGTTAACTGGTTTGGTCATTTTGGGTTCAGATATAGACATGTTTGAACCTGATTTTACATTAACCTTTTCAAAGTGTTCATCCAAATTTACAATTGGCATCTTACCTTTAGATTTCAAAGTAGCCTCCTTCTGTTTAGTAACAGAATTCACCGGTTTACCCGTGGAATCCGGATCACTAACCAGAGGAGTGGACACCACATGATCCTTAATTGGGTTGTTATTTACAGGTCTACATTTTGTATTTAACAGGATCTCATGTGGTGGTGGAACTACTTTGTAACCCAACCCTTCCCCATTGTTCCGTTCTTTCACTAAGTTTTGAACTATGTGAGAAGAACTGGTCCAACTGTGCAGTTTTTGTTTTAATGAGTTGACTTCGACTTCTAAAACAGCTTTTTCTTTCTTTGTTTCTTCCAAAGAGTTTAAATAAAACTTTATATAATTTGCTTGATTAAAAGCAACAACCTCGGTTTCCCTTAGTTGTTTATTTAAAAGTTTTATTTTCTATTTATAATTGCACTCGTTTTGTTTTAAAATCCGATTAGCTTCTGTGCACAGTTGTAAATCATTTACTAAGCTATCATTGTGGTCTAATAACCTAGAAAACTTAAGATCAATGCTTTCTCTAAATTTGTTACATTCATTACAAGAATGACTTTCAAAAAGTTGGTCTTTGGTACTTACCTGTGAAGATTCGGTTGAACCAGCCATCAGCGCAGAGTTTGATTCCTCGGATGCTGGAGATTCTAAACTTGTCATCCTAAGATCTTCTTCAATCAGGTGATTGACCACATTAGCAGTATCTTCATTTTCTGACATCACTAGTTCCACTGCAATGTCACCTTCACTTGCTGTGTCATAATCCAAACCCTCGACATTTTCAATGTTCGATTCACCAAGAGACACAAACTTGAAGGTCCAATCTTGTCCTTCATCACCTTGAGCAGTCAAGGCCTTTGTATCTTTGCTTAACGATACAACTCCACTTATGGGTTTGTCTTGACGGTTGAAAGACGATAATGGATTCCCGTTATCTGTTTTCTTGGGCTTCACACATTCACGTTTGAAATGCCCCTTTTCTCCACAGTTAAAATAGGTAACTTTGGTTTTGTCGAAACCAAAGGTAGTGTCTTTTGTGGCTACCAAGTTTTGTCATGTCCTTTTCACAAACTTCTTAGCCCTTCGGACAGCACTTGCAAGAGCCCACATAATATCCATCCTTTCTAGTTCATTCTCATCTACCTGCTCGTAATCTTCATCGGCCAGATGGCAATTACCAATTTTCCCAGCAATTAGTCCATCATAAGAATGAACAACCACTTCTAGCAGGTCCATATGCTCCTTTGCAACCTCCACAGTAATATTTCCGAGATTCTAGGTCTTCAACTTCGTAGAATTTGCTTCAGGTACTATATATTGGGTGCAAGACGACCCTGACGTTTCTGATCCTAAAGCAGTGGATTGGGAAAGAGCTGGTGAACTAGACACAAAGGCAGTTTGAAGAGGTGCTCCTGAACGGGTTGGATTGGGAGTTGAGTTATAAAGTGAAGGATTCTGGTCGTAGGATCCTTTCTGAGACTTGTATTTCATCCTAAGTTCCTCCTCTCTAAACTTCAATATGAAGTCATTTATATCCTACCTTGATAGAATATTGTTCTATCTCAAATTAGACACAAACGAGTCCCACTTCTCTGGCAAACCATATGCAAAACTTGACACCGAATCTTCCATAGACATTGTAACCCCATGAGTGTGCAGTTCACTCATCAAATAGTAGAACATGTCGATAACATCATCCAAGCTTTCTTTTCCCATCAAAGAGAAGTTTTCAAACTCCTTCTTTAGAGCCTTTGCCTTCAAAGCTTTCAGCGATGCATTCCCATCATACCTTTTCTCCAACGCTTCCCATAACTTCTTTGCCTGTTTGTTCTCAGAAAACTGATGAAATATATCTTTTGGTATCGACTGAGTCAACAGGGCATACACCTTCTTTTCAGCATTGTACTTCACTTTCTAGCCATCAGTCATGCCGCCCAAAGTAAGTTTAACACCATCAGCACCAACCGACATACTATAACCCGTCTCAGTAGATTCCCAAAGGTTGGGATCAACTCCATTAAGATAGATCTCGAACCGCTGTTTCCATTGTGGATAGTCATCCAACGTTATAAGCTTAGGCGGTTTATTGTGATTTCCAACCTCATTCTCCAGAAGCAGAAGGTTCTGGATGCGTGAGTCTTTCCCGACAGTAAACGCTGAAAACTGATCTTCCATTTGTATTAACTTTGAACTTTGAGAACAACTCTGATTCACTCGTGCAAATGGACTGATGCGAATGAGTCACTCGTGCGAATGAAGGGTGCAACTGGATTCAATCGTGCGATTGGATTCAGTCGTGCGAATGAAGGTTGCGACTGGGATTCAGGTGTACATATGGAGTGAGCGATTGAAGACAAGCGAATGGGGTTGTTCAGTCGTACGAAGACTGAGTTCAATCGTGCGAATAGGTGTGCGATTGAGTTCAGTCGTGCGATTGAGCCAATCGTACGACTGAAGGCTGTTGTTTTTGAAAATTCGAAGGTTTTTGACACTTTGACACAAAAACGCGATTTTTCAAGAACCCTAATCTACCGTATGCCGAAAAACAAAAACTTTGAGACCTGGAGACTTCGAAAACACTGTTTTACTCAAAAAGGTGACTCTTTTGAATGAAAAACGTGATTTTTACACCAAAACCAATCGAATCACACGCAAAATCAAGAGCCAAAGCTCTGATACCACTTGTTAGGACCGTGTACGTACGGAGTACTAACTGATAATGCGTGTATACCTAACCAAAAAGGACAGAATCCTATTTGATTGGCGATCCAATCAGTGAGAACGCAGTTCAGATCAATCTAACGATTAAAGAAACGTTAAGAACGATTAGAACAAGATCAACTGCGGACTATGAAGTTGGAACAGGCTTTCTGGAGTCTTTGGACGGCTAGGGTACGAATGTGTGTCGAAATTCTTGAAGTGTTGCGTTTTTCTACAAATTAAGTGGTATTTATAGGTTAGGGTTTTCAATCGTACGACTGAACCATTAGCATGGTTTAGTTGTGCGAACTGAATCATGCGGTTGATTCATACGTATGACTGAAGGTTCAGTCGTGCGATTGAGTCAATCTCATGTCTCATTCGTAGGACTGATCCAGTCGTCTGGTTCAGTCGTGCGACTGTTTCATTAGCATGAAGTATTCATGCGTATGGTCCATTAGCATGGTCCATTCGCATGAAGGCTTCATATGATCAAGTTTGAACATGTTTCTCAATCATTATTGACTAAGAACTATGCAAACAACCACAAACCTATATAGTTAGTTCAATATACTTTGTCACACAATAAACAATGAAAAATTAAACATTATAATCATCAATAACATATTGTATTTCTCAATTCATCCATTACATATACGTAAGACATGACAGACATTTTACATTAAGCTCCTAAACTAGGTACATATGTATCAACAATAGGCTCGAAATCACTTGGGGAATAAAAGCCCCATTGTTGATTTCATTATCTTGGACGAATTGATGATCAAATTGTTCGATTTGTTTCTAGGGTTCATAAGGAATTAGGATTTCTTGTAATTAATGCTTTTATCAATAAAAAACCATTCCTTAGCAGGCATAGGCGCCCAGCCTAATGGTAAAACACACTCCCTGTCATCTTTGAGGTCCTGGGTTCGAACCCGGGCACCCTCATATTTTTTTAAAACCTTTTTCCTTAATATACTGAATTACAGAAAAATTATAATTATTTAAAAAATCATTTTTGTTAACTAAAATTATTTTTAAAGTTACCAAATTATTTCCTGGAAATTTTAAATATTAAAAACTTATAAATTTTCTTAATAAAAACAATACAACAAAGATATTTTTTAAAGTTATTCTTATAAACTTGTAAAATGGACCTAAAGTTAAATAATTTATTTAACGATAGGTTAATAAATAAATTATTATTTGTAAATACGCTATTTATAATTATTGTTTAATCATGTTTTATTTCAAATGGTTATAAAAATTTATTTACACTTTATATTTAAACTTTATCAATTATTATAAATGATCTAAATTTATTTCTCTATATTAAAATACTTAAATGGTATATTTCTTTTTCATTGAGTCAAAATATAAGTTGTTCCATTATTTAATTTATTTATTAAATCTCTAATTCCACTTGAAACCCTATTTCACGTATGATTGTTAATCTTATCTTTAAACTTAATCTTGGAACTTACACGTTTAGGTATTCTGTAAAAGGAAACCGTTGGAGCAAACTTAATTTCTTGTTGTTCTCTTAAGAATCATCTTATATTATCATGTGAGTTTTCATACCCCTCTTTTACCTTATTTCACATCTTTTGGGGTGAAACATGTTAACGTTATAAACTTGCACTTGTAAACGTCTTAATACTTGTAAATGCACTAGCAGTTCGTATTTAAAATACTTAGGGTATTTATGCTTCTATGATATATTTGGTTTCCTAAAGACTAAAACCGAGTAGTTTTACTCTTCTCTAGAGTAAATCTTCTGAGTGTGAATTGCTTTTGAAAGAAAATTATCCTTCAAATACATATAAGTACTTATGGTCTTATTTAAGCTTTGGAAGATATTTCAGAAAATCTTCAGAAGGTAAATGTCTTATGAGTAGTTATTTGATATGAAGACATAATATTCTTCCGACGACAACTTAATGTCTTTCGAAGGAAATATGTTGAAAATTTCCAGAATTGTAAGGAATATCATTTGAAAAGTGTTTCTTCTAAAGTAAATTGGGGTAATATAGGTGATAATTTAAACATCTTAGGACACAAGTTTTTATAGAAATAGTATTGCATTAAGTATTTAAGTAAATCTACTCAAAGTTAATCATCCCAATAGCTGATACAAGATATTTAAATCTCTGTCATCAAAGGCCTTTGTGAACAGGTCAACATATTGCTCATTTGTATTAACTTTGACTAGTTTTATCAATCCCTTTTCAAAATTATCTCTAATTAGATAATACCTGATGTTGACGTGTTTTGTCCTTGAGTGCTGCACATGATTCTCTGTATAGAGATAACACTGTTGTTTTCTATGTGGATTGGAGTCTCCTTGAACTTGAATCCATAGTCCAACGTCTAATTCTGAATCCAAAGTACTTGAGCACAGCAGCTAGCAGCAACAATGTATTTAGCTTTAGCAGTTGATGCAGACACACATGATTGTTTCTTGCATTGCCATGAGACTATCCTTCCACCAAGGAATTGACATCCCCAGATGTGGACTTTGCAGTCATGTTGCAACCACTATAGTCACTATGTGTATAGGCATACAGATTGAAGTCATGATTCTTTGGATACCAAAGGCCTAGTTTAGGAGCAACTTTGAGATATCTATGAATCCTTTTTACAGGAATTAGATGTGGCATCTTGGGGTTGGCTTGTATCTTGCATATATGAATATAGCAACCATGTTATCATGCCTTATGGCTGTGAGGGACAAAAGAGACCCATTCATATCCCTATAAAGGTGTTCATCTACACACTCCCCCTCAAGATCAGGTGCAAGAGAGTGGTTTCTAGCTATGGGTGTCTTTGCAACATTACACTCAGTCATGTTGAATCTTGTAAGTATGTCTTGTACGTACTTTGACTGACTTATAAAGATGCCATTGTCAACTTGGTTCACTTGAACTCCTAGAAAGAAATTAAGTTCCCTCATGGAACTCATTTCAAATGTATTCTTCATCAGCCTTTTAAAATCTTTGCAGAGCTTTGGATTAGTTTACCCAAAGATAATGTCATGTACATACCATTGAACCAACATTAGGTCATTCCCTGTTCCTTTGATGAAGACAGTTCCATCTATAGTACCCCTCTTGTATCCATGCTGACAGAGATACTTAAATAGTGTCTCATACCACTTCCTTGGAACTTAGTACAACCCATAGAGAGCTTTATCAAGCTTGAAGACATAATAAGGATGATCTGGGTCTGCAAAGCTAGGTGGTTGTTTGACATACACCTCTTCATCAATCACCCCATATAAAAAAGCACACATGACATCAAGTTGCTAGACCTTGAAATCCTTGGCTGCAGCAAAAGCAAGGAATATCCTAACAGCTTCATGTCTTGCTACAGGAGCAAAGACATCAGTGTAGTCAATTTCTTCTTCTTGTGTGTACCCTTGAACAACTAGTCTTACCTTGTTCTTGATGAAGAAGACATAGGTTCCAAACCTTTTGTCGTTTGAGTTAAAGCAGCTCATCTTGCATTGCTTCAACCCAACTTCCATCTTTCAAAGCCTCGTCAACTTTCTTTGGCTCTATCTAGGATAAGAAACAAGAGTATAGACACAAATTTTTGTCATGAGTCTATCCTCTTGTTCTCACCCCCTCGTCAACATCTCCAATGATGTTTATGATAGGATGTGACTTGTGGATCCTAAGTTGAGGGATCACAACAAGTTGATTTGACAGATCTAAATTTATGAAGTTTAGGTCTGGCATTGAGCTATCTCCCATCATATCAGCACACTTATCAAGAGAAGCTTGATCCAATGAGTGTGTGACATCATTGATGTTTTCTTCCATGGAGTGGTTGTCATCATCAAGAAACTCTTGATCACTTTCACCACTACCACTTTCTCTTACATTTGAAGCTCCTTTATTTGTGTTTTATGCATTTGATCTAGAATTTGTAGGCACCTCAGATGTATCAGCTGGATTTGTCATGGTTGTGCTGATAGGACCTCCATCTGCAGGGTTTGTTCCCCCTGAAGCTTAAGTAGCATGATTTTTAGGTCTTCTCAGCTCAAATCTTGGGTCAGGATCTCCTGTAGATAAGATATCTATGAATCCTGAAACATTCTCACAAGCTTGTTAAAATAGTTGGTAACTAAATCAAGATCAAATAACCAATCAGGACAAGAACCTTTCATATTGGGAGTGTGTTCATAGAAGGTCACATTGGCTCACTCTTCAACTATTCTAGTTTTGAGATTGTATACTCTATAAGCCTTAGCTTGGGAAGAGTATCTAGTAATGTGTCCATCATCTTATTTCTCATCAAATTTGGCTATTTGATCTTTGGTATTCAAGATGGTGCAAGGACATCCAAATGATCAGAGAAAACTAATGAAAGGTCTCTTTTTGTGCCACAGCTCATAAGGAGTCTTACCATGAGTCTTAACCACTAAAACTTTGTTTTGAACATAGCAAGCAGTGTTGACAGCCTCTGTCCAGAAGGTGATACTTAGTTTAGAGTCAAAAAACATGGTTCTTTCCGCTTCTATAAGTGTCATGTTTCTCCTCTCAGCAACACCATTTTGCCGAGGAGTCCTGTGAGCAATGTATTGTCTTGTAATACCCTTTTCTTTACAAAATGTGTCAAGGATTTGGTTCTTGAATTTAGTTCCTTGATCACACAGCTTATGGTTTTGACCTTGTGATCACATTGATTCCTAATTTTCAGAATGAAGTTCTTCAAGATCTCAAGAGTCTCATCCTTAGTTCTAATGAAAAAGACCCAAGTGAATCTTGTGAAGTCATCTGTGACCACCAAACAATATGAGGTCCTTCCTAGACTTATTACACTGGTGGGGCCAAAAAGATCCATGTGTAATAAGTGTAGAGGAGCAGTGATGGAGTTCTTTTCCTTTGGTTTGTGAGACACCTTGTGTTGCCTCCCTTTCAGGCATGCAACATAGTGATCATGTCGGGGTTGAACCTAGAGGCTCAGGTTAGCAAATCAAAGTGAAGATCAAGTTAAAGACAAGCGAAAAGTGAAAAAAGCCGCGCGACAACTTACTTGTTGCGTGAGAACTAGCTTCTCGCGTAAGAAGATGATCTCGCGCGAGAACATTCTAGTTTAGCATAATTACTTAGTTTACTTTGTATTTAGTAAGCTTTTGTTCAATTCTTGAATTTGTAACTACTGTGTAATCTTTCAAATTCAGAGAGTTGTTAAAGAGAAGTTATTTACATTGTGATCTTCACTTCTATTCTTCTACTTCTTAATCTGTAATTGTTTACATTCCGCATTCACAATTACGAGATCGATCTGATTATTGTGACAATCCTTACAATTGGTATCAGAGCTTGTATGCTCTAGATCGAGTATTGGAATGATTGATTTGAAGAGTTCATGATCATCGGTTTGTTTGATTCTCGAAGATATAAGTTGTATTAGTTGAATTTTGATCAATTTTGAAGATGATGAAGTTGTTAAGTTTAAAGATTGGACGTTTGATGATGTTTTTAGCTTAAACTTGATTAATTGAATCAATTAGGGACAATTAGGTTCAAATTTGAACTTAAATTACTAATTAATCAATTGATTAATCAAAATCTAATTAATTTGAACTAAAATTGAACAAGAAAAGTTCCGATTTGGTGATTCTGATTCAGGCGAAAACTTATGTTTTTCGTGCGAAAACCCTTACATAGATCGAAAAGATGATTCTTCGCACGAGACAGTTACAACGTTTGTTACAGGTGCGAAAATTTGAACATTCCGCACACTTATTGTGGTTGAACTTTCCGCGCGAAAAGTTTGTGAGGACTCGCGCGAGAACTTTGATTCTTTCTAAATTCAAAGTTTTTTTGAAGAATTTTCTATGGCAAGTCAAAGAATATCACAGCTACTCTGAATCTATACAATGAGATATGCACAAGAAAAAATCCTCCACGTCTTTTGAATGAAGAAGATTATCCAGATTGGGCATATCGTTTTCTGAATTATGTCATTTACACTGAACCCCGGATGATGAGTTCAATCAAGCAAGGTCCATACATTCCTTTGTATAAGAAGGAGAAAGAGTAATGGATTACTAAACCTGAACATCTCTGGGATGAAGATGATCTTAAAAGAATGGAGCTTGATGACAAAGCTTATGCAGCAATCAATGGCACTAACAACTGAGATTGCTCAAAAGTTTAAGGATTATACAAAAGCAAAAGATTTGTGGGATGCTATGGAGGAACAGATCATGGGAAATAAGGATATAAGAGAGAGCATGAAGGATATGCTCAACAAAGAATTCAATATGTTAAATCATATTCTTGGTGAAACATTAGAGGCTAAGATGTCTAGGTTTTTGAAGTTGATCACAAAAATGAAAAGTGCAGGGATAACTCTAAAGAACATAGCTGTGAACAAAAAGCTACTGAATTCTCTACCTTACAGTCAAAACAACAACTGCAGTACCATCAAAAAGGACAAAGGATTTGTTCACCTTGTCTTTAAGTGATCTCATTTTTACTATCAAATCTTATAACATGGATGATAAGCAAAGGGCTGCTAATTACATCAACACCATGCGAGCAGAAGCAACAGCAATGTATGCAAAGATGGCAAGTAACCTAAACTACTATGTTAGCTACTCACAGCTATGTCAGTTACAACAGTCATCTACATCTGCTCAATCTAGTGTGAAAGAACAAGCCTCACCTCAATCCTTACGTCAATATCCAATGACTCACCAAAATCCTTATGTCTAATCACAACCCCAACCTTACACTCAAACTTACTCACCAACCCAAACCCTCAACCAATCCAATAAGCCTTTGTTGTGAATTCTCAGCCAACCAAACAAACCATTCAAATAGCTAAAGAGCATCTGGCTCTTTTCACTTCATTCATGAATAGCTATGAAGCCTTCTCAGCAGGAAGAATTAGTCCACCTAATATCCTGGTTGATGATTTACAACAAGTCAATCCGGATGATGTTGAAGAAAACGACATAAAATATCGGATGGCTATAGTGGTTTACAAGGCTAAGAATTTTTCTAGAAGAACTGGGAGAAAGGTTTTCGGGTTGAACAATTCAAGCAAGATAGGTTTTGACAAGTCCAATCTAAGATGTTATAATTGTGATAAACCTGGTCATTTTGCAAGAGAGTGTACTGAAGCTAGAAACAATCAAGGTGATCAAGGTAAAAGAATGGTTACAGTAGAAGTAGAGACAAAGCAAGACCAAGCTAGTACATCCAAGACCAAGGCTATTGTGTGATGAGGACGATGATTGGTTAGAACAAATGGAAGCTTTGGTTATCAAGCTATCTACTACTCTTTTAGAAGAAATCCAAAGTGAAGAAGAGATTGTTGAAGAGAATCTGTTTGCAGCATTTGTCTCTGAAGATATGTTGAGTGGAGTGTTTGCTGAGGAACAGGAATTTGAAGTTAAGAAGGTGAATGATAAAGTTGTTTAGGGGGTAGAAGTGATAATTGAATATATGCCTGAATCTGTTGAAGGAAAAGCTGTTGAGACTACTACAGCTAAAGAGGTGGTGAAGAAGAAAAAGCTATTGAGATTACTCTAGCTACTGCATGTGATATTCAAGGAAAAGTTGTTGAGAATATTCTAGCAACTAAAGCAGTAAAGATCAACAGAAAGCCTTCATGGTAAATGTGGTCCATGAAGAGTCAAAGAAGAAAGCTGAAACAGAATAGGTTTATTTTAATCTTTGTTCAACTAATTGTATTGAAAAGATTCAAAGAAATAGAGCTCACAATGAACGATTACTTATTGAAGTTGAAAACTTCAATATCAAACCCAAAAGTATAAAATTAATGAGAGAATTTTCAAAGATAAAGTAGATGGATTAAACAAATCAGTTTATCAGTCAAAATTAAATCTTTATGACAAAGATTGTAACATAAAAGATTTGACAAATCGTCATAATGAACTTGCTTTGGAAATTAACAAATTAAATAGTGAACTCTTATCTTCAAAACTAATTGTTGAAAAGTTTGAATTGTCTTCAAATATGGTTGAAGGTATAATCAAGTCCCAAATGACACAGAAAATCAGTGGTGGAAAAAGAGGAGTTGGTTACTCTAACATTGCACCACCGATTAATCATGATTATACTTCTTTACCTTCATCATTATCACAATGATGAAGAGACCTATGGTTTAGGTTTTCAACCAAAATCTGATTTAACATCTTTAGTCAGTGTTCCGTTGACTGTTGATCCTATTATAAAGACTAAAGTTAAAATTAATCATGACACTTTTTGTGTAGAAAATTTAAAGAAAGATGGGTTGGTTGAAGAATGGATTAATGATGATTTAGATTTTAAAAATAAAAATTGTAATGAGAAATCTCAATGTAGTTCATCAGTTTTGATCAATAAAGAGGCGACTATTTTGAATGTTTCAACTGATTGTTCTTCAATGTCGAACAAGGAAAGAAAACTGAAATCCAAAATTAATTTCAAAATAATTGAATGAAAAGATTTTCACAATCGTTATCTGACTTGAAAACTGATTTCAAGAACAAATTTGTTTCTAAAGGCAACATTGATAAAGAAGAGTATATTTAAAAAAAACAAATGAAAGTTTCTTTTAAAATAAATCTTCTCTTATTGCTTATCAAGTGAAACAAGATGTGTGTAGCTCAGGTACAAGAGGAACTAGTCCTTCTCCAGTTCATTCAATACTCAAGGATAAAGGAACATTTAAAGCCTCATGTACATCTTATACAAATCAAAATGAAAAGGGAAAACGAGAGAGCGTACAAGAATCAAAGAAATTCTAAAGCTAGATTCTATGATAACAAAGGATGTTATCATAAACAGTTTGAAAAACCAACTCGAGCATAAAATATGTTTCTTAATAAAATTTGTTATGTGTGTGGAAAGCCAAATCACATGGCTAGAAATTGTAATTTTCAACGTTCTTTGACAAGTAAACAAAGATTTTATAATTCCATTACAAATAATAGAAACCAATTCTTTATAAATGCTAAATTTAAAAAAATTGAAGTCAGTCAAACACATTTGTTGACAACAGAAATGTTCAACAGAACATAGATTTGCAAAAGGATAAATTCATTAAAATGGATTTACATGTCAAATATAACAATTCAGCTTCCACATAAAACATTATCAAGAAATTGATTAAACCAATTCAAGAATGGGAAGTGAAAACAATTACATCAAAACCTGAAATTGTTGAAGATTATATATTTAATGGTAAAAGAGATATGACACTAAAATCAGTATCATACTTGGATGAAAAAGGTGTACTCGGGTCAACCATGGCTTGGGTTCCTAAAACCGAATAAATTTCTTATTCATGCAGGAACATCCTAGACCCAACATCAACAGTGTTTGGCACGTTGACAGTGGATGTTCAAGGTATATGACTGGTAACATATCTCTGTTACAAAACATCAAACCATATAATGGAGGTTATGTTATTTTTGCTGGAGACAAAGGGGGGAAAGATATCTAAGAAAGGTATAGTGTCAAATGGAGTATTAAGCTTTGAGGATGTCAACTTCATTGAGGAACTTAAACATAACTTGTTAAGTGTTTCACAAATTTTTGACAAACAATCTTCCACACATTTTACAGATAAAGAATGTTTGATACTAATACCAGGATTTGTTGTTCCTGAGGAATGGGTTTTGTTAAGAACACCAAGAGATAGAGACACGTATTTGCTAGATATGAATAGATCTCATTCCTTCATGACTGCATCGTGTTTGTTATCTAAAGCCTCTAAGAGTGATACATTGTTATGGCATCGTTGTCTTGGTCATGTTAACATTAAAAACATGAACAAACTGGTTAGAGGGAATCATGTCGTAGGTCTGCCATTTAAGGAATTTAAATTATCTGAACATTGTCTATCATGTTCAAAATGCAAACAACATAAACTTCCTCATAAACCGATTGCTCATACAAAAATTGATTCTATTTACAACTGTTACACATGGATTTATTTGGTAAAGTAAGTGGTTTTGAGTTTACGACGTCGTGCTTATTATTTAGTTTTACTGATGATTTCTCTAGATTTACATGGGTTTTCTTTTTAGCAACCAAAGATGAGACTCCTCGTCCGCTGATAAAATTCATAACACTAGTAGAGAATCAGACGGACAAAACAATAAAGTGCATCTGAAGCGATAATGAAACTGAGTTTTGCAACCGAACATTGAATGAATTTCGTGATTCAAAGGGGATAGCTAGACAATTTAGCACTGCAGGAACTCCACAACAAAATGGAGTTGTAGAAAGACGAAACAGAACTCTAATTGAAGCTTCCAGGACAATGTTATTAGCAGCCAAATTACCATCATTTTTCTGGGCTGAGGCTGTTAACACTACGTGTTATGTTCAGAATCATCTGTTAATCAACAAACAACAAAATATGACTCCTTATAATATCTTTTATAAACATAAACCCAAAGTCAAATATTTCAATACATTTGGATGTTGTTGGACTTTGTTAAACACATCCGATTCAAAATCCAAATTTGATAAAAAAGCTGATGAATGTTATTTTGTTGGTTATTCTGCTAACAAAGTTGCATACATGGTTTACAATAAAAGATCAAAACAAATAATTGATTCATTTGATATTGATTAGCCGAGTCTAACAAATCTGATGCAGGTTTTGCACCTTCATGGGTTTATGATTATGCTTCATTATTTGAAACATTTAATCAATCGTCTATTATTTACACATCTAATCTTCCTTTGACTTCCTCTATTCAGGATATTTTCAATGATGATGTTGGTATTAGTTCATCTCAACCAAAGATAACAACTTCTGATTTACCTTCTTCTTCAAATAGTTCAGTTGTTCCACCTGTTTATGATTCAGCAGAAACATCTTCTGAATCTATTGTTGAACAATCTTAATAAGTTTTTGATGATAGTTCTTCTTCTACTCAAACTGATCTAATTGATACTATTCAAGTTCCATTTGATGATTTATCGTTTAACATTGATAATCATCTGGAGAAAGATATAGTTTATTAACTATAAGGGGGACATATTGTTGAAGAACTAGTGGGTCACATTTCCAATTTAGAAGAGGGCATTTCTGAATACGTTATCCACAATTAAGATTTCACAAAAATCATCCAATAGAAGCTATTATCGGTCCATTATCACAAGGAGTTTAAACTCGGAGCAAATGTGGTGCAATAAATACTTGTTTGTATTCATGTTTCATATCTCAAATTGTGCCAAAGAATGTTGAGATGCCATTAAAGGAAAAGAGTTGGGTAGAGACCATGCAGGACGAACTGATGCAATTCAAAAAGCTCAATGTCTGGCATCTGTGTGAACTTCGAAAAGAAAGCTGTCAATTGGAACAAAATGGATATTTAAGACAAGATGGATGAAAAGGATGTGATTGTCCACAACAAGGCTAGACTTGTTGTCAAGGATTCTATCAAATTGAAGGACTTGATTATGAAGAAGTACATGCTCCTGTTGCAAGACAAGAAGCTATACGTATTTTTCTGGCTTATGCTTCATACAAGAACTTTACAGTTGATCAGATGGATGTCAAAACAGCCTTTCTGTATGGAGAAATGAAAGAAGAAACATATGTTTGTCAACCATCGGGTTTTGAAGATCCAGATCATCCTGAATATGTGTACAAGTTAGACAAAGCACTTTATGGCTTATATCAAGCACCCCGTGCCTGGTATGCTACTTTGACAGAACATTTGCTTGCAAATGGTTATTCGAGAGGTGCTATTGATCAAACATTGTTTTTAAGGAAGACTGGTGATGATCTTATTCTTGTTCAAGTTTACGTTGATGATATCATTTTTGGATCTACTAATGATGAATTGTGTAAGGAATTTGACGCAGTGATGAAGAAGAAATTTGAGATGATTTCTCTTGGTGAAATGTCATTCTTCTTGGGTATCCAAGTCAAGCAAGATGATAAAGGAATACTAATTTATCAAGAAAAGTATATTTACATTATTTTTGATAAATACAAGTTTCAAGAATCCAGGATTGCTCCAACTCCTATGTCTTCTCATCCTACTTTGACTTCAGATCACATGGGAGAAGATGTTAATCAACACATGTATATATCAATGATTGGATCCCTGATGTATCTTACTGCTAGCAGGCCGGACATTATGTTCCCTATTTGTCAGTGTGCACGTTATCAAAGCAGTCCGAAACAATCTCACATGAAAGCTATCAAGCGGATTTTTAAGTATCTCAAGGGTCAACCAACACTTGGTCTTTGGTATCGTAAAAATTCCGATTTCAATTTATTTGCTTACACTAACAATGATTATACAGGAGGTAACTTGGACAGAAAATCAACCACTGGTGGGTGTTAATTTTTAGGAAATCGTCTTATTTCTTGGCAATGCAAGAAACTACATACAGTGTTAACTTCTACTGCAGAAGCTGAATATGTGGCTGCTTCGAGTTGTTGTTCTTAGATTGTCTGGATTCAACAACAACTGCTAGATTATGGCCTTAACATTTATGACACTAGCATCTTATGTGATAACACTGTTGTTCTTAATATTCTGAAGTATCCAATTCAACATTCAAAGACAAAACAAATTGACATCCGCATGCATTTTATCCGAGATTGTTGTGAAAAGAAGCTTATTCATTTGGAATATGTTTCATCAGATAACAAAATTGCTGATTTGTTTACTAAGGCCTTTGATCATTCCAGATTTGACGTTTTAGTTCAATCTCTGGGAATGATGTTAACTCTTATTTTTACACCCTTTTCAAAAATATTTTTCTTAGTTTGTTATATAATTTTTATTTTCTATCTAGATAATCATATTTTTAGTGGGAGAAAATTTGATAGTTTCGAAAAAAAATTTATTCTTAAGGGGAGTAAAAAGATTGAAGAAAAATACAAAAAGATTTTATATTTTATGCTTAGGGGGAGTAAAAAGATTGAAGAAAAAAAAATACAAAAAAGATTTTATGTTTTAAACTTAAAGATTGAAGAAAATTAAATTTTCATGATTGTATAGAAAATGATAGTACATTTCTTGATTTCAGCTCATTACATCTGAAGGGATACAAGAAACTGACTTGTATATGTTTGATATGTTGATAGGCTTGACGATCAAGTGAAAAGCATTATGTATTGTGATACACTAAAAATAATCATCTATGATTGAAGTGGGTAACTCATCAAGGTTTTGTGAATACACCGATTCTATGCTAAAAGAGAATGAGAGTTAAAGTCTAGTCATACTCAAGCCTACTCTCTGAATCAGCTAATATAAGTTATATATATATATATATATATATATATATATATATATATATATATATATATATATATATATATATATATATATATATATATATATATATATATACATATATATATACATATATATATATATATATATATATATATATATATATATATATATATATATATATATATATATATATATATACATATATATATATATATATACACATATATGAAAAGTATCAAAAGAAAAATCAAAATCAAATGTCAAAAGAATATATCAAACAAAAGAGCAAAAAGATGCCAAAAGGCAATATAGGAATAAAATATGCAAATGTGCACATTAATAAAATATATGTTATAGACATACAATATATATGATTAATATTTTTTTTCTTCTGAGAATATGTTATGACATTGGAGGCAAAATCAAAAGATGGGGCATGTAAGTCCGTCTTGCCATGCAAGTCCTAAACGTCTTGCGAGGGCAAAACATAAGTCCGAATGTCCGTTAATAAGTCCTATAACTTGTTAATATTCTGTGCTCAGAAAAATTTTTTGTGATAGTTCTGCTCTAATAGATATTATATAACATAATAACCAAAACTGAGAAAGCTGATAAGATGTGAAAGGTTTAAGTCAAATTGGGGTGACTTGAAATCTCAATAGTGTCTTGAAGCGAGATAGTTGTTTTGTAGGATTTTTTATTGTGCGACACACTGAAATTATATAACTTAACCAAGACATGATAAAATCACAGTTATGTCTCTAAGTAAACTTAAAGTCTAAGTTTAAAATAGACATAGTATATCAACAATCAACATAAACAATCTTATATAAAATCAATGTCGAATGATTGTTAATGGTTGATTTTTTTAAAAAAGAAGGGAATATGATCCTATACTCAAAAATTTATCAAAAACTTAAATAGTTAATAGAATATGTGTGTCAATAAGTTTGTTTTTAGTTAGTTTTATTAAAGTGTCTTATTTTGATTTGTGATGTATTTTATTTACAACGTGTTCAAAACTTAAGGGTGTTAAAATAACTGTAAACACTTAGTTAAATGGTGAAATGTCACATCCAGGCGGAAGCGTGAAATGCTTTGGATGTGACTAACTTGTTCAGAATGCATTGTTTGGAAAATTTAATAATCAACACAATAAAACATAACATAACATTTCACATAATAATAGAGAATCAAGGGTTAGGGTTACATTATAACATTAGTAGACAAAGTTTAACATAACCCTATTACGAAACATGTTAAACTAACTGCTACATCTTCAATAACGATGGAAGTGAGCGTCCACCGATAAGTTGAGATCGTACATATTAATAGTTAGGTTCACACAAACTTTTCCCATGATTTCTCCCCAGCCATTATAAACATCAAAAGATAACATAATGTTGTTAGACATGTTGCTTACCTGAAAAAGTATACTCAAAATAGTCAACATAAATTTAGTGAGATCATAGGTTTAACTTCAAACAAAATATTTTTGATGCCATATAGATACGTATACAACCAAACCTACTTATAAACTGGGTGATTCATAACTATCATAACATAATTTACAAATATCATATAATATAGCATCACAACACTCATCCTGTTAGTGTAGGAAACATTTTCCTAAGTAGCGCTACTTACATTATCCAACGGTTCTACATACGAATTAATGGTTGTAACATAAATGACAGTAAAACTCAAAAATCTTATATATGCATCAATCTCATAACAGTATGTTTTTTCCCTTAAAAATTTATACATATAAAATGGGGCTATGAGTCTCATATTTTTACTCCAATGAGTAACCTATAAACAAAATATTTATAGTTTAGAAAATATATTTTCTTTAAAATATTTAGTATCTCAGATTATAAAAATTAATACAGAACTTATAATTATTCATATATCACAAAATTTTGACAAAAAATACATACAGAAATTTAAATTAACACACCAAAGTTTCATATGTCAATTATTTTAGTTTATTTTCTAGAATTTTTATAATATTTGTATAAACTAGCAGAAATACCTAAGGGTTTCTAAAATTCATCAAATTTTTTCAGGATATATATATCAAAATTTATACTTCTTCAAAATTTCGTGAAGTGCTAAATCATAACACAACCTATTTTCAAGATTTTTATTATTCTAGAAATATTCGGTAAAAATAGCAGAATATATCCAAAAATTCCAAATTTCATACAAACTATTCTAATCTAATTATTATTCTTTGTATAAATTTTTCATAATTTATCTTATAGTTAATTATTTTTTCCGGTTTTTAAATTGCAGATGCTTCTAAAATTTGTAACTTATGCATAACTTTGAATTAGGCTATAAAACTTTTTCTACAAGTCCTATAAATTGTAAGAATTAACATATAATTTTTCCAGCTATTTACCAGGTTCAGTTCTTCCTATTGATAATTTCCTTTCAATTATTTAGATAATTCATATAAATTATTTTACTTACTATAATTGTATCAAAATTTGCAGAATGTTATCTCTAATATTTCTAACATATTCACCATTTTTATTCCCACAATCACAGTCATTTAAGTAATATATCGAATTTACCAAGATTTCACATAATTTCAACCCTTTATTTGCAATCTTTTTGTTTAACTTCATAGTTTATCATATTTTTTAGATTCTCAAACCTTTCTTATTAATTTTTGAATAAAGATGAAGTGGTTTATAAAGTTTAGTGAAAAACTTTCAAGTTTTAATCAAAAGGGTTGATATAGGTTTGTTTAAACACCTATAACTTATAATCTTAGTTATAAACACAGACATGCTTCTCCTATCCAGTTCACAGTTAATGATGTGCTGAATAAACCTGGTATACATATAGAATGCCTCCCTTTGAAGGTTTCCTCAGAGGTTGTTCAGCACAAATCTTGAATAGTTGAATCTGAGGCCTTTTACCAACCCCTGAACCAGGCATCCTAAATCATAGGGAATTTGATCCCAACCCCTGGACTTGTTTGATAGACAGTGAAGAACAATATGAAGTAGGAACTTCCAGTTGTAAGAGAAATTGAATTTGTAGACAGTAGACGTGCATACATCTCCATCATATCCCATTTGGGCATATGTGTCTTCTAAACCGTTTTAGGGAATTCAGTAGGAGAACCCTCATCATGGAGCTCTAGGTGCTCCCTGATAGTCTGTTCAGATATGATCAATTCATGTCTGCAAATTGTTGACCTAATAACCCTGACTCCGTTTAGAGTTTCAAGCTGACTATTTCCGTAGAACTCTACCAAATGGTTGGAGTAAACTGTGCGATTAATGGTTAGGGTTGTGTAGTAGGTGGACTGGGTTAGAAACTAGATGATTTCAGAGAAGTCAACATCCTTGGAAGAGTCAAGGAGTGCGACTTGGTTGTGTTAAGGGTTTAGTTCCCTTGTTGGGAAATTACAGAGGAGACGAAGTTGATCTGGGAGTAAAACTGAAGATGAAGGAAACTTAGGGCTGTGAATTTGGTAAAAAGTTTAAAAAGATAGTTCGGAAGTATTTAAATGGGTGAAATGGCAAATGGATAAGGTGAGGTGAGAGTTTGGGGTATGATGTGACAAGGGCGGTAAGGTTAAATTCATTTAAAATATTCCGACATTATTAATAAAATCTTAACCTTTTTACAGAGTGGGGCCCAAGAGATTTTCGTTACACAATAAAGCTTTCTTTCGAGAGTAAGAGTTTTTCGGAGAGTTATCTTTTCCGAAGCCAAACTTTCTTCCAAAGGTAAACTTTATCCAAAGAGAAATTTACTACCGAGAGTAAGAATGTCTTCCGAATGAAGAACTCTTTAAACTTCGGAAGTATATTTGATATAACATCAAATATTCTTCCGAGGCTAAGAACTCTTCGGAAGATAAAACTAATTTTGAAGGAATTTTCCTTTGGAAGAAAAGTAAGATATCTTTCGAGGGTCATTTTCTCTTCGGAAGAACTCATACTTAGCAAATTTAAAGAAATACTTTTTGTAACAGGGCTTAGATTGTATGACAAAGACAAGACACATTTTGAAAACGTTTTTCAAAGGAGATAACTAATCAATGTTTATCATCCTAATAGCTGTAATAAGATACTTAAATCTTTGTTCATCAAAAGCTTTGGTGAACAAATCAACATATTGTTCATTTGAGTCAACTTTAACTAGTTTAATCAGATTTTTCTCATGAATATCTCTAATGAAATGATACCTGATGTCAATGTGCTTTGTCTTGGAATGCATAACTGGATTTTTAGTAATGGAAATGTTACCCTTGTTGTGAATATGAATAGGAGTCTACATGAAATTGAATCCATAGTCTAACATCTAATTTTGAATCCATAGCAGCTAGCAGCAACAATGTATTTAGCTTCAGAAGTTGATGTTGAGACATAGGATTGCTTCTTGTATTGCCATGAGATAATCCCTCCCCCAAGAAATTGACATCCTCCTTATGTTGATTTCATGTTGATGTTGCAGCCACCATAGTCAATACCTGTGTAGCCATAGAGATTGAAGTCTTGATTCCTAGGATACTAGAGACCAAGTTTTGGAGCTTCTTTGAGGTATCTAAGGATTCTCTAGGTAGCAACTAGGTGAGACACCTTTGGAGCAGCTTAATATCTTGCACAAATACAGGTTGAAAACATAACATCTGGTCTACTTGTTGTTAGATACATCAGATATCCAATAATTTCCCTGTACTAATGTTGATCAGTATATCCTCCCCCTCAGAGTCAAGACAAAGATTATGACTTCTGGGTATAGGAGTCTTTGCTGGCTTACAATCCTTTATCAAACCTTTTTAGTATGTCATTGACATATTTAGATTGATTGATAAATAACCCTTCCTTCATCTGCTTTACTTGAATTCCAAGAAAAGTCCATTTTTCCTATGGAACTCATTTCAAACTTCTTATTTAGAATGCTCTCAACGTCTTTACACATATGGTCATTAGCTGAGCCAAATACGATGTCATCAACTTAGACTTGTATAAGCAAAATGTCCTTCCCAAACTTTTATATGAATAAAGTATTATCAATGGTACCTCTGGTGTAACTATTCTTCAAGAGAAATAGAGACAATGTCTCATACCACAGTCTAGGTGCTTGGTGCAGCCCATAAAGAGCTTTATCCAATTTGCACACCTGGTTGGGGTGTTGCGGGTCTTCAAATCCTAGAGGCTGGCATACATAAACCTCTCTGTCTATATCCTCATATAGAAATGCACACTTGACATCAAGTTGGTAGACTGTAAAATTCTTGGATGTTGCATAAGCAAGAAAGATCCTCACTGCCTCAAGTCTTGCAACAGGTGCAAAGACATCAGTATAATCAATTCCCTCATTTTGCGTGTATCCTTGAACAACTAGTCTTGTTTTGTTCTTGATAATCAAGCCTTGATCATCTCTCTTGTTCCTGAACACCCACTTTGTGCCAATGGGTACTTAGTAGGATGGTAAGGAACATAGGTTCCAAACCTTTTGTCTTTTGAATTGAAGCAACTCGTCTTGCATTGATTCAATCCAACTACTATCGTTTAAGGCTTCTTCTACCTTCTTTGGTTCCATCTGAGAAAGAAAACATGAGTACAAGCAGACATTCCCATTGTGAGTTTGTCTTCTTGTTCTCACACCTTCAGAAACATCTCTAATGATGTTTTAGCTGGGTGAGTGTTGTGAATCCTGAGCCTAGGGATCACATCCAATTGCATGGAGAGATCTAGATGTGAAAAGCTCTGCTCAAGATTTTGAACACTTGGACCAGCTGATGTCGCACGTTCATTTAATGAGGATTGATTGAATGAAGCAGAGAAAGAATCAGTATCATTTGGCTGTAAAGTAGCATTAACAGTTGCATGTTCCTTTAGAATGCTACTTTAATCAGCTTGGTATTGCATATTGTGTGAGTTGTCACTTGATTAGTTTTGAGGCTCACTTTGTTGACAACTTGTTGAAGCTACACTGGTTCTTGAGATAATCATATATCAGATCTTTTGATTGTGGGAGCTAGATTTTCAGCAAATCTTTGAGAACTTGGAAGAGGTCTGGGTAACTTAAACAATTGGTCATCATCAGAATCACTTCAAGTACCTATTCAAACATTGGATACACTATCTCTGCCTGAAATGTATCCTCCGGTTTCACCTCCAAACTGAAAAGGTCCTCCATCAAAATGTTGAAATTGTTGAAGAAGATATTTGTTCCCTGTCATATGCATGGAGCATCCACTGTCCACAATCCATATATTTCCACTTTTGTCATGTGGAAGTCCCTGCACATAAGGTGAAAAGATTAGTTACTATTGGAGACCCAAGCCTTGTTGGTCTTGTGTTCTTCCAATATGGATGACATGGTGGAACCAAAAGGTATGCATGGGGGTTTAATATATATTTGTGAAGAAGAGGTCTGGGCTGTATACTTTTCTAATCTTCCATTCCTTCCTGTGGTTGATCAGTGTGGATGAGCTTAAAGAAGCTTGTGCAGCATAGCTTTCTTCCAAGGCTTCTTTCTTCTCGGAAGAGGCTTTCACCACCTTTTCTTCCGAAGCAGGCTTCTTTTCAGAAGGTTTCAAAGAGATTCTTTTGTTCCTATTTGTCTTGTCTTCCGAAGCTATTTTCCTTTCAGAAACAAGCTTTCCTTTTCTCAACACTTGGAATAAGGTCCAAATGTGAAACCTTCTTTGACTCCTTCTTTCTTAACATTATTTGCATAATGTGTGCTTGTAGGATTGTAATAACAATCTTTAGCTTTTGTGGGATGTGAAGGTTGTTGTTTCTTGCATTTCTTATCATCCTCAACAGTCTTCTCGTTCATCTTCTGATCTTTCAACAGGACAGGAGTGTTGGTACTACACACCTTTCCTGGATGAAAGTTTCCAACCACCTGGAATCCGGCTGAAATGAACACACCCTTTCGCTTTGGGTCTATCTTTAACTTGGATTCAGCCACTTTCTTGGCAGTTTTTATGATTGTCTTGGCTCTGTTTCTTCTGGCTTTGGTGGTTAGGGATTGATCATCACTGGTGGGAGTGGGTTTTTCTACCTGATCCTTCCCTGTTATGGTTTCCATAATTGCATCATTCTTCTTCTTATGAGGTAATGAGTCAGCAGATGGAACCTTTTGCTCTTCAGTACCACATCTTGGTTGTCTTGTAGACTCATAAGAGTGTGGTGGAGCAATCATTAGTTCCTAACCCATTTTTGTTTTGATAACAGACCTTTGAGTAGAAGGATGAGTTAAGAATGGTTTTGAAGTTAGGCTCTTCAATAGCATACTTTTGTGCTTTAGCCTCAGCTATGACTAGCTGGGCATGAGCCTCAGTAATTTTTGAAATTAAATCTTTGATTTAAGCCCTGTAGTTGAAGTGTTCATGTTATAAAAAGGATACAGTTTTCTCTAACTCATCAATTTTCATTTTATAGTCAGTTTCTGCCCTTTTAACATCAGATTTTAAGATGTTTAAGGATTCAATATCATATTTGATTTCCATATTATAGTCCTGATACTATTTGACTTTAGCAATACAAGCTGGAGTGCAAAGATGTTCATATACCTTGCTATCATCTGTTCCAGCCATGAGTGCTTGAGTAGGGGTCACATCCTGCACCATGAAGCTCCAGTCAACTTCTTGAGAAACAACGGTAATTTGTTGTTCTGTTGACTTTGTAGCGGCTTTAGATGCCACAAGATGTGTGGAGACTTCAGTGGCTCCTGGGTTGGATTTAGGAGCTTTGCATTCCCTTGCAAAATAACCAAGTTGGTTGCAGTTGTAGCATTTGGCCTTGGTTTTGTCAAACCCAAATTTGCTGTTGATTGGGTTTTGAGGGAACTTCCTTCTAGTTCTTTTGAAGAACTTCTTTTCTCTATAAGTCAAAACAGCCATTTGTTGGACTATGTACATGTATTCAACATCATCAGGGCTGAAACATTCTAGATCATCAAAGCAAAACTGAAAGTCACTAGAATGTTCATTTCCTGAAACAAAGACACAATTGTCCTAGAAGGAACATGATTGAGCCTGTTGAGACCTTGGTGTCTCAGGAAAAGTAATTTATGTCCCAGAAAAACATGATGGATGCTTGGGGTAAGTTAGGTACTACTAGGGCTGTGGAGGTCTTGATCCTTCAGCAACAACTAACGCATTGCTAGCAGAAGAACTAGAGGTTCTACCCATCTGGTGGCCTTTTTGAGTCTCCCTCTCTACACGGTATCCATCAAGGATGTCGTATAGTTCAATCATGGTGAGAGTGTTCAAATTCTTTGTTCTCTTGATAGAGACACAGTAGAACGTCCACTCCAGAGGAAGTGCACTCATGAACGTCCTTGATAGGTCTCTCTTCTCAGGAGTCACACCAACATACTGTAGTGATGAAATAATATCCATGTACCTGAAGTATTGCTGGCTGAGGGTCTCTCCAGCAATGTATGTGAAATTTTCAAATTGTTGCTTCATGGAATCTTTCTTTGACTAATTTGAACCAGATTACATCGATTTCAAAGCATCAAAGAGTTCTTTGGCTTACTTGCAATGCTCAAAGCCTACCATTATGGAGTTTGGTATGGCTGTAAGCAATACAGTCATGACATTGCTATCGATGTCCATTTTCTTGAGGTCTTCATCTAACTAATCTTCAACGGCTTTCTCTATCATGGCACCATTACCAGCCGGTGCAGCTACTTTTGGCTTGTAAGTGTTGGATCTTATATGGCCAAGACACATACAAGATTGATGTGGTTAGTACGTTATGATCCAAGTCGGGTCGTACCCAATAACAAGCTAAACAAACACCAATAAATATTTATCTTTTGATATGATCAAACAAATAAATATTGACACCAATTTAGAAAATGGATTTTCTAAATTATTGCATTTGAAATAGAACAAATTATATGGATATTTTGTTCATGAGAAATTATTTGTATTGTTATTTAAGTAGGTTAAATAACAACAAACAAAGTGTGTTTAAGTTATAAAATTAAAAAGGTTTAATTTTATAAACTTATACATATATAAATGAGTGTGAAAACTTTATAAAAAAAGGGAGGGAACCTCTCCGTTTTCGGCCACCCCTTGGTGTCCACCTTGGGATTCATTTTGTCTTGTTTTAATACAAGACTTAAACCAATTTCACACTGTATTCCATACACACTCTCTGTCACACACATCCAAAGATCTCTCTTCTTTCTTTCTTGGCTGAATTTCGAGTTTGAAGTGGCTGATTTCGGATTTGCAAGAAAGCCTAAGAAGAAGAGGTTTGGTGTTCAACTTCCTAACAAGTTAGGTGTTTGCAAGAGCTTGCGGGTATACAAGTTTGAGGTCTTCTTCTTTGGAGGCTTTCATTCAAGAACATCATCATCTTCATCTAACATCCACCTCATCTTCTTGTTCTTAGAAAGGTTGTATTCTAAGAACACCCTATGGTTGTTTATGTTTGATAGCATTTCTTTTCACATATACATGATCATTGTTCTTGGGTTTGTTATGTTGATTAATAAATGGTTTATTTTCAGCAACTAAAACAAGTTTTATATCACTTTATATCCACTGCGTTTTTGTTTAAGCGGTTAAACTATCTTTGATAAACTTGCAACAAACCTAACAATGGCATCTAGAACCGGTTATGTGGAAAACTTGCTTCAAAAGTCCAAGAAAAGTTAGTTTTGTTGGACATTTTCAACCCATTAGGGGCTGACTTTATTTTGGATGTATAAATCCCTTGTCTTTCAAGTTTTATTTTACATGCTTTCGAATAAACCTTGAAAGACTGATGTCAAATGGTTAATTGTTTTGTTTGGACAAAAACCCTAAATTTTAGTTTATGTTGGATGAAATTTTGAGGGTTAAAAAAGGGATTCATTTTGTTCTTGGATGTTCTATTTGGATACATGTTTTGGTGCATAACATAGCCTTGACCAAGGGTGTTTTTTGGATTTGGTTGAATGTTTTGTCATCTTTGGTTTTATTCTTTCAAATGGTTGTAATTATAATTTTGTGTTTCTATCTTTGGGTTGTAATTTATTTATTCTTTGGTTATGTAATAAATAGATTAGGTGCATTCTTTTATTAGAAAAATTGTATTAGGATATGATCTTATAAAAGAAGATGCACAAGTTCGAGACCCAAAGGAAGGACACAAAAGACATGGACACTTGAAGCATTTGGATGTGGATTCAAGTGGGAGTTCATGGACACATTTTGATGTGTCATTGTTAACCCTTAGAAAGACCTAATGACAACACTTGTGATGGCAAACAAGTGTAGTCAACTTAGTGGCTATGGTTAAGCACTTGTGATTGTAATGGTTGTGCTTGTTTGGTTGTTTGTTTTATGGTTGATTGTTTAATATTTGGATATGCATAACAAACTTATTAACAAACATAACAAGCTAAAAAATTATGGTTCCTTATCATTAAGTGGTTAATAAAAGGTTATTAAAAATATTAATGATTTTAATAAAAGGGGTTTTATTAAAAAGAGAACCATAGTGTACCATGTGTTTGAAAGCATGCAAATACAAGGTACATAGAGTTTTCTAATCTAGAATTACGAAAACTTAAAATTTCTTTTGAAAACAAGTTTAACACCATCCTTTTGCACAACACTTGAGTCACTTGGAAACTCTTAATCGGATAAAGGTCACCTAAACATTTTGAGGGAACTTGTGATTTGAGGTGGGAATACCATATTTACGGGGTAAAGGTCACCTAACCACTTGTGTTGGTAAACCCACATGTGTGTAAGTAGGGTGACTTGATTTGCAAACCATGTTAAATGGATCACCTACAATTGGTTTACAAATGGTGTTGATGGGATTAACATGCCGACTATACATATGATGTTTAAGTCGATCACATACCTCTAGAAGTTGCAAAGGGTTGCCATTATCAAACGTTGACTACCTTGTTAATTAAAATAATGGGATAAAGGTCACCTAACCACTATTTAAATGTAACGTTGGATTCTAGATTTTTAATCTGTGTATGACACATAAAAGGGTATTAATAATTAAAATATGATAATATAGAAAATACTAAAATTGAACTTTGTTAAATTTTGTAGATGGCCACCAACAACAATGAAAATAATGATATTTATCCGCTCACTCACTATCACTAAGGACCATTCTCCAAAAGGAGCTTCTAAACCATAACAATTTTATTGATTGGTCTCGAAACTTGAGAATTGTTCTCAAGCAAGAGAAACGGTCGTATATATTAGATGATCCGATTCCCGATCAACCCAATGAGGAAGATGAGGAGGCCTTCAGTAATTAGGTGAAATACACTGAGGACTCGGTCCAAGTGTCTTGCCTTATGTTGGCAAGTATTACTCCGGATCTTCAAAATGAATACGAACATCACAGAGCGTACGACATGATTAACCAGTTGAAGGAAACGTTCCAACAACAAGCAAGGGTAGAGCACTTCGAAACGGTTCGAGCACTCCATGCATGTCGTATTGATGACACCCAATCTGTCTCATCTTATGTACTTAAGATGAAGAGCCACATTGACCGCCTCGAAAGGCTGAATTGTCCCGTCTCGAAAGAGTTGGCTACGGATTTGATCCTCAACTCTTTGTCAAAAAGGTTTGACAACTTTGCTATGAATTATAACATGAACGGGTGGGACAAGAACATAAGTGAGCTTCACTCTATGCTCAAAACTGCCGAGGCGGCCATGGGTAAAAAGGTTTTACCCGTTCTCACCATCAATGAAGGTGGGAACAAGAAGAGGCCTCACCCCACACCCAAGGCAAGTGTTGCCAAGGGTAAAAGGTACGTTAAGGGGAAACGAAAAGGGAGTGGTAACAGCGCCACCACCAAAACCAGCGGAGAAGAAGCAAAAGGTTGCTTCGAATGACCCATGCTTTAAGTGTGGGGAGATAGGACATTGGGCAAGAAATTGTTTTGTCCATCTCAAAGAGTTGCAAGCTAAGAGGGATGCCGAGCAAACCTCAGGTACAATTTTCATGATTCATATCGATCTCAATTTAATATCCTCTAACACATGGATATTGGATACCGGATGTGGAACTCATATATGCAATTTGTTGCAGGGGTTCAAAAGAAATAAGGACTTCAAGAAAGGGGATGTAAGCCTTTACATGGGGAATGGGGGGACTACATCTTGAAGCTTCCAAATGGTTTGGAAGCAATTTTGAACAATGTTTTGCATTCTCCTAGTTTGACTAGGAACATTATTTCAGTTGCCCAATTAAGACAATATGGTTATGTTTTGACATTTATTGAAAATGAAGTTCATCTTTCTTTAAATGACATATTTTATTTTAAAGCTATTCCTATTAATGGTATTTATGAATTGGTTTGTAAAAACACATTATATGATAGCTCATTGTACCAAACCACCACTAAGAAGCTCAAATTGTATTTGAGTAACACCTATCTTTGGCATTGCCGTCTTGGTCATATAAACAAGAAGCACATACAAACACTTCAAAAGAATTGTTTTTTAAAAGCAAGTGAATATGATTCATTTTATGTATGTAAATCTTGTTTACCAGGCAAAATGACTAAGGCATCTTTTAGTGGCAAAACCAAAAGGGCAAAAGAATTATTAGGTATCATACATTCGGACATTTTTGGTCCTTTTAAGCCAATGACTAGGTACAATGAAAGATACTTCATTACCTTTACCGACGACTATAGTCGATGTGGGTATGTGTACTTGTTAAGACACAAAGATGAAGCTTTTCAAATGTTCAAAACCTTCCAGAATGAAGTAGAAAATCAACTCAACAAGTCAATAAAAATTCTCCGCACAGATAGAGGAGGTGAATATCTAAGTGATGCTTTTAGAGATCATCTTAGAAGTTGTGGGATTGTCTCACAGCTATCTCCACCTGGAACACCACAACACAATGGTGTGTCCAAGAGGAGAAATCAAACTCTATTGGGTATGGTTTGATCTATGATGGCTAGAAGCTCATTGCCTCTATCATTTAGGGGTTTCGCTTTGCTCTTTGCGGCCCGTATTTTGAATATGGCCCCAACCAAGAAAGTGGAAAAGACACCTTTTGAAATATGGCATGGAAGGGTTCCATCTCTATCATATTTAAAGGTGTGGGGATGTGAGGCTTATGTTAAGACTCCCACCTCAAACAAGTTAGAAAGCCGTTCAACTAAGTGTATCTTTATTGGATATCCTAGAGATTCTATGGGATATTATTTCTATGATCCATTGGAACAAAAGGAGTTTGTTGCCAAGAAGGTTGAGTTCTTAGAAGCTAAGTTCCTTATGGAAGGAGCTAACAATAGAACAGTGGATCTTGAGGAGGATCAAGAACCATAACCAGATACACGTTTGGTTGACACTAGCACTAAACATGAGGATGTTGAGGATGATCAAATGGTTGATCAATACACACAAAACGTTCGCAGATCTGGTAGAATTAGTAATCCACCTGAAAGATATGGATTTTTTGTAGATGGATGCTATGTGGTAGATTCGGATGAACCAACCACATACCGTGATGCAATGTCCAATTTGGATTGTGACAAATGGCTTGAAGCCATGAACGTTGAAATGCAATCCATGTATGACAACCAAGTGTGGGACTTGGTTGTACCACCTCTTAACACCAAGGTAGTTTGAAGTAAGTGGGTTTTCAAGAAAAAAACCGATATTCATGGAAACTTGGATACTTATAAAGCTAGACTTGTAGTAAAAGGTTTCACTCAAACTCAAGGGGTTGATTATGATGAGACTTTCTCGCCAGTTGCAATGCTTAAGTCTATTAGAATATTATTTGCCATAGCTGCTCATTATGATTATGAGATTTGGCAAATGGATGTCAAAACCGCTTTTCTAAATGGATATCTTGAGGAAGATGTCTATATGGTTTAGCCTGAAGGTTTTGTCGATCCAAAACATCCTGAAAAAGTATGCAAGTTAAAGAAATCAATCTATGGATTGAAGCAAGCATCAAGAAGTTGGAATCACCATTTTGATGAAGAGGTAATAAAATTTGGGTTCATCAAAAAAGCTAATGAAGCATGTGTGTATAAGAAAGCTAGTGGGAGCATCATCACTTTCCTAGTATTGTATGTCGATGACATCCTACTATTTGGAAATGACATTCCAACCTTGGAAGGTGTAAAAACCTGGCTTGGAAGCTGTTTTTCCATTAAGGATCTTGGTGAAGCCGCATATATTCTAGGACTAAAGATCTATAAGGATAGATCAATGCGGTTGATAGGTTTAAATCAAAGTGCATACATTGATAAGATCTTGAAAAGGTTCAAGATGGAAAACTCTAAGAAAGGTACCATACCTATTCAAAGACGAACGATATTGAGTCCGACTCAATGTCCAAGCTCAAAGGTTGAGCAAGATAAGATGAAGGGAAACCCGTATACATCTGCTATAGGATCCATCATGTATGCAATGATATGCACTAGGCCGGACGTCTCATGCGCTTTGAGCATGACAAGCCGATACCAGCAAAATCCTGGAAATAGTCATTGGATGGTTGTTAAGAACATACTTAAGTACCTAAGGAGGACTAAAGATATGTTCCTAATCTATGGATCTGGTGAGGAGGAACTCGTGGTAAAAGGTTACACGGATGCGAGTTTCCAAACTGATCGGGATGATTCACGATCACAATCGGGATACATTTTCGTCTTATGGAGGAGCAGTCTCTTGGAAGAGCTTTAAGCAAGATGTGGTGGCATTATCAACTACAGAGTCAGAATACATCGCCACTTCATTAGCAGCTCAAGAAGCTACATGGTTGAAGAAATTCATTGCCGATTTAGGAGTGGTCCCTTCCATTCAGGACCCCCTAGAAATTCTTTGTGATAACAAGGGTGCGATTGCTCAAATCAAGGAACCCCGTGCACATCAAAAGACTAGGCACATTGAGCGGAGATTTAACTACATAAGGGATGAAGTTGAAAAAGGAAAGATATGTATTCGCAAAGTTCACACGGATCAAAATATTGCGGATCCACTCACGAAGCTCCTTGAAAAGGCAAAGCATAAGGTCATACTTATGCCATGGGACTTATGCCATGGGATATTCTAGTGACTGTATTTGATCTTTAATTTTGTATTAGGATATTAGAACCTTTTATTACTTGAATAAATTATTTGGTTATACTATTTCAACTAATGTTCCTAATTTGCATGTTTAAAAATTCATGAGTAAATTATTTACTCAAAACGTCCGTAGTCATTCATTCTTGTGGGAACAAGTATGAGGGTAAGACTATTATGAACTTGGATTGGTGGATATTTATATGGATGAATATAAAGCAAAGGGTTGCTGCCAAGGTTCATAGATATTTATGGGATACGGATATTGGACTGACCCGCATCTCAAATAATACTACATGGAATCTTCTTGATTGATCATAAGTAAATTTGAGTAAAGGCTAATATCATTTGGTATCCTCTGACTTGAGATACATATTGAGTCTTGATATTCACCGAATGTTATACTTTGACTTAGTTCTTCGCTGTTCTGAAACATGGCAGTACATAAGGCTGATTTCAGGTATAATACGAGGTGATTGTGAGAGACCTATGTATTCAAGATGGGATTTTTCCCTCTTATTCGTTGAGAGTAAGATTTCTAAGCCCTGCTAAAGTTGAATCAAAGGAGAATGATCACTTTATGTCTTCAGGATTTAACATGACATCTGTGACAAAAGGATAGATGATTAATTCACCTAAAACAATTCGGGTAAGGTACTTGAAGGGTATGATGTTATTGAATGGCTCTTAGTCATACGTATTAAGGGTAGTAAACCGTTGTTAGGCAGTATTTACTGCTTGCATCAATCGTCTATGAATCTTGTACAAGTGGGAGATTGTTGGATCTTATATGCCCAAGACACATACAAGATTAATGTGGTTAGTACGTTATGATCCAAGTCGGGTCATACCCAATAATAAGCTAAACAAATACCAATAAATATTTATTTGTTGATATGATCAAACAAATAAATATTGACACCAATTAGAAAATGGATTTTCTAAATTATTGCATTTGAAATAGAACAAATTATATAGATATTTTGTTCATGAGAAATTTTTTGTATTGTTATTTAAGTAGGTTATATAACAACAAATAAAGTGTGTTTAAGTTATAAATGTAAAGAGTTTAATTTTATAAACTTATAAATATTTAAATGAGTGTGAAAACTTTATAAAAAATGGGAGGGAACCTCTCCATTTTCGGCCACCCCTCGGTGTCCACCTTGGGATTCCATTTGTCTTGTTTTGAAACCAATTTCATATTGTATTCCATACACACTCTCTCTCACACACATGCAAAGCTCTCTCTTCTTTCTTTCTTGGCTGAATTTCGAGTTTGAAGTGGCTGAATTTCGAGTTTGAAGTGGCTGATTTCGGATTTGCAAGAAAGCCTAAGAACAAGAGGTTTGGTGTTCAACTTCCTAACAAGTTAGGTGTTTGCAAGAGCTTGTGGGTACACAAGCTTGAGGTCTTCTTCTTTGGAGGCTTCCATTCAAGAACATCATCATCTTCATCTAACATCCATCTCATCTTCTTGTTCTTAGAAAGGTTGTATTCTAAGAACATCCTATGGTTGTTTATGTTTGATAGCATTCCTTTTCACATATACATGATCCTTGTTCTTGGGTTTGTTATGTTGATTAATAAATGGTTTATTTTCAGCAACTAAAACAAGTTTTATATCACTTTATATCCGCTGCATTTTTGTTTAAAAGGTTAAACTATCTTTGATAAACTTGCAACAAACCCAACAGTAAGGACCATTGACGATAGATATCCACATTTTGATGTCTTTATACTTAATGAAATCTTCAATACACATGCTCCAAGATCTGAAGTTTTCAGAGGTGATGGTAAGAGCTTTAGTCACCGTTCCCAGTTCAGACTCAGATAATTTCAGGTTGGTGGCCATGTTGAGTGAGGTAAGTGTATGAGGAATGAAACGAGTTAATTTGGATTGTAAGATCACACAATCAAGAGCCTAAGGAGCTCTGATACCAATTACAGGATCGAGGTTGGTCACTCAACACAAATGTTATCACTCAAACTCACTAAATCACACTCGGTTTGATGTAGCAGAATCTTTTGAGAGTTGATAATAATATATTAAGTAAACAAGACACGAAGACTAATTTTCAAGATACTTGTATATATTACTTCTCAACTCAAAGTGTTACAAGACTCTGTCAAGCATATGGAATGAGTTACGATAAGAAACTATGTATACTACTATCTATAGCTGGTTATACTTTGATACCAGCTGAAAACTTACGACTAAATAAATACTACATTGATAGAAGTAACGTATCTAAGATAAACTACTATCCTAGATTAGGTAGTCACGACATGTCCATGACTTAACTTTTGTCACCAACTAAAGTTGGTAACTGTACTAACTGATAAACAATGAACAGTGGAATAAAGTATAGTCAACTACATGGGCGTGGGAAAACGCTATGCAGTATCTCAGAGGTTGCAACGGCTTGTCAGAAGAAACATACTTATGTCCACTAGTTCATAGTAGGTTCTTCCAAAAGTTAATTGGCTTTGAAAGACAAGTTCTTCAGAAGCCATTTATACTTCGGAAGAGTCTACTTCTTCCGAGACTTGTACTGATCTTTATGACTACATACTGCGGAAGTAATTGTCTTGAAATCTTCTAAGTGTTGAACTTCGGAAGGAGCATGACTTTGTGTTCAGAAGTCAGGATTCCTCTTTGGAAGTTCTTTTGGCCTTAAGCTTCAGAAGTTTAGTTTTTCTCTTCGGAAGTTCTTTCACAGTTGTACCAAAATTGTTTCTAAGTGTTTGTTTTGGTTGCACCAGCCTTACTTGATTTCAACATCCATGGCTGCAAAGGAACAGGCAATGGCGTATAGAGACCCGCGTTACTAGTTGTGCCCTTTGAAACATGACAAATACGACACCACATAACATAATGATCCACTTTTTTCCTCATAGTATGCTAGAAATAAGAAGCTTGTACCAACTGTAAAGTACGATCAAGACCAACATTCCTTTCACCATGCAACTCCTTAATAATTTGTAAACATAGACTAGAATCAGGAATACATAGTTGATTTCCCTTGAACAGAAAATCTGATTTCTACACAGCCTACACATCCTGCATGATGACTGAAAAAATATGGATTAATGGCTAACTACTCATGAATGATATCTATACCTGGTAAATCAACCCTCATCTACACAAGCAGATTACTCCTCCTGCGTAAGACCTCAACAACTCGATTTGAAACTCTAGTTTTGTGTTTAACCACAAAAGTAAACTTTCAAGAAATGCTAACCAGCATCCATGCTTATGTGACACCTTGTCTTGCATATGGATATGCCTTAAAGAATCATAAAATGAACAAAACAAACTTCTTATGAAACAGATAGTGACGCCAATGCTTTACAGCTTGAACCACTAAATAAAACTTCAGATCATAAGTACAATACCTCAACTTTAGACCTGTCAATTTCTTACTAAAATAAGCAACCGGTCGGCCTCCTTGACTAAGCACTCCACCAATCCCGACCCTTGAGGCATCGGTATGAAGTTCAAATACTTGAGAAAAATCATGCAATACTAGAATAAGTGTTGTAGTAAGCTTGTCATTTATAACTTGAAAAGCCAACTCTACCTCTCCTGTCCATACAAACGTCTTCCCTTTATGCAATCTGTCACTAGAGCCATAATAGAACTAAGATGTTGAATGAATCGTCTATAAAAAGAAGCAAGTCCATGGAAAGTACAAACTTCGGTAATGGTAGTAGGAGTCAACATTTTTTTAATATTTGCTACTTTAGATTCATCCACTTGTATTCTCTCACCAAAAACAACATACCAATCGTCTATAAAAAGAAGCAAGTCCATGGAAAGTACGAACTTCGGTAATGGTAGTAGGAGTCAACATATTTTTAATATTTGCTACTTTAAATTCATCCACTTGTATTCTCTCACCAGAAACAACATAACCCAAAGATATAAGAGTACAAAATATATAACTTAATTTCTTAATAATCCAAAATAATCATTGAAACTACTTTTTCTTTATCTGTTGTGTTTTTAAACAATACCGTCTGAGACCCGTACTCCTTCGTACTTTAATATAGTCCTTTTTTACTCGTAGCAATGCATGAATCATAATCTTTTAAAAAAACCAAACCCAAAAAAGACCCGCGGCAACATGCGGGTCTTAATTTCTAGTATATATATACACACAGACACACACATATAATATTTATTTTTAAAACTTTTTGGGCATCTCAGGAAATTGGTCCCTACGCGGTTGCCTGGGGGCGTTCCTAATGTCTAGCATTGAAAATATGGAAACTCACTCTCTAAATCATAGACAAATCCTAAAAATAGTTTGGCAACTCATATGAAAATGACGTCGGAAATAACATGATCACAAAGGTCTTTGAGTTAAATATCTTGCATTATCTTATTTTGAGCCTCTATACGATCCCGTTTTAGTGCTCGTGGTCATCTAAGGTGTTTCAGTCGTGACGTTTGACCATGCTCGATTAAAAGTTTAACCCTCTCTCGAACAATTTCGATAATTACTCCCTCATCCACCTCCTAACAAGATAAATTGTTGTTCAGTTGATTCATATCTATCTAAATATAAGATGATTAAAGAGTGAATTATGAGAAAGTATGGTTGAAAATATGTAAAGGTTTAATGTATATATAGGTAAAAATTTATTTATTTATTTTCTTTCTCTTTTTAATTGATAAAAACCATTGAAGGAATGTGAAAATTCCCCCAACGGTCAAAATCATCAACGCCTCACCCACTATAGCACCCTTTAAGTAATGATTTGACGCCCCTTTGTTCAGACCACTACCTCCAGCTTAATCATCAAGTATCAATTAATTATAAACATGCGCCTTTTTGGTTATAAAATAAATTAAACCGTCACATAGTTCAATCACATGTGAACGTGAATATACCAACATAAACGTTTCATCATCACACACCCATGTTGGATCGCCTTTCGTATGGTTATTTTTCTCATCAATTTACGTTCTCCGGATATTTCTTTCTATACAAAATGAGATATTTAAATTATACAAATGTAATAAATGATCAGTTTGAATTAACAAAAAAAATTCACCATGTGATAGAAAACAAAGAGTTATAAGTTTAATAATCAAGAAAAAGTCATTTGTAAAGATACTTTTAACGTCATTTTATTGTATTAACATTGGACAAGAGTGATTGTCTTAGACATCTTTTAACACGATAATATATTTTATCTCTCAATTATTGTAGTAGGGTTATTGTAAGGAAAAAATTAAAAAAGGTGAGCATAATTATTATCCATTAGAACTTAAATTCAATGACGAATAGATCCTGTGGCATAATGGTAGATAGCTAAAACTTTAAATGGTATGGCAATGGTATTTTAATTTTAACCATATTTTCAAGTTTCATTTATTTTTAAACGCTCGTAACTTTTACATACAAAATTATTTTAAAAAAAATTACACCATAAAAACAAATGTGTTTTAATCTTTAAAATGCATATAATTTTATTACATAAAAACAATGTTTGTTTTCATGTTATTTCAGCTTATTGTATAATATTCATCATATTTTGCGTGTAATATCAAATTATTATATAATACTAATCAAATTATTTTGGCTAATATTGACCATTTTGTTATGCATTGTGTTTTTAAAAATGATTATTTTCAAATAACATAATGTTAAAGAGTAAATTTTTAGCTTTTCATTTTATTGTGTAATCATAATCAGGTTATTGTGAAATCCTCATCAAGGAGATCATTGTGTATATTACTAATTATGAAGTCTAGTGCTAGTCATTGTGTTACCCATTGCGTCTAATATTAATTATTGTGTTTATTAAAATGGTGATTGTTAATTAATACAATGCTGAAAATGTAACCTTTTTTTTACTTTTTTTTCCAGTTCATTGTGTTATCCTGATCAGGTTACATGTAATCTTTGTCAAGCAGCTAATTGTATCTATTGCTAATTATCAAGTCCATACTTGTTCATTATGTTACCCATTGTGTCTAATGTTGATTATTGTGCTATGCATTGTATTTTTTAAAATTATAATTATCGAATAATAGAAGGCTAAAAATGTAACTTTTTTATGTTTTTCAGTTTGTTATATAATTCTGATCATTTTATTGTGTAATACTCATTTGGTAGCTCATTGTGAATGTTATTAATTATCGTGTTTAGTGTTGGTCATTATTTTATCTAATGTTGACTATTGTGTTTTTAAAAATAATGATTTTTGAATAACACAATAATAAGAAAATGTAACTTTTTTTATGTTTCAAGTTTATTGTCTATTACTTATCAGATAATTGTGTAATCATTATCAATTTAGAAGATTACAAAATGACCTAACGAAACTACAGAATTAGTTAAAAAAACTTTGTTTTTTATATCAACACTATAAGCGTTTTAAAGATTAAAAAGTACTCGTTTTTATGGTATAATTTTAAAAAAATAATAATATCGTATATAAAAGTTATGAATGTTTAAAAAAACGTGAAACTTCAGAAGGGGGAACATTACCAATTTTACCCCTAACCTAATTTTGATCAAAATGACACGTATCAACATTTAAATCCTTATTACAATTTTTAGTTTTATAAGATTTTGTATTTGAACTCTTGCCGAATAATTAATGTCGATGCAAACTTTATTTTTAAACCTTTTAAAAATAAATTCACATGGTGGAGCATAAACAAATGAATACCGTGGATTAAATTCACGGGGCCGGATTCGATACGTATAAAATCTTCGGACGAAATACAGATAAATTTTTACTTTTGAGCGAAAAACAAAGGGCCGGGTCCCCGCACCCCTTGAAACTTTGCTCCTCATGTGTATATGTGTTTTTAGTCATCAATGTAACAGACGATCTAAATAAAAAGGATGGTTTTTATCCAACTCTTTTATTATATGAAAGGTCAAAAATGATTAAAACTGCACTTGACGTCAGGTATAGGTTTGAATTGGAATTTTTTTTAAAAATAGGGATTTTTTAGACTTGATGTTGACAAGGGGGTATAATCTTGTCGGGTGACCACCTTAAGGGTTCCCGCCCCTGGTAGGGGCGGGTTCTGCCTTTCTTCTGCTGCTATGCTGATGCTGACCTGCTGACCTGACACTGCTGGACACTGCTTTTGACTGCTGCTTGCTTGACTGTTGACCGGAGAACTCGCCCTTGGCAAGGGCGGGTTCTCAAACTAATAACACCCACACAATTAACCTACTACACACTTACGGATTATATATATAACCCAACGAATTCACTCAATCTATATACAAAAATCAATTTTACACTTGAAAAAATACTGATAATTATCATGTCTCGGCCTTATTTTCTACAAATATATTGGGGTGGGGATATTTCATTCGAAAATGAAAATATCATATGTGATGTTTCTACTAGAAGTTCAACTATTATTCTTCGTAATAGAGTTTCATACGAAGAGTTTGTAGATTTGATTTATAATCATCTTCAGGTTCAAAAAGAGTATTATAATTTGAAATTAAAATTATATTACTCATATGCTGGTTTCTCTCAAAGTTCTGAAATTTTCAATGACTCAAGTCTAGATGTTTTGTATTATTTGGGAGAAAATGATGAAAATTTTCGAGCAAATGTTTATGTTATCATTGAGCCAAAATTGTCTGTACAACAATCCAATTATATGGATCTCGTACGCGGTTTCTCTGTATCTCAAGCACCCGATCCGTCAAGCAATTCTTATCATCAAGGCAATGTAAGATCGCATGATTATCAAGCCGGTCCGTCAACCAATTCTCATCATCAAGTCGATGATGATAATGGAGGTTTTGATAAGTCGGATGATGGTCGTTCAAACAGCAGTGAAGATACTGAACTCATTCCATCACATGAAGAATCCAGTGATGATGATAACAACACTTATGGAGTTTCAAACAATTATAATTCTGGTGTTAATCCAGGATCTTACGGAGAGATGAACTATTCTGAAGATCCTCAGGAGTTAAGAGATTATGAAGCTGCTGATTTTGACGATGAAGACCATATGGATATATGGAATGAAGAGTCAAAAGAAATTCGTGTTGGAATGTATTTTAAATCGAAAGATGAAGTGATGCATGCAGTGCGGTTATGGAACCTTGCACGTAACAGAGAGGCTGTTGTAGTTGAAAGTAAACGTACAAGATGGAGAGCAAAGTGCTACAGCACCAGCCCTAATTACAACAATAATCTTCATAGTGGTCCTCCATGTTCATGGTATGTTTATGCTTCCAAGAACCATGATCATCACATGTAGAGAATTTCAAGATGGGTGAATTCCCACAACTGCTTTGGTACTGTTGTTGGTAACAACAATAGAAGTTTCAAATGCAGAGATAATGTTACCCGTATCATCCATTTTATTCGTCAAGATATTGCTTTTCCCATCAAGCAAATTCAAGCGCATTTGAAAGACACGTTAAATGTTGATGTTTCATATAATAAAGCCTGGCGAGCTAGAAAAGCTGCTATTGAGAATATTTATGGTAGTTGGGACAGTAATTTTGAGGAACTACCTACGTACATCAACGCATTACAAGAGAAGAACCATGTTATCGTGGAATGGTTACATCATCCGACCGGTACATCTGGTTATTACACATTTAAATATGTGTTTTGGGCATTCGGTCCAATAATTAAAGCGTTCAGCTATTGTCAGCCTGTGATATCTGTTGACGGTACTTTCTTGAAAGGTTCTTACCGTGGTAAAATGTTAATTGCAGTTGCAAAAAATGCAAACAACTACGTAATGCCGATAGCTTATGCAATTGTAGACGAAGAGACGGTAGAAAGTTGGAGTTGGTTTTTCCACCAATTCTGGTCACACATTGCAGTTCACCACAATTATATTGGTTCGGGAAAAAAATTATGTGTTATTTCCGATAGGCACAAAGGAATTATTCGTGCAATGAATACCCTTGAAGAGTGGAAAAATAATGCTGTGCATCGATTTTGACCACTTAAAAATAACAAATCGTTATTTAGTGGACCTGGTGTAATTCTCCAGCTCATTTTGATTTCTAAAATGAACTATAAAACTCTAAAAGATTAGGTTTAAAAAGTTTTAAAGAAATAATTTGAAGGAAATGTGATTGTAAATTTTCGGTTGATGTAGAAATAAATAGTTTTGATAAAGAACCCGTAGATCTCGTCTAAGTTGGTTTGGTAATATGGGCCGTAGATCTCATCTAAGTTGGTGGATCGGATGGTTGTGGTAATTTGGAGAACCCGCCCATGTGAAGGGTGTGGTCTCAGGAACACAGTGAACCATCACCATCACCTTGTCACGTCACCATCGCTGGGTCAAAGTGGAAGAAGAACCCGCCCCTGGCAGGGGCGGGAACCCCTTATGTCACCTTTCCCCAAGAAATTCCCCCGTTGTCACGTCTCTCTCTCTCTTAACCCTATTTTTAAGAAAAATTCTTTGAATTGTCCCTTCGCACCCCAGGTTCAACCTTTTTAAAACTAATATATATTATGAATAAATAATTTTGACTAATCTTTATTAGACCTACTAGGCTAAAGACCCGTTTAACACACGGGTTCAATCTAAAAATATTATTGTTGTTTAAAAAGATTTATAAGTAATAATGTTAACATATAATACTTTGTATATCAATTTTTATGTATATTTTTTAAAATTAACTACATGTAATATTAGTAGGTTTTTCTATTAATGCCTATACGTCTAAATAGTGTATAATATGGAATGAAATGAACTTATAAATAAGAATTTTAAATAATAGAAAAAATTAAATTGAACATGAAAAATAATACTTCAAATTCATAAACATCTAAAAATTTCTTTGTATACAACATTTGATGTTCTGTTGATGATTTTTTTCATCATTATATAATATTAATAATTTTAATCTATATCTACTTTTAATTCGAGATAATGCAACATAAAGCTGATCATGTGTGAACACTGTTTTTTTTAAAACAAACCAACTTTGGATAACGATTGTCCTTGGCTCTTGTTTATTATCGTTCCAAAACATACTGCTAACGGAAATTGTATTCCTTGAAACTTAAAAGCAATCCTTTTGTCTGAAGGTGTCAAAGTCAACCGTGAAATAAAAGTGCAATTTCCAATATTACTTCTAGATATTATTTCAGCTTCTATAACATGATTGCCCAAGCTAATACTTGTAGCCTTGTTCCATTGCACAAACCACGTTTTTGATCAATGTTTCTTAATAGTATTATTGGAACACCAACTTTTAATATAACTTATGGTTTCGGAAACCATATACTTTAAGCCCATAGAACATCAGGTGAATATAAACTTTTATTAAAGTTGTTTGGAAGATACTATAAGTGACATAAACTACCAGAACTAAAATATTTATTTTCATCTCTGGAAAACATGGATAACAAATAATCATTTATTTTTTGAACAACTTCATTTGTTGGTACAAGTATAGCTCTTTCTTGAAAAAATATTTGATTATTGACATTATAAAGAATAGAAGGGTAGACAAAGTCAATTAAACTTGTTATAGGATCAAACGAATTGGTAATAAGAAGATCATCTGGTATATCAATTATTTTCTCTCCATCATTCGATCCACCTGTGTTTTCTTCTCCTACATCTAGAAGTCATTTTGCAAATATCTTTGTTTGTTTCATATCAGATTGTTCACTTCCAACGGCTAACCTCGTGTTTTTTGTTATTCTAAGAACCTTACAGTTTGCCCAAATGTATGACAAACTTAAGGAGGCATTAATGATGTCATGTCCAGATCCATTAGGAATAACAGGAAGAATTTGTCTAAAATCTTCTACAAAAACAATTATTTTGCCTCCCAATTGTAAATCGAAGTTGTTACAATTATCACATGTGAGTATATCTTTCAAGGTTCTATCAAATGCGTCAAACGTATGCTTGTGAATCATAGGTGATTAGGTGCTTCATCCCAAATAATCAATGCAATGTCACTGTGCGGCTTTATATGACACAAAGAATCCTCGTTGAGATTTAAAGGAATTAGAAATCAAGAGTGTGTCATTCTAACACCAGTTAATAATAATGATGCAATTCCACTCGAAGCAACGTTTAAAACAATATCACATTTCGACCTTATTGTTGTAGATAATGTCTCCCACAAAAATGTTTTCCCTATTCCACCATAACCATAAACAAAAAAGACGCTTTCTTCTTTATCGTCAACTGCTTTCATTACATCATAAAATAACGCCTCTCTATTGATTTGTTAACGAAGATAGAAGATCATCACACTCGTTTGTCAAGGTTTCTCTATCATAAGATAGCTACTCAGTAATAAAACGATTGTTTGAAGAAAGAGACAGAGTTATGATCAGGATAAGGAATCATTGAAAAGTTTCGTAGGGTCGAACTATTACGAACTAATTTTTTTTTTCAATTTCAAAAAGAATTAAATTCTTAATTTGATCTGTATAAAAATATAAACCTAAAATTTAACTAAAATATATTAGAATTAATAAATACATCAAAAAAATGAAATGCAAATCACATAATTATATTGTATTTTTGAATTTTTATAATAGATAAATATTAATTTAACATGCATATATAGTAGCGAGGATAAAAAAAATTGATACTTGAAGATTTAGTAGATGTTGGTGTTTAACCTGAAAACTTTTGTAAAGACCGGAATATAAACCGACCATTTTATGAAAACACACAATCAAGAAATTTATTACATAGATAAATAAAATCATTGATGATTTGTAGAGTTTTTGTTGATGAAATATTCAAAGAAAGAAGAATCATGGGTGTTATATTATTTCCATAAATAAATGACCTGTAATTTATGGTTAAATTCTCTAATTTTCTCCAAATTGCTTTTGTACCATAATTAGACGGGAAATGAATCTAGACAAACATTTAAAATAGATACATAATTAGGCGGAAAATAAAAAAATTAGAGCCTTAAGAGAATATCATGTGACACTAAAGATATTGTTTTAGTAATAAGTATAGATTTTAACAACTAAGAGTTTGTTTTAAGAACTAAGGACATATGGGTGATGAGAAAGCTTTTACCTGCTCAAACATACCCACTAGGTCATGTGTGAACATGTGAGGACACATCTCATAGGTAATTAATTAGACCAATGGAAGAGTGAATGGATGTCAGCCACCTCATTACACTTGACGATCTCTCTCATAATAACTTCTATCAAATTTCTCTCTTCAAATATGCTCACAGAACTCATTCATGGGCATATGTCACCACATATAAAACATCCCTTCCTCTTTCTTTTGTAGCCATTTTTGTTCATCAGGATGCAACAAGAGTCAGGTATCTCCTGTCACTAGTAAAAAAATGATTTTTGGAGCGGTTGGGATAAATGGTTTGGAGCATTATATACAGAAGCTGCTCCAAATGATCCCATTGAATATACGCACCATTCATATTCAAATAGTCTTATAGAATGATTGTTTTAGTATTTCTTTGAAACAATACCTGATGCATACTTGATTGTTGCGCTTATGTGCCAATGCTATTCTTGTGTAATAGAGTTTAAAGGTTGAAGCACTTAGCATCAGGTGTGCTTTCTTCTTGTGTTTTTCTTGTTTTTGTTTATGCAAGAGATGGATATTACATGTCTAATCAAACGAATAAATAGCCGAGAACGATTTATGGGACTCCACATATATATAACATATGAATACCTTTTTATTGCAAAACAACACACTATCACACACATACAAATAGCAAACAATCACCTCTTTCAAGCACACAATACTTTGCTAGTACGAGTTTAAATATCTCTCAACAATTAACTATATTAAATAAATCAAAGGATTGGTTTCAAAGATAAACTTCAATAACAGACTGATAGGCTCGTATGTTTTTTATAGTGTAACGAGAAAACCCAGCTTCATGAAATATATAAGACCATTCATTTGTAGTTCGTTCTTTCCCTTTTTGTGTGTGAGCCATCATCACCATGTCCATCATTAATGCCACATCTCTAAATTTGTGGTTTTCATGTCCAATAACTGCTTCTACAATAATCACCTTCCCTGAGTCGTGAGGAATAGCCTCTCGACATTTTCTTAGTATGTCAATACATTCTTCATCTCCCCAATCATGAAGTACTTTCTATAATATACAAATATATGTTAATAAAGTTAAGTTGGTAATCAATAAACAAAGATGGCAATTGTACTACTACACATTATGTATTATTAAAGATATGACGTTAATAACGTTAAGTTGGTGTTTTGTTTCACTGTTTGAATAAAGGAATGCAATCATAATTTTGGATATTTTATGTTTCTAAAGTGTAGGGTTTCTTTCTATTAAATAAACTCATCATAATCCGATTTGGTGATGTATTAGTTCTCTTTTCTATTTTTTTATTTTCTCCCTTTTACCTTTTTATGTTATTATATATATTTTTAAACAATCATTTCTTCAAGCTAATACATATTTTTAATTTATTTTTAAAGAAATGTCACCTAACTTATTTATAGTAACAATTAAATGAATATATCAAATGCAGCTTTGTATCTATCGATCTTTTATAATAAATAAATGTTTTTGAATGTCACGTGTCATGATTTTATAAACCTTATATATTTATTTTTCCATCTAAATATTTTCCAATTATCTATTTTAATTTACTTTTTTTAACTTCTAATTTAATACCATTTAAACGTTTTCGTATTTCTTATGATCTTGAATTTTAAATACTATACGTACGACAAGATTTAACTGGACAATAATTTCCTTTCTAAGTTTACATTATTTATAATCAAATGTAACTATTCATTATAATTCATAAGATTTAAAGATGTTATTTTTTATTTTTTAAACATTATGAATTGTTAATATATAAGTGTTTTTTATTTATCTTAAAATAATATCAAACATCACATGCACGTCTGAGCACACACAATAAAATCTTTCTGCTATAATAAAAGAGTAAATTGAGGTGCCACATGTTAGCACCACATTTATTTTCAGTAAAATTTTCCTGTCTCTCTCATCTTAAATAATTATCGTAATTACTAATAATATTATTTAATATTCTTTTACATTTAATAAATTTAAAAAATGATCTATTTATTAATGTTATTTTTAAATAAACAATTCTTTTATAAAATGATAAATTTTTCTAAAGCATAAAACTTTTTTAAAAATACAAAATATTTTCAAAAATGGTATTTTAAAAATTCATTTTAAAAAGAAAAAATAATTAATTTGGGAGTTATAATAAGAAAATTTTAAAAAATGATATTTTTATACGGTTTGTTTTATAACAAAATGTTTATTTTTTTTTGAAAAAAATTAAATTTTTTTTAAAAGCTGATATCATTATTTTATTAGTTATAGTCATTTCTCATACATAATTTCAGTTATATCATATCTAAGAGTATCATTTATAATTAATAAATGTTACCAAATTAATATTTTATTTATTCAACCTAGGTTATTTTATGTATATTAATATCTTATCGATTATTTAAAAAATAATAATTACCAATTATTTTATAACGGTGTGAGATTGATAATATATTAATATTTTATTTATTCGACCTAATTTTATTATATTAATATTTTATTATATTAAGTTGGGAGTATATATAATTGATAATATATTATAGGATTATGTTATTTTATGAATTTTTCTGATGTTGATTGTCGTTAACAACGGTGTGAGATTGATGCTGGTTGCCATTATTTTATAGCCCCACCATAACATGTGAGGCTAAATACTAGTTAACATTAATAATTATAACTTAAATTGAATCGTTGGTTAAAGAAATAAAAATCACACAAAGCTGAATAGACTAACCATGAGATAGACTGCATCACCCTTCGGAACATGATCAAACATATCACCCCCAACGTGTTCAACCCCTTTACATGGAGGAGCCACCGACACTACATGAGGAAGATCAAAATTCACCCCTTTGATCCACGGACAAGCCTCTACAATCAACCGTAGCGCCGTCCCGTCACCGCCACCGACATCCACCACCGTCCTCAACCCCTCAAACACCTCGGGACAACCCTCGAGCACCGCCCCCACTGCCACCCGAGCATCACACGCCATTGCATCGTCTATCAACTTACTATGCTGGGGGTTCGTCGCCGCGAACACCCACACATCATCCCCATGAGCGGCCCCAAAGGCCGACTCCTCTTTCCCCAAAACCCTAGCACTTAGCTTGTGCCATGGGGCCAGCATGACGGGACTGCTCTCCAAAAGCACGAAGTCCGCCATGCTATGGGTCCCATGGCTCGTTAGGAGCCTGGACAAAGGGGTGTTAACGTACCCGAAACATGTTTCGGATACCGGTTGTTCTTGGAATATTTTGTATTGGATCAAGAACCTCATGATCCGATGCAACAAAGGCGTCGCGCACCCGAGCTTCGACGCTAGCTCGGCTAGTGTCATCGGGGTCCCGTGGTTTTCGAGTATATCAGGGATTCGGAGCTCAATGGCACACTTGATGACAGCCATGGGAGTGAAACCGAAAACATATTTCCATATTTCTTGTTGAGCTGAAGCTTCTTCTTCTTCTTTAGAAATAGTTTTCTCGACTTCAGTTTGTGTATTCATTTTATGGTCAGATTGTATGTAACAATGTGAGAATATGAGTGTTGAACTGTCCAGCTTTAAATAGAAAGATAGCTTTGCTTGGTGAGGTTTGTTGATGTTGGGTTTTTTTAATTATTTGTTAGTTTATTAATAGAATTCAGTGGATAGGTACGCGTTTCATCAACGATTAAAATGTGTTTACACAGCCCCGAATAATATAGATTAAGATCATTTCAAAATCCCGATTATTACCGATTTATAGATAATCTATACTAACGACACATCAAAAAAGCATGATTATTTTGAATTTTAATTCCGCGATGACCTCGACACCGTTCTCATCTATGTAGTACGTTCTCATCTTATGTAGTATCATTGTTAAGAAGAAAAATTTATAGATAATAATCTATATGTATACTAACTACACATCTAAAAACATAATTATTTTAAATTTTAATTTCATGATTACCTGGACACCATCCTCATATTATATATATAGTTGTATCCGCTAGCGAAGCTTGGTAGGGGCTGGGCGGTCCCCGTCCCCCTTTTTTTTCGTCAATAGTGTTAAGTTTCGGTCCGTACTGTAAATTTCTGGCCCAATAGTATATTTTTTTAATATATATAATTCGCCCCCCTAAAATAGTTTACATTCACCCCGCCCAATCAATGGTTTGGTTTAAACTCCGTCACTTATTGTATCATTGTTTGTTATGCACTGGCAATCAAAGGAAAGAGTTATTTTTATTGTTGTTTTTATTATAATCGTTATCGTTATTATAACATGTCGAGTTGTTATTTTAATTATTTATTGTTGGATCAAGAGAGGCTGTTGCAACCAAAACCATATCACTTAGAAGATTTTGAGTACTACATACAAAGGACTTCCGAAGCCAAGTGTGGGACTTCCGAAGGAAGAAGGAGCTCTTCCGAAGTCTAAGTGTAAAATACACTTCCGAAGGAAAACTCCAACTTCCGAAGATAAAGAAGACTACTCCGAAGAATCAAGACTTGAAGACAAAGTTCTGAAGTCAACTTCCGAAGTATAAAGAAGTCCTTAAAGCCTCGGAAGCATAGAAGCATCTTCCGAAGTATAAGTGGCTTCGGAAGAACTTGTTCTTCCGAAGCCAGTTAACCTTCGGAAGACACTTCTATTATCCAGTAGACATAAGTATGGTCTGTCTGACAGTCCGCTGCAAATCTCTGAGATACTGCATGGCGTTTTCTCAAAAGCCATGTAGTTGACCATACTTTAATCTACTGTTTACCTTTTATGTTAAGTACAGTTGCCATCTTTAGTTGGTGACAAAAGGTAAGTCATGGACATGTCATGACTACCATATCTTAGATAATACTTTATCTAAGATACCTTAACTATAGCATTGTAGTATATGCTTTAGTCGTAGGTTTCCAGCTGGTATCAAGTATAACCGGCTGTAGGATCTAGTATATATAGTTTCTCATTGTAACTCATGTTCTATGCTTGTAAGTGTCTTGTAATCTTGAGTTGAGAAGTAATATATACAAGTACCTTGAAAATACTCCTGCTTGTTCCTTTGATTACTTATTATATTATTATCAACTCTTGTTAAAGGCATTGCTTCATCTTGTTTGAGTGATATTATAAGTGAGTTTGAGAGAATTACAAGTGTTAAGTGACAAAACCCGATCCTGCAATTGGTATCAGAGCTTTTTAGGCTCTTGATTGTGAGATCTTACCATCCTAATCAACCAGTTTTTCACTCCTCCTTATACCTCACTCAAAAATGGCCCTCATCAAATCTGAAGTTGAAATGGGAACGATGACCAAAGCTCCCATCATCGACCCTGAAAACTTCAGGTCTTGGAGCAGAAGAATGGAAGGCTTCATCAGATACCAGGATAGCAAGATGTGGCAGTCCATCGTTAATGGCCCGTACAAGCCAAAAGTTGCTGGTGGAAACGGTGCCATGATCGAGAAGGCTGTTGAAGACTACTCCGATGAAGACAGGAAGAAGCTTGACATAGACAGCAATGCTATGACTGTTCTCATGACTGCAATCCCAAACTCCATCATGGTGGGGTTTGAGCATTGTAAGTCAGCCAAAGAACTCTTTGATGCACTTGCTCAAATGTACTCGAGCTCTAATGATTCAAAGAAGGACTCACTGAAGCAGCAGTTCGAGAACTTCACCTATGTTGCTGGAGAAACTTTAGCCAGCAATATTTCAGGTATATGGATCTTATCTCCTCCCTCCAATCTGTGGGAATCACTCAAGAACTTAGAGACCTTACCAGAAAGTTCATGAGTGCTCTACCCAATGAGTGGACTTTCTACTGTGTCTCCATTAAGAGAACAGAGAATTTAAACACTCTCACCATGACCGAACTCTATGGGATCCTTGATGGATACCGTTTGGAAATGGAAAGCAAGAAGGGTCACCAAGCAAGCAGACCCTTGAGCCTTCCTGCTAGCAACGCTTTAATGGTTGCTGAAGGCTCAGGTATCTCCCAGTCTCAGCAGTACCTGTCATACACCCAGCAGCCATCTTGTTCATCTGGGCCTTACATCACATTCCCTGAGACTCCAAGGTCTCATCAAGCTCAGCAAAGCTCCTTTCAGGAGGGCTGTGCGTTTGTCTCAGGGAGTGGACACTCCAATGATCATCAATTCTTGCTTTGATGATCTTGAGTGCTTCAGTCCAGATGACATAGAGTATGTGGACATTGTCCAGCAAATGGCTCTCCTAACCTACAGAGCGAAGAAGTTCTTTAAGAGAACTGGAAGGCAATTCCCTCAAAACCCAATCACTAGCAAGTTTGGGTTTGACAAAAGCAAGGCTAAGTGTTACAACTGTAACCAGCTTGGCCATTTTGCAAGGGAATGCAAGGCTCCCAAGTCCAACCCGGGAACCTCACAGGCCTCCACACATCCTTCTACACCAAAGCCCAATGGGAAGTCAACTGAAACTGCAGCTATGGCTCAAGAAGTTGACTGGAGCTTTATGGTTCAAGATGTGACTCCTGCTCAAGCACTCATGGCAGGAACAGATGAAAATAAGGTATATGAACATCTCTGTACCCCTGCTTGTATTGCTAAGGTTAAGTTGTACCAGGACTACAATATGGAAATTAAATCCGATATTGAGTCTTTAAATGTGCTAAAATCTGACTTTAAAAGAGCTGAATCTGACTACCAAAAGAAAATTGAGGAGTTAGAGAAAACTGTATCTCTTTTAAAACATGAACACACCAACTACAAGACTCAAATCAAGGATTTAATATCCAAATTGACTGAGGCTCAAGCCCAGCTTGTCACAGCTGAGGCTCAAGCCAGGAAGTATGCTATTGCTGAGCAAAACTTCCAAGCCATACTTGCATCATCATCCTCTCACTCCAAACTTTGTTATCAAAACAAAAGTGGGTTGGGAACCAATGAAATTGCTCCACCACACTCTTATGAGTCTGTAAGACAACCAAGATGTGGTACTGAAGAGCAAGAGGTTCCATCTGTTGACCCACCTTGTAAAGAGTCAAAGAGTGATGCAACTGTGGAGACCATGACCATCACAGGGAAGGAACAGGTAATTGAGCCCTCCCAGACCAATGATGATCAAACCCTGACCACCAAAGCCAGAAGAAGCAGGGCTAAAGCAGCAGATAAAGAGTGGACAAGCATGAAAATCCAAAGCAAAATGTCATGCAATCCAATGGTTGATCTGATCAGAAAAGGGTGTATTCATATCAGCAGATTCCAGGTGGTTGGACCTTCTGATCAGGAAAGAGTATGTACCAGTACTCCTATCCTACCAAAGGATCAGAAGTTAAAGGGAAAGGTTGCTGATGAGGAGAAAAAGAACAAGAAACAGCAACCCTCCAATTCCCAGAAAATTAACATTGCATGCATAATGTGTGGTCTGCAAAACCACATGGCTAAAGATTGTTACTACAATCCTGCTAGCACACATTATGCAAATAATGTTAAAAGAGAAGGAGTCAGGGAAGGTTTCACATTTGGACCATATCAAATGGTTCAAGTGATGAAAAAGGGAAAGCTTGTTTCCGAAGCAAGGCTTGTCTCGGAAGAAAATTCTTCTTCCGAGAGGAAAAAGGCTTCGGAAGTGAAAGCTGCAAAGACTCACAAAAGAGTCCCCTTGAAACCATCCCAGAAGAAGACTGCTTCGGAAGAAAAGGTGGTGAAGGTCTCTTCCGAAAAGAAAGAAGCTTCGGAAGAATGCCAAGCTACAAAAGCTTCATCAAGCTCATCTTCTATGATCAACCAAGGGATGGAATGGAAGATCAAGGAAGATGCTGTAGCCCAAACCTCTTCTTCAAAGACATCCATTGAACCCCCATGCATAAATTTTGGTTCAATCATGTCACTCTCATTGGAAGAACCCAAGACCAATAAGGCTTGGGTTTCCAATCAAAACTAATTATCTCACCTTATGTGCAGGGACATCCATATGACAAGAATAACAACATTTGGATTGTAGATAGTGGATGCTCCAGGCACATGACAGGGAACAGATCTCTCCTTCAACAATTTCAACATTATGATGGAGGTCCTGTCCAGTTTGGAGGTGAGGCCGGAGGATATTTTCTGGCAGAGGAAGTATATCCAACGGAAAGTTAAAAGTTGACAAAGTTAATTTTGTCAAACAGCTTGAACACAACCTGTTAAGTGTTTCTCAGTTTTGTGATCAAAAGCATCAAATGCTTTTCACAGAACATGAGTGCATCATCCTCAAACCTGGGATGACAATTCCTCAGGAATTGGTGCTTCTTAGATCTCCCAGGAGAGGGGATATGTACAAGCTTGATATGAACAATGCTTCCCCAATGGGAGAAGTATCATGCTTTCTTTCCAAAGCTGATAGTGATGAGTCAACACTATGGCATAAACGAATGTGTCATGTCAATTTTAAGACAATGAATAAATTGGCTAAAAATAACTTGGTACATGGTTTGCCTAAAAAGGAATTTTTCTGCAAAGATAACTGTGTTGCTTGCCTGAAAGGGAAACAACACAGGTCTTCTCATAAATCCAAAGTTGTTAACTCTATCACTACTCCATTACACTTATTGCACATGGATCTATTTGGTCCCACAAGTATAATGAGCATTGGAAGGAAATCATATTGCCTTGTGATAGTTGATGATTTTACTAGATTTACATGGGTATTCTTTTTAAGAACTAAAGATGAAACTGCTGAAACTTTAAAATCTTTTATTCTTAAAATAGAAAATCAAGTTGATCACAAGGTTAAAATAATTAGAAGTGATCAAGGGACTGAGTTTAAGAACTTTGTTCTTGACTCATTTGTAACTCAAAAGGGATTGCCAGACAATACAGTGCTCCTAGAACTCCTCAACAAAATGGTGTTGCTGAGAGGAGAAATAGGACACTTATTGAGGCTGCTCGGACTATGTTAGCTGATTCAAAGCTGCCTCTAACATTCTGGGCAGAGGCAGTCAGCACTGCATGCTATGTGCAGAACAGAGTTCTTGTAGTAAAGCCACATGGAAAGACCCCTTATGAGCTATGGAACAAGAGGCCACCGTTCATTGGCTTTCTAAGGTCCTTTGGCAGCAGGTGTACCATACTTAACACAAAAGACAATTTGGCAAAATTTGCTGAAAAGTCAGATGATGCTATCTTTGTTGGATATTCCTCCCATTCTAAAGCTTACAGGGTTTATAATATTAAAAACCAACAATTTGAGGAATCCTCCAACATTGTAGTTAATGAGCACACTCCTTGTGTTAGGGGGAATGGCCCTGATCATATTTTTGATTTAGAATTGTTTCCAAACTATTCTAAACCATCTTGTGAGAATGTTTCAGCTGGAACAGGTGCTCAAGGCAATTCTGATGAAGATCAACTGTTTGAGCTTCCCAGACCTGCTCCAAGTTCTCCAGCAACAAAAATCAAGTTCCCACTATTGAAAGATCTGACAGTATAACCATTTCAAGAAATAGTGGAACTTCAACAAGGGATTCACCTGATGATCTTCAAGTCTCCTCAGGTGATCCTACACAACACCAAGCTGATGGAAGCAGCATTTTGAAGGAACAGGCAACTGTTAATGATGCTTCACAGCAAAGAAATGATGATGTTTCTCTTTCATTCAATCAGTCCTCATTGAATGAGATTGAAACAACAGCTGGACCAAGTATTCAAGCTCCAGAGCAAAATATGTCCAACTTGGACCTATCTTTGCAACTGGAGGTGATTCCAAGACTTAGAATTCACAATACTCATCCAGCTGAAAACATCATAGGGGAAGTCTCTGAGGGTGTGAGAACAAGGGGACAAACTCACAATGGGAATGTCTGCTTGTACTCATGCTTCTTATCCCAAATGGAACCCAAGAAGGTGGAAGATGCCTTAAAGGATAGTAGCTGGGTTGAATCAATGCAAGAGGAGCTGCTTCAATTCAAAAGACAAAAGGTTTGGAACCTATGTCCGCTACCATCTGGTCAAGTACCTATAGGCACCAAGTGGGTATTCAGAAACAAAAGAGATGACAGAGGCTTGATTATCAAGAACAAGGCAAGACTGGTGGTTCAAGGATACACTCAAGAGGAAGGAATTGATTATACTGATGTCTTTGCACCTGTTGCAAGACTTGAGGCAGTTAGGATCTTCCTTGCTTATGCTGCATCCAAGAATTTCACTGTCTACCAGCTTGATGTCAAGTGTGCCTTTCTATATGGGGATATAGATAGGGAAGTCTATGTATGCCAGCCTCCAGGATTTGAAGACCCACAGCATCCAAACTATGTGTGCAAGTTGGATAAAGCTCTATATGGGCTGCACCAAGCACCTAGGCTGTGGTATGAGACATTGTCTCAATTTCTTCTGAAGAATGGTTATACTAGAGGAACCATTGACAAGACTCTCTTCATCAGAAAGTCTGGGAAAGACATTTTGCTAGTTCAAGTCTATGTCGATGACATCATATTTGGTTCCTCAAATGACCAAATGTGCAAAGACTTTGAGAGCATTATGAAGAAGAAGTTCGAAATGAGTTCTATGGGAAAAATGGACTTTTTCCTTGGAATTCAGGTAAAGCAACTGAAGGAAGGGTTTTCATCAATCAATCTAAGTATGTCAATGATATCTTAGAGAGATTTGATATGAAGGATTGTAAAGCAGCAAAGACACCCATACCCAGAAACCATGATTTATGCCCTGATTCTGAGGGGGAGGATACTGATCAACATCAGTATAGAGCAATCATTGGTTCTCTGATGTATCTCACAGCAAGTAGACCTGATATCATGTTTGCAACCTGCATTTGTGCAAGATATCAGGCTGCTCCAAAGGTGTCTCACCTAATTGCTGTCAAGAGAATCCTCAGATACCTCAAAGGAGCACCTAAGTTAGGTCTCTGGTATCCAAGAAATAGTGATTTTAATCTCTATGGTTACTCTGATAGTGATTATGGTGGCTGCACAATCAACAAGAAATCAACATCAGGTGGATGTCAATTTCTTGGTGGAAGGATCATCTCATGGCAATGCAAAAAGCAATCCTGTGTCTCTACATCAACTGCTGAAGCTGAATACATTGCTGCTGCAAGTTGCTGTGCTCAGCTGCTGTGGATTCAAAACCAGATGATTGACTATGGATTCAACTTCATGAGCACTCCTATCCACATTGACAACAACAGTGCTATATCCATCACTGAAAATCCAGTAAAGCACTCAAAGACAAAGCACATTGACATCAGGTATCATTTCATTAGAGATATTCATGAGAAAAATCTTATAAACTAATCAAAGTTGATTCAAATGAACAATATGCTGATTTGTTCACCAAAGCATTTGATGAACAAAGATTTAAATATCTTATTACAGCTATTGGGATGATAAACATTGACTAGTTAATCTCAATTGAAAACCTTTTCAATATGTAAAGTCTTATGTCAATACAATCTAAGCCCTGTTACAAAAGATCCTTTCTTATTTAACTAAGTATAAGTTCTTCCGAAGAGAAACTTGCCTTCGGAAGATATCTAGCATAACTTCCGAAGCAAATTTCTCATAGGATAATTTTCTTCTCGGAAGTGTACTAAGTCTCGGAAGAAGCGATTGAGTTTATCTCAGATCTACTTCCGAAGCACTTAATACTTTCCACTTGAAAGCAACATGTATCTTCGGAAGCAATTTATTTACCTTCGGAAGTACATTTGCCTTCGGAAGAACTTTACCTTCGGAAATACCTTATACTCGGAAGAAAGATTTTACTGTGTAACGGAAATCTTTTGGGCCCCACTCTGTAAAAAGTAAAGATTTTGTTAATGATGTCGGATTATTTAAATGGCTTAACCTTACCGCCCCTGTCACATCACTCTGAACCCTCACATCATCTTATCCAAACCACCCTTTAAAACGCCATTTCACCCATTTAAATACTTCCGGTTAATCACTTACACTCTTTTTACCAATTCAATCACTGCCCTAAAAGCTTTCTTCTTCTCCAATTTACCTCTCTCAGAACTTTTCCTCTGCTATCTTTCTCAATGGCTCTAAACCCTCAGCACAACCAGGTCGCACTCCTTGACTCTTCAAGGGATGCTGACTTCTCTGATATTATCTCTTTCTTAGCCCAATCTTCATACTACACAGCACTGACCGTAAACCACCTACCATTACTCCAACCAAATGTCCGAATTTTGGGCAAATGGTCGGATTGAAACCCTAAATGGGGTTCGTGCTATCAGGTCAAGTGTTTGTGGCCAAGAGTTGGTCATTACTGAACAAATCATCAGGGAGCATCTTGAGCTCCATGATGAAGGCGCACCGACGGAATTCCCCAAATCTGAGTTAGATAACTCTTATCTCCAAATGGGATACGGTGGAGATGTAAGCAGGTCTACAGTCTACAAATTCAACTTCTCCTACAAGTGGAAGTTCCTGCTACATGTGGTTCTTCACTGCCTATCTAACAAATCCGGGGGATGGGATCAAATTCCCTATGAACTCGGGTGTTAGTTCATGGGTTGGTACAAGGCCTGCGCTTCAACTACTCAAGGTTTGTGCTGACTAACCTCATGGGAAATCTGCAAAGGGACACATTCTTTATGTATCCCAGATTTCTACAGCACATAATCAACTGCGAGCTAGATCAGGGTAAGCTTGTCTGTGCAGCTGCTCTGTCTGCTCCCAAATGAGGCCGACCATCTTCAAAGTCTTGAAGAGAGTGTCTACCAACTACACTGGAAGGGATACCGCACTACTTCCAGGTATGATTGAGCCAATGGCTCCTGGTGACATCCCTGTTAACCCACCCACAGGTGATGAACCCACACCAGCAACTACCTCACTATTCCAAATCTACCTTCTCCTCCAATCACTGTCACTACCAGAGACGTACCAAACGAACCTTGTTCAATCTACTCTGATGAACAAGCCCCCCCCTTCAAACCAAAAAGGCTAGAGTGGAACAAGGGCTCCCACTCAGCCAGAGGTCCACCAATCCTTCACTATTGACCTCAAATGGGTCTTGAGTCTCCTCAGTCTCAGACCCATGAGCCAAAACCTCAGCTGATAGCCCTCAGGGTGAGTCTCTATACTCCCCTGAGCAGCCACCAAGGGACAGCTCAATGCCTTTGACATTGATCAAAGTCCCGGGTCCTTAGGTCTTCATTTCTTTTCTTTTTACTGACTATTGACCGGAGCTGGTGAAGAGACTATGTCTCTCAAAGGCGATGAAGTGATCCACTACAACCCTATTAAGGATCAACAGAGCCTAGAGAAACCTCTTGTCTCTAGCCCACACCAGCAAAGCCCTACTGAGGTGAGTCCCACTGATGTGGAGGGGACTCATGTAGATTCAGCTGCCACTACTGAAGGAGCCTCAATGGATCCTCAGGACAGTGGTAACGATAGTCAGACTGAATCTACGGCAACCATCCCTAAGATGCTCTGAAAGAGACATCATTGTGCAAGGGAAACCAGGGTGCCAAGAAACCACATCTGGTGGTGAGGATGAACATACTAGGTATGTTACCTCATCTCCCGTGATTCTTCAAAAGAAGATGAGGGAAGAATGCAACTCATCATAAGAGACCTACTTTCTAAAGTCTCAAACCTGAATCAAAGGTTAAGACTTTAGAGGATAGGTCTGCCACTCAGCAACTTGAGATTGAAAGTCTCAAGGCCAAACTAGCTGAGAAACAGATTGAGAGATCTGTTAGGCATGTACCAGTTCAAGTCTCCTTGACCTCTTCCTCTAGCTCATCTACCTCTCAAGATGATGCTACCAAAAAGGGGAGAATGTTGAGGAACAAAGCCAAAGACAGGATACCATCAGTCGAGCTCTTACTTCTTTGAGCTCAAGACAACAAGCTGCCATCTTCCCTGAGCCTCCTCCAGTTGTTTTTCAAGTGGATCAAAGGATGCTTCAGGATCTAAATAGGATCTTCAACAAGTTCCTTTTGAGTCCCTAATTGATCAACCCAGTCCGGATATGTCTGTGATTTACTTTGGAGCTCAAGAGCTTCAGAGGTGAATGCACCTCCTACCACCGTTGAGGAAGTTGGTCAACCTAAGGCCCAAGTGGAACCTGAGATTGATTTCGAAGGGGAAACTAGGAATGATGGCCAACAACTGAAACAGTTGGGACAGAAGGTGTGTTTTCACAGGCTTCCGAAGCACAATTTGAAGCCTCGGAAGAACCAACACAACTTCCGAAGCTGAAATTGCTGCTGCGGAAGGACTATTCTCTCTTTCCGATGATCTAATAGTCACAGATGCAATTCTGGAACTTGCATCTGAGGTTAATAGAGAGGATTTTCTCAGCCAACCACTAGCTATTACATCTGCATTGACCTCGGCTCCTACCTCCACCACCCAACCTGAATCTTCTGTCCAAGAACCACCAAAGTCTAGCACTTCCGAAGACATTAAAGGCAAGAGGAAGATGACTTCGGAAGAGATTCAGGAAGAAGAAAGGTTGGAGAAGCTTAAAAGGAAAGGAAGACTGCCAACTGGGAAAACTGTTAGCTGCAAGTACAAAAGCAGCTGCAGCCAACCAAGAGGCAATCAACAATAGAAGAAGAGTGGAGGTAATTGATAGACTTGTCAGTCTAGGGGCTGCTTCGGAAGATGTACTCCTGCTACCATTAGAGGAGCTGATAGAGCTTGAAAAGGCAACCTTGCTGCAAGACAGCAAAAAGAAGAAGCTGCAAGGTTAGCCTTGGAAGAAGAAAGGCTGAGAAAAGAAAGAGAAGCTGATCTGCAGCTCAGGAGAGAAAGGATCACTTTCCTACTCTCCAAAGGATTCTTTCAAGAGGAGTTGTCTCCACACAATAGTGACACGATCTTATGGCTCTTTAACAAAGAGCAAGATCAAATGGAGAAGGGGAGAACGAGAGTTGCAAGGGAGAAGCTGGTAGAGAAGAAGAAGAAAGAAGAAGAAGAGGCTGGACTATCTGCCGTCAAGAAGATAGGTGAGAAAGCTTGGATGAAGAACTATCTTAAAGTTCATGGCTTCTCTGGCAGGCAAGTGGGTCCAATGTCTGAGAAGACTCTCCAACGACATGTCAGTGACATCAAGGCTGACATTCGTGCGGGGAGAAGAAAGGAGATGTATAGGAGGGGACAGGGAGACCTTCAAAGCCACCTCTCAGCCCAATATCCAAACCCAACCTCAACCTGAACCAATACCCTTTCCCTTCCCAATCAAAACTGAACCTGAACCCTTCACCCCGAACCTACACCATCACAACTACCAACTCCCTCACCTCAACCACCTAAACTACCCATCATCCAACCTAAAACCTTACCCAGAACCCAAACTCCTAAACCTACCCAACAACCAATCAAACCATCCCCTCAGCCTTCCAAACATCTCTCTATGGAGGAATTCAAGGCGATCAAAACCAAGCTCATCAACTGCACTACTCTGAGCGACATCTCCTGTGAGGAGGATACAGTCAACCTGACTTATGTTGATGGATCCTCAAGTTCCCTCACAAGAGATGAGTTTCTTGATCTGCCCAGAGGAACTTTGGACCAAGCTGCAGAACTCCTTGGCCTCAATTCAGATACATTGAATAAGGAAGAAAAGAAGCTGAGGAGAAGGCTGGTGACTCTGCAGGACACAAAGAAGGAGATAGGGTACCAAGACAATCTCTTGTACCCAGGAAGAAGATAGTCCAATGGAGGTTTGAAGACTCTCTCTCACAACTTTGTTGTTGAGAGAGAGAATGGTGAGATTAACAGGCTGAATGCCTCATCTCTGCTACACTTAAGCAGATTTGATATTGTTGAGTTAGCAGAGAAACCATTCTCCAACCCCTCAAACTCCGATGTAGCTGCTCACATCAGAAATCATCTAGACAGCCTTCACATGGCCGAGCTCACTCACTGCAGAAGCAAGGTCGAAGAGGAGTCAAAACTGAGAGAGGAGGAGGAAAGGAAAGGATCAGCAACCAAGGCAAAGCCTTTCTTCAAATGGTTGAAGGTCCTGAACTTGAGTCCATAGTTAGATGGGAGTATGACTACAACTCCCGTCAACTAATCTCTTCAGGGGGTCACACAAAGGGTACATGTCATTCAAAGTGATAGACTGGATCTCCTATCCACGAATGAACTTGTTCAAGCTCTCAGCACCACATCTGGGAAGAACAGAGAGACAGACAAATATCTGTTGTCCCTGGTGCTAAAAACTTTGAGAAGTAGAAATAAGTGAAGTTTTGGTAGCATCAGCCTAGGGGGAGTTTGTTGGATCTAGAGAGGCTGTTGCAACCAAAACCTATCACTTAGAAGATTTTGAGTATTGCATACAAAGGACTTCCGAAGCCAAGTGTGGGACTTCCGAAGGAAGAAGGAGCTCTTCCGAAGTCTAAGTGTAAAATACACTTTCGAAGGAAAACTCCAACTTCCGAAGATAAAGAAGCTACTTCCGAATAATCAAGACTTGAAGACAAAGTTCTGAAGTCAACTTCCGAAGTATAAAGGAGTCCTTAAAGCCTCGGAAGCATAGAAGCATCTTCCGAAGTATAAGTGGCTTCGGAAGAACTTGTTCTTCCGAAGCCAGTTAACCTTCGGAAGACACTTCTATTATCCAGTAGACATAAGTATGGTCTGTCTGACAGTCCGCTGCAAATCTCTGAGATACTGCATGGCGTTTTCTCAAAAGCCATGTAGTTGACCATACTTTAATCTACTGTTTACCTTTTATGTTAAGTACAGTTGCCATCTTTAGTTGGTGACAAAAGGTAAGTCATGGACATGTCATGACTACCATATCTTAGATAATACTTTATCTAAGATACCTTAACTTTAGCATTGTAGTATATGCTTTAGTCGTAGGTTTCCAGCTGGTATCAAGTATAACCGGCTGTAGGATCTAGTATATATAGTTTCTCATTGTAACTCATGTTCTATGCTTGTAAGTGTCTTGTAATCTTGAGTTGAGAAGTAATATATACAAGTACCTTGAAAATACTCTTGCTTGTTCCTTTGATTACTTATTATATTATTATCAACTCTTGTTAAAGGCATTGCTTCATCTTGTTTGAGTGATATTATAAGTGAGTTTGAGAGAATTACAAGTGTTAAGTGACAAAACCCGATCCTGCAAAGTAGACGAATGGCTCAATTATGTGGAGCAACCAGTGGCAGTCATCGATTGAAAGGAGAAAAGGCTGAGAAATAAAGTGGTTCCTCTTGTGCGTGTACAGTGGAAGCACAGAAAGGGATCCGAGTCAACGTGGGAGACTGAGGAAGAAATGAGACAGCATTATCCATGTTTGTTTTAGGAATAACAGGTTTCGAGGACGAAACCTATTTAAGGGGGGTGGACTTGTAACACCCGGTTATTTATCTCTTTTGAAGCCGACGAAAGGAGAAAAAGAATTAAAGTCCTAAGTCGAGGGACCAAAACTTGCCAACGAAAGAAAGACGGGTGAGTGGGGGTATATAAAGGGAGAGGGCAGCCCTTACCCTCTCCCCAACTTCATATTTTTGGCCAAAAGGAAGAGAAGAGAGAAAGAAGAGAAAAAGAGAGAAAAAGTTGGTTCGGGTTGGTTCAAGCGGGCAAAATCGTTGAGTAGCTAGTCCAATCGAAGCCCTTCTTGTTGTGATCGTTTGTGTGAGTTCTAGGACCCCACTTTTACTTGTTTTCAAACGATTTTGGGGCTGGAAAGCATGAAAAACCCGTTTTTTGTATGTGTGTGTGTTTGACCCATTTAGGTATGTTGCGTGTGATGCGTTTAGAGTTTGTTTCCGGGCTTGTGTGTGCTTGTATGGTGTTGTGGTATGTTTCCTAAGGTCTAGGATGGTTGATTTTGGCTTAGAATGGGTTTGGATGAGCTGGAGGTCGAAAATGGCAGATTGGGTTCGGGATGAACTCCTTTCTGCATCAGCTAGGGCTAGGCGACCGACTGAAGGCCATACGGCCGACTAAGGTGCGATTGAGGTTCATTCACACGATTAGGGTTCATTCGCACGACTAAGGTTTCATTCGTACGATTGGAGTCCAGTCGCATGGGGAGTCATACGACTGAGGGTCCAGTCGCATAGGTGCTTAGTCGCATTGATTCCAATCGCATGGGACTCATTCACATTGAGTCCATTCGCATGAGGTCAGTCGCATAGGTGCTCATTCGCATTAGTTCCATCCGCATGAGGTCCATACGCATGACAGGGTATCCATTGCATAGATGTCCATCCGCATGAGTCCAATCACATGATGTTGAGTCGCCTGGAGGCCATGCCACTGAAGGGTGTCCATACGCCCGAATAGGGCTGTTGCACCGCGGAGAAGCTTAGTTCAACTTCTAACTTTCAGAGGAAAGTGCAGATGTAAGCATTGACGTAGAAGTTCTCGTAAGTTCATGTACGATGAGTATAGAGGCCTTAGAGGTTATGTTGGGCACGACGGGGATGTTGCATGTTATGCATGATGTTATGTATGTATGATGTTGCCCTTTATGATGTTGATGACTGTGTACGCTATGTTCCTTGTTATGATGTATGTTTATCTTTCTTGTAGCTTTACGTGTTATGTTAATGAATGAATCGAAAGTATTATGTAACGTAAAGTGAAAGATAAAGAAAAGAGGAACATGAAGTAATAATGCATGCATTAATGAATAATGAAATTAAAGAAAGTCTTGCAAGCATGGTATGCACATTCGGTCTTTCCTTGTGATTGACCATTTGTATAGAACTATTGCTGCATACCTTAGGTATTGTGACCACGAGGTGCGATGCACCGTTATAGAAGGTCTATGATAGGCCAGGTCCAGAACCATGAACAGAAAGGTATTGCATATGGCAATGGTACACCTATACTCATACCTTAGGTACTGTGACCATGAGGTGCGGTGCACCGTTATAGAAGGTCTATGAAAGGCCTAGGTCCAGAACCATGAACAGAAAGGTATTGCATAGTACGCCTTAACTTTACCTTAGGTGTTATGGCCATGAGGTGCGGTGCATCGTTATAGAAGGTCTATGATAGGCCTAGGTCCAGTACCATGAACAGAAGAGTAAGGTTTATGGTTAATGGAAAGGAAAAGTCGTAATGATTTAAGAATGTAAAAGTTAAAGTATGAATGAATGATGAAGATAATAATGATATTATCTGTGTATACGTATGATGTATGATCACATGTGGAAATGAGAGGTTTTAATGAAAGTAATGTATGTTTTATTATAAAACTAGAACTCACTCAGCAACGCTGACTTTTTATGTATTTCCAGTTGGCAGGTAATGATTGCTGATGATGTCATTGCGAGGCTACTCGGCTCTTTTGGGATGGTAACCATTTATAATGCTTTTGTGATGTAATGCAAACTTGTATTTTGTAACTGGATAATGATATATTATTTGGCAAAAGCTATTATATTGAATGGAAGGAAGTTTTAAATGTTTCCGCTGCAATATTTTATGAAAGTTAAATGTATTATTTGTTCTATGTGCGATGAATGACCAACTGTAGGCGTCCCGGGAACGGGGCCTTGCATGTGTATACGAGACTGGACAAGCTCAGATGATGAATCAAACACGGAGGACAGTGTCGGTTCCTCAGAGATCAAGATATCACCGGAAATTGTCAGGTCTCAAAAGTTTCCAAAATCTGCTTAAAGACCAATACGAATCTCTTCTCAAACTGCAAAACAACCTAGTCAATCAGTGAAGATCTCATTCACTGTTCAGCACATCAAGCACCAAAACAAGCAAGAATGTACCACAACCTCAAAGCAATCTCCAAATGCACTACACGGGTCAGTCAAGCATCAAAATCCTTTCAAGGCTTGCTTTGAGTGTGGAAAAAAAGGTCATGTGGTAAAGAAATGTCCTCAAAGACTTGCTTTGAATGGTAAAGGCAAAACGTATTGCTTCTCAAGCTGTAAGTCTACAAAGAATGTTCCTTATGGTAAAGGAAACACGGGTTGCTTCTCTGGATCAAGAGGTAAAAAGCACACATCTTTGCATGGTTAGATGAAGAACCCTCCATCCAAACCTTTTCATGTGAAGCCGGTTTCACATGATTCAAAGATGAAAATGACCAAAGGTTCAAAACCAAATTCTTTTCCTTCCGGTCTTAAACAGAAAATGATTTCCAAATTTAATTCATTCAAACCCAATTAATTGAACCGAAACAAAATTTGGCAAATTAAAAAGAAGGATAGAACAATCCCCGATTGTTTAAACGGTTGTGTGCCGAAGCAGGTTTCTTATATTGATGAAAAAGGAACTTCCAGGACTACGACGGCCTGGGTTCCCCTTTCTAACTAATTTGTTAATGAGTACAGGAACAATTCAGGAAGACTGTTAGTAATCCGGTTTACTGACAGAGATTATTCCTAATTCAAATTTGAGGCGAAACAAACAGGTTAAGGTCATGGAATTTATCCACAATCTGGATGTTTATCTGCATAATCACAGTTCTCACTTTACAATCACAGCATATTTCTTGATAATTCATTTCTTATCTTGATAATCAGTGTAGTTTGGAAGACCTTCTTTGAAAATTTTTTATTTTTGTATAGTTTTATAAAAACAAAATAAAAATATATAAAAAAATTAAATAAATAGGTTACAAAAATAAAAATTTAGGGGGAGAGTATATCAGTAATACATAAAAAATGAAAAAAGAACTGGGAACTTGATTTGAGATGACTAAGAAATGATTGTATATCATCTTGAAATGCTTGTTTTTGCATGACTTGTGTTTTTAAATGAGAAATGATAGTAACTGATGTTGTTATCTGATTTACATCTTATTTTTAATTGCAAATTATAGAAAAACAAACAGATTCTTTAGTGATATGCTTGGTAGACTCAGCCTGAAGAATAAAGTAGATAGCAGCATAATGATTTAAATTAAAATCTATGCTTAAGGATGTCTGGATTTACGCAATCATTGGCCTGCATGAAAACTGAGTCCCCACAAAAAGTGGATTGAGAATTGATCTTTCACCCCACCATGATACAATTTATATAAGCTATATTTTGAGCCATGATTGGTGTATTTATGTGTCTTGTGTCTGTGCTAATCTCCTCTTCTGTACAGAAGTACTGACCTAGAGTGATGATCTCCTTTGTTGTACGATAGTACTGACCTGGAGCTCTCATCGGCACATGATTAAATGGTCATCTCCTTTGTTATACGTGAGTATTGTAGATACATGTGTACCTAGTTTAGGAACTAAATGTAAATGTCTTTCATGTCTTACATATATGTAATTGAATGGGTATGAATGAAATACAATGTGTGGTAGATGCATATAATGTTTAATATTTCATTGTTTATTGTGTGATAACACATATTGAACTAACTATATATAAGTTTGTGGTTGTTTACATATTCTTAGTCAATAATTATTGAGAAACATGTTCAAACTCAATTGTGTGAAGTTCTCATGCGAATGGACCATGCGAATGGACCATACGCATGAGTAATTCATGCTAATGAACCAATCGCACGACTGAACTAGGAGACTGGATTAGTCGCACGATTGTGACATGAGATTGACTCAGTCGCACGATTGAACATTCAGTCGTGCGGATGGATCAACTGCATGCTTCAGTTGCACGACTGAACCATACTAATGGTTCACTCATACGAATGAAAACCCTAACCTATAAATACCACTTAATTCGTGGAAAAACGTAACAATTCGAATACCTACGCACATAATCGTACCCTATCCGTCCAGAGACTCAAGAACACCTGTTCCAAGTTCATAGATCGCAGTTAATCATCTTGCAATCGTTCTTAACGTTTTGATTCATTCTTAGATCGATTATACTTGCGTTCTCACTGATTGGATCGCCAATCAAATAGGATTCTGCACTATTTGGTTTGGTATACACGTAAATCAGTTAGTACTCCGTACCTAAACGGTCCTAACATGTGGTATCAGAGCTTTGGCTCTTGATTTGCGTGTGATTCAATCGATTTTGATATAAAAATCATGTTTTTCACTCAAAAAACTCAATCTTTGTGTCAAACAGTGTTTTTCGACGTCTCTAGGTCAAAAAGTTAACGTTTTTGGTATACGGCAATTAGGGTTCGTGAGAAATTCGTTTTTTTTGCGTCCAAGTATTCAAAACTATCGTTTTTGCAAAAACAGCAGCCTTCAGTCGCACGATTGACTCAATCGCACGACTGAACCCATTCGCACCTCCCATACGCACGATTGAAGTCAGTCGCCTTTTTCATTCATACGACTAACCAGCTTCATTCGCATAGACCCCAACCGCACTCTCCTTATGTACAACTGAATCCAATCGCACGATTGAATTCATTTGCACTCTTCATTCGCACGATTGACTCATTCGCATAAGTTCAATCGCACGAGTGGTCTATTCGCACAAGTGAAGTACTTGATCTCAAAAGTTTAAAGTTAACGAGATGGAAGAACAATACTCAACGTTCACTGCAGGTATAGACACACGGATCCAGAACCTTTTACTTCTGGAGAATGAAACTGAGAATCATAATAAACCACCTAAGCTTATAACGTTAGATGATTACCCACAGTGGAAGCAACGTTTCGAGATCTACCTCAATGGAGTTGATCCCAACCTTTGGGAATCAATTGAAACAGGATATGACATGCCGGTTGGTGTAGATGGGGTAAAATTAACATTGGGAGGGATGACTGACAGCCAGAAGACGAAGTATAATGCAGAGAAGAAGGTTTATGCCCTGTTAACTCAGTCTATTCCAAAGGATATATTCCATCAATTTTCTGAGAATAAACAGGCAAAGAAACTTTGGATAGCCTAGGAAAAACGCTATTAGGGAATGCTTCGTGAAAAGCTCTAAAGGCAAAAGCTTTAAAGAAGGAGTTTGATAACTTCTCGTCAATGGGTAAAGAAAGTCTGGATGATGTAATCGACAGGTTCTATCATCTCATGAGTGAGCTAAATATTCATGGAGTTACAACGTCAATGGAAGACAAGGTATCCAGCTTGGCTGATGGCTTACCAGAGAAGTGGGATTCGTTTGTATCTAATTTGAGACAAAACAGTATATTGGGAAAATTAGATATAAACGACTTCATCCTGAAATTGAGAGAGGAGGAACTTAGGATGAAATACAGATCGCAGAAAGGAACATATGACCAATATCCTTCACTTTACAATGCCTATTCCATAACAGCCAATTCAGGAGCACCCCTTCAGACTGCATTTATTTCAAGTTCATCTGCTCCTTCACTAACCATAGCTTCAGATCTGACATCTGACAGTCTGGATCATCAAGTACCCATTATATTGCACCATAGGCTAATGCTACAAAGTTAAAGACCAAGAATCTCGGGAATATTACTCTGGAGGTGGCTAAAGAACATATGGATCTATTGGCAGCTGTTGTTCACTCGTATGACGATTTGGTTGCAGGAAAGATTGGTAACTGCCATCTAGCAGATGAAGATTACCAACAGATATGTCACACCCCAACCTTGACGGCGGAAACGTCGAGGAGTGAGAGTTAAGATCGTTCACAGCCACATAACGCTATTAATAATCCAAATATATTTTAAACATAAGTTTCAATTGTCACATTACAAACATAAGTCTCAAAAAGAATAAAAGCATAACATAAAATGTAACAAGTCATTCTTATTTTATTTATTTATCTAGGTCCATTCCTAGATGTGCAAGCTTCAAAGTGTAGATATCAAACTTGAGGTATTCCTGAAACATGTTAAAAATAAAAGGTCAACATAAAAATGTTGGTGAGCATTCCATAGTTTTCAATACATAAGTATATAAAAGATGGCAATTCAAGTCATAAGTTAGTGAATAAAGTGATTAGGGATGCTATGAACAATGGAACAATCAAACCTTGACAATGTTTTACAAGTCTCAAACGTTAAAAGTATATACGATCAGCTAAGTGTACTTGGATCAACCAAGCAGGCTTGTCTTACCCATAGATCTATGACTTCGCTGGGCTAGCAATAGTTAATGATTGTACATATAACGCCATAACATGGTAACCACATAAGTTCAACTAACCACGACTTAACATGATGAATTGCCATAAAGTTTACAAGTCTCAAATAAGTTTACAAGTGCAAAGTATAAGTTAACATGTTTCACCCCAAAGTGTGAAATTAAATAAAAAGGGGGTATGGAATACTCACTTGATCAAATGTATGTAAATGACGTTTAAAAGAAATAATAATAAGCGTCATTCCAACGTAATCCTTCACAATGCACCTATATATATATATATTTTACAAGTTTAAATTTAAATAATAAGATTAACGTTTTAATGCGAACTAGGGTCAATTGGAATTTGGGGTTTTAAATAATTACATAAAATAATGAGTCGTTTATGTTTTGGCTTAATAAAGTTAGTATAACTTAATAAGACCAAGAATATATTCAAAATGATTCAATAATATAATTTATTGAATTTATAAGGATTAAATAAAATGTGTGAAAAGATATATATAAATAATATAGAAATTAATTATTTAAAATTTGATAAAGATGGTTTATTGGATATTCATTTATATAGTTTGCAAAATAATATAGAATTATTTAAAATCACTTTAAACATTTTAAATAATCTTTCGAAGGCCTTAAAAACAAGAATGGTCAATAATAGAAACTTATATTATTTTATAGATTCTAAGAATTTGTATAAAAGTTTAAGAAATAAATAGATTAATTATTTATATATAACATGGTTAAATGAAAAGATGAATAAGTAATTATTTAAATGATTATTTAAATAACTATTTACATACTTATTCATTTAGCATATTGATTTATAATGTTTCAATTAATCTTTATTTGAAATAACATGATTTAAACCATGAATACTTAAAAGAAACATTTGGACCAATAATCTATTAGTTACTAAAATAAACCAAGAAAATATCTTCTTAAAAATAATATTTAATTATTTAAATTTAGAAAATTAACAAAAATGATTTGATGTCTTTAAAAATAATACAAGTTTACAAAACCCATTGTTATAGTTATTAAGAATTTTCTACAATTAATTTAAGGGCTAAAAAGCCTTTTAAAAAAAATTGCAGGAGGCCGGGTTCGAACCGTGACCTCTTGCATACTAATGTGAGATGGTAACCGGTTGGGCTAAAGCCCAGAATCTGTTTATAATTGAAAATTAATTAATAAAAACAATAATTAAAAGAAACCCCCATTCCTCAAGAACCCTAGAATCGATTTGCCTCCAATTGAACATCAAGTCGTGCGATTTAACCCAATTATCATTAGGGCTTTTGTTCCCTATGTGATTTCGAGTTATGTATGATTAATTACCCGGATATTGTTTGATTTCGAGGACAAAGCTTGAAGGACAGCCGCGACCAGAGACTTGATCCGTTCGATGTGCAAACATTAGTGACAACCAAATTAAACTCGAGTGTAGCATTCTTAGGTAATAAGGAGTAATAGCCCTTTATCAATTGCGAATTCAATTGCCCAGAAGATGGAGTTCGACTAAACAGTTGGTTCGAATTGAAGATGTTGATTGATGATGATGATTCTGTGTTTTTCAAGTAAAACTTCGATGTGTAGATGTTTAGGTACAGTTAAACGATCGTGTAGGTGTGATTAATTGGATTATTATTGTGTTTCAAAGCTCAAACGGCCCAATGTTTTTAATCGGGTGTTTCGGTTTCAATTCACAAGGTTTAACCAGTGTTTAATCGCCATAATGCGTACGTTTGAATTAGAATCGACCTCAGAAACGTTTTGGATCAATTAATTCGGTTAATAGCGTTGGTAACCGAGGCGTTGTGCCTTCGCCGGAGGGTCGCCGGAGGGCTGCCGGAGCCGGCACCGGGAAAACGGGGAGAGAGAAAGGGGTGGGGGTTGGTTTTTGCTATTTTACACCTTTGATCCCTGTGGTTTTTCTTTCAACATTTTATGCAAGAACTTAAATGTTCTAAGTTTCAAAATTATCAAATAGCCCCCTTAACTTTTAAATTAAAGTTTTTTTATTAGTTTAATAATTCTTACAAATTACTATTATTAATAACAATATTATTATTATTGTTATTATTATTAGTTATCATTATTATTAATGATATTATTAATAATAATAATATTATTATTATTTTTATTATTATTAGTATATTATCAGGATCAATTATTTATGTTTAAGTAATAACTGTCATTATTAACTTTCAAAATAAAGTATTAAAACATTAGGACAATACCATAATTTGCCAATAGTTTCTCATATGGCTACAATAACCCTTACAAGTATTTACAATGTTATCTTATAGTTAGCCCGAAAATACATGATGTTACAGTCTCCCCAAACTTAAAAAAAATTCGTCCCGAAATTAGAATGACACTTAAATGAACAAAAGGTGTTATAATGAAGGTAAGTGTACAACGGCCATTGATAGACGTTTGATTGCCAATGAAACGCTTCACTTTATGGAATCTTACAAGATTCTTAAATAATAAACGCGAGACGTTTTGAGATGAACGTTGGAAATGATGACAAGTTGTACCGTAGTTCCTTGATTTATAAGTCACAACTTCTAGAATATAATCTCTAATTAATGAAATGCTAGACTTCAATCAATAAAACTGATAATGAAATGAAAAGTATAACCGATTAACCAATTATAGAATCCTTCAAGAATCCCAAACGTCACGTCAATGAAATCTTATCTAGCTAACTCATCTCTGATATAAAATGTATTATTATCTCTCCTTTGACCATCATCGGTCTAAGAATAATACGATATGCGAAGATTTTTGGAATAAGTTCACGACGACGGTTAGGAACACTATTAAAAGTAGAAAATGAATTGATCATCCAAATTAATGATCGATGTTTAACGACATACCACGGTATACGACTATTTGAGATAAATACAAGTCAATTTCTTGACCCGTTATCCCACATGAGCTAATATGCAATTAGCCAATCGGTCTATAACGCACCATTTGTCATCATGGCATCTAAAATAAGAGGCATTCAGTGATGAGAAGTTAAACAGAAGGTTCACAGGAACACGGATGTTAGGTTTTTTTGTCATATGTGAAAGTAAGACACTTGGACACATGTCAAGTTATGTCTTTTCTTTTATGTCACACATATGACTACAAATTACAAAATTTTATGAACCCTTATATCCACATCGCAATGAGGATAATAACAAGTCTTGTTGTTCAAAACCAAGATAAAATTTCAATGATTTTCAAGGTTAAGGGTTCAAAACGATTCAAGAGATAACGCAAACAATAAGACATGCATTTGTAACCATGTTTTGCAAGGTAACAAATTTCTAAATTTAATTTAGATTGCATACGTAATTCATCAACCCATAAGTACAGTCGAGAACATTCGTATGACTAGAAAAGTCATAACCACAAGTTGATAATGTCTTAATTTAGTAGAAATTGTTTAAGAAGACTATCATCACACAATCATATGTTGATGACAACTCAAAATGAAAGTTGATAAGTAAGAAATGAATGGTTCGATGTAGCTAGATCGAGTCAAAACATGAAGATAAAGGGAAAGAAATCGATTAAGAATTCAAATGCTCCAAGCTCGGAATCAAAATCAACCTAGAGTGTTCGGGTCTCCTTTCAAGTTCAGAAATCATGCTTTGGCTTGATAGGTCCAAACACTAACATTGGTTCACCCTTCAAGTTACTACATGTTCCTTGTCACTTGATTAAAACCTTGGTAAATTGGAAATCATGAAATGAGAATAATCATCAAGATGTGGTTTTCACTCCTAACTTGATGGTGTCTTCTCAAAGTATGACCTCTAACTTACCAATCAAAAAGCTCGATCCCAACTCATGTTGAGGATCCACAGAAATAAAACGAGGTAACTCACCATTAAGGTAAGGGAAATCACTCCTATCTTAACGGTGAAGTTTTACAAAAACAAAATGAACTTCTTCATCAAAATCCAGAATTCACTCCTACTTTGATGAAGTCGTCTTATTTGAACAAATACAATTCATAAGATGATATTATCATCAAGGTATGGAATTCACGCCTATCTTGATGATTGAATTTCATAATAGCAAGAAAACAATCGAAGATTGACATTTGTCACCAAAGTACGGGTTTCAATCCTATTTTGGTGAGATCATGTCATTTGTGAAATGCCATTCCAAAGAAAGTAATTGAAGTCAATCCTCGGGATAAGGAAATCACCCCAATCCAGAGGATGAAATTTCTATAAATCACATTGGGAACCATTTATCGAAACGAATAGAGAATCATCAAAGTAAGGGAATCACCCCTGTTTTGATGAGTTAGAATCATTTAGGAGATACGGGTGTTCTTAGTCATAGGTTGACTTTCAAACACTTGCATCTCTCACGGTGCAGACGGTACGCAGTTTAACTTAGCGACGAAAGGAACATAATATCAATTAAAAATTCGGAAAATTTCAAGTTACATCAATGTAACAAAAGGAAAAATCATGCTTACAAGCTTAAGATCAAAATTCAAGATAACAGAAGTTGTTGTGGTGTTCAATCTTGGATGGTTTCAATCGGGAAGACGAAATTAAGGGCAGAAAATTATTCAACGCCACAACGAGATGTGAACGTTCAATTCACAATAGAAAGGAATACACGGACTTCTCAAGATATGAGGTCAACCATAGTCTTATTGAAGACACACGTACTTATAAGTGATCATTCATCTCAGGGTTTCGAGTCATGTAAATGGATTCAATGATCGATTCAAATCACCATTTACAAAGTATCTCGAGATGTAGGAATTCCACCTATAGCATTGGATGTTCTTAGTTATGGGGCACATCCTTAAGAACCCTGAGAACCATAAGTAACGGTTTAAAGTTTTGAAGACCATTCGTTTTAGATTCAATATCATTGGATATATTAAGAGTCATGCACACGTTGGTCAAGTATAGAAATAGATACATGAAACGCTCAACGTATATCGTGTTTAAACGTACGAGTTGAAATGTAGGGTAGGTTCAATATCAATAGAACATTATGTATGATAAGAATGAAGGGATACCAGCTCAAGGAATCAAAGGTTTTTAAGATACGTAGAGGATGGTTCCATTTGGTAACGCATTACCATTTGGAATCGTTGACACGTCAAGGTAAATTGACCCATTTGCCATAGAGACTTGTGTATGTTGACCATATTTACCACTCTCCCCCAGAAATCCCCAGGTAAGCATAACTGGTCTCACAATGAGATTATATGTTATGCTTGCCTTAGCCCGAAGGCCTTTTGCCAGGAAATCCAGAATCAGGTTCTATGTGTCACACAAATTTCTTTGGTTTATGAAATAAAACCTTGATGAGATTTTTCATAAATTAGACATAGAGTCTAAGGAATTAAACCCACGATGATAAGTGTGGATTCCACATGTCGTTGAGAATAAGTTTAGGAAGTTCATTTGTCGGGGAGAGTCAAAGAGTCAAAGTTAAGTTTAGGGAGACAAGTAACTAAGTTTAAGCATACATAAGGCAATCCTATGCTAAGGCATCAAGTTGCAAAAAGGCATAGCATTATGTAGCATGCAACCCATATAAGCACAAAGGTATAAGGATCTTTCTATGAGGTTCATACAACTATAGTCTAGGTCACCATTTCTAATAACCTAAATCCCTATAGTATGGGCTCTGATACCAATCTGTCACACCCCAACCTTGACGGCGGAAACGTCGAGGAGTGAGAGTTAAGATCGTTCACAGCCACATAACGCTATTAATAATCCAAATATATTTTAACATAAGTTTCAATTGTCACATTACAAACATAAGTCTCAAAAAGATAAAAGCATAACATAAAATGTAACAAGTCATTCTTATTTTATTTATTTATCTAGGTCCATTCCTAGATGTGCAAGCTTCAAAGTGTAGATATCAAACTTGAGGTATTCCTGAAACATGTTAAAAATAAAAGGTCAACATAAAAATGTTGGTGAGCATTCCATAGTTTTCAATACATAAGATAATAAAAGATGGCAATTCAAGTCATAAGTTAGTGAATAAAGTGATTAGGGATGCTATGAACAATGCAACAATCAAACCTTGACAATGTTTTACAAGTCTTAAAATGTTAAAAGTATATACGATCAGCTAAGTGTACTTGGATCAACCAAGCAGGCTTGTCTTACCCATAGATCTATGACTTCGCTGGCTAGCAATAGTTAATGATTGTACATATGACGCCATAACATGGTAACCACATAAGTTCAACTACCACCACTTAACATGATGAATTGCCATAAAGTTTACAAGTCTCAAAAAGTTTACAATGCAAAGTATAAGTTAACATGTTTCACCCCCAATGTGAAATTAAATAAAAAGGGGGTATGGAATACTCACTTGATCAATGTATGTAAATGACGTTTAAAAGAAATAATAATAAGCGTCGTTCCAACGTAATCCTTCACAATGCACCTATATATATATATTTACAAGTTAAATTTAAATAATAAGATTAACGTTTTATGTGAACTAGGGTCAATTGGAATTTTGGGGTTTTAAATATTACATAAAATAATGAGTCGTTTAGTTTTGGCTAATAAATGTTGATGCATGTATGTCCCTAGATCATGAGTTGTAATGTAATAAATCTTGTCTGTCTGATTATGATGTAATAGTATCGATTAATGAAATGATATGAATTGGTTGTTACTTGTGATGTTTAATATTTCATTAATGAGTCGTGATTGAATTGATTGGGTTTATGATTGTTTGAATGATTGCACATTATGTATATTAATTAAAACATTCAAACTTAACTTAATGAAGTTCTCATGCGAATGGCCCATGCGAATGGACCACACACGATGAATAACTTCATACGATTGACTCAATCGCACGACTGAACCAGGAGACTGGATCAGTCGTATGATTGACACATAAGATTGACTCAATCGCACGACTGAACACTCAATCGTGCGGATGAATCAACCGCATGGTTCAATCGCACGACTGAACCATACTTATGGCCCAGTCGCACGATTGAACAATACTCATAAATAGACCCAATTCGTGGGAAAACGTAAGCATTGATCCCATTACGATTCCAGACGTACCCTAGCCGTCCAGAAGCCTCCCAAATCGTTCTCCAAGTTCACAGAACACATCAGATCGATTCCTAATCGATTTCTGACGTTGATTTCAATTCTTGATTGATTCATCGTGTGTTCTCACTGATTGGATCGCCAATCAAATAGGATTCCGCACTATTTGAGTTGGTTTAACATGCTAATCACTCGGTATTTCGTTCAAATACCAGGTCCTAACAAGTGGTATCAGAGCTTTGGCTCTTGATTACGTGTTGATTCAATCAAGATTGCATAAAAGTTTGTGTTTTTGCACGAAAAACGCAATCTTTGGCATCAAAAGTGATCTTGGACGTTCCCTGCTCATCGAAGTTCAGTTTCTACGGACCTAGGCGATTAGGACTTGTGAAATTTCGAATTTTTACGGCTGAAACCCGTCAAACCTAGAAATTTTCGCAAAACAGCAGCTTCAGTCGCACGAGTGACCCATTCGCACGACTGGACTCCATTCGCATTGCTCATTCGCACGACTGGACCTAGTCGCACCCTCATTCGGCCGACTGAACCGTTCGTTCGCATAACTCATTCGCACCAGATTCATTCGCACGACTGAACCATTCGCCCTGTTCAGTCGCACGGTTGAACCAATCGCAGAGTTCATACGCACGATTAGACCATTCGCATCCTTCAGTCGCATCAGTTAAAGTTATTTGATTAGATTCTAAGTTTATTAGCCATGGAAGATCAGATGTCAGCCTTTACTGCTGGGAAGGACTCAAGGATTCAGAACCTGCTGTTGCTTGAGAGTGAGGTGGGTAATCACAATAAACCACCAAAGCTCTTGACTTTAGATGAGTTTCCCCACTGGAAACAACGTTTTGAGATCTACCTCAATGGAGTAGATCCTAATCTGTGGGAAGCTATTGAGGTCGGTTACAGTACACCGGTGGGAGCTGATGGAGTTAAATTAACGTTAAGTGGGATGACCGACGCACAGAAAGTAAAGTACAATGCAGAGAAAAGGGTTTATGCATTGATCACTCAGTCTATCCCCAAAGACATATTCCACCAGTATTCAGAGAACAAGCAGTCCAAGAAACTGTGGGATGAGCTAGAGAAGAGATATGATGGGAATGCGTCATTGAAGGCAATCAAGGCAAAGGAGTTAAAGAAGGAATTCGATAACTTCTCATCGATTGGTAATGAGAGTTTAGACGAAGTCATAGACAGATTCTACCACTTGATGAGCGAATTGCATACACATGGAGTGGAAACGACTATGGAAGAGAAAGTAAGCAACTTCGCAGACGGATTGCCTGATAAGTGGGCTTCATTCGTGTCTAACCTTAGACAGAATGAAATGCTTATAAAGCTGGATATAAATGACTTCATTCTAAGTTGCGAGAAGAAGCACTAAGGATGAAGTATAGAGCTCAGAAGTCTGCGTACACACAAAATCCAGCTTTATACAACGCCACGCCTCAAGCTAAGACATCTGGAGCACCTCTCCAGACAGCATTTGTGTCTAGCTCGTCAGGTCCTTCACATGCTTCTCCTTCTGGATCAGACACGTCAGGGTCATCATGTACCCACTATATTGGATCAGAAGCAAGTGCTACCAAATTGAAGACCGAGAACCTCGGTAATGTGACCGTAGAAGTAGCACGAGAGCATATGGATCTTCTAGCCGCAGTGGTTCATTCATATGATGGACTTGTTGCTGGGAAGATTGGAAACTGCCATCTGGCAGATGAGGACTACGAGCAGGTAGATGAAATGGAGCTTGAAAGAATGGATATAATGTGGGCCTTAGCTAGCGCTGTCCGAAGGGCGAAGAAGTTTGTTAAGAAGACAGGACAGAACTTGATAGCTACTAAGGATACCACATTTGGCTTTGACAAGAGCAAAGTGACCTGCTTCAACTGTGGAGAGAAGGGGCACTTCAAGAGAGAATGTGTCAAGCCAAAGAAGACGGGTAATGGGAACCCGTTCTCATCCTTTACTCGCCAAGACAAGCAAGCTCCCAGTTCTACTTCATCAAACAAGGATCCAAAAGCCTTGACTGCTCATGATGATGAAGGACAGGATTGGAGTTTTAGGTTTGTCTCACCAGGAGAATCTAACATTGCCAGTGTTGAAGATATGATGATGATTCTGCGAGTGAAGGTGATCTAGCAGTTGAGATAGCGATGTCACATAGTGAAGAAACAACTGCAGCTGAGGTCAGTTACAAGCCAAAGGAGGAGACTTCCACGTCAGAGACAGAAAAGTCAGAATCACAGAATCACCAGAACCAGAGATCTGATGCTGCGTTGATGGCTAACTCTTCTGAACCAACACAGGTAAGTACAACTGACCAAATGTTTAATAATCATGCTTGTTCTAACTGTGATATGTTTAGGAATAGCATTGATGAAAAATTTGCTAGGTTATTAGATCACAATGATAACTTAGTAAAAGATTTACAACTATGCACTGAGGCCAATAGAGTTCTAAAACAAAATGAGCATAGTTATAAAGAAAAGATAGACCTATTGACTAAACAGCTTAGGGAAACCGAAGTAGTTGCCTTTAACCAAGCAAATGACATTAGGTACTATCTAAACTCCCTAGAGGACACTAAGAAGCAAAAGGCAGTTCTAGAAGTAGAAGTTAATTCATTAAAACAGAAACTGCATAGTTGGACTAGTTCTTCACACATAGTTCAACACTTAGTGAGAGAAAGGAATAACGGGGAGGGATTAGGCTACAAAGTGGTTCCACCACCACCTGAGACCTTGATGAACACCAAGTCTAAACCAGTAAACAACAACCCCATCAAGGATCATGTGGTGACTACTCCTCTTGTTACTGATCCAGACACATCATGTTCATCTACTGAATCTGGACAGAAACAAAAGGAGGCCACTTCAAAGGCAAAGGGTAAATTGCCTTGTGTTAATCTGGAAAATGAATTTGAAAAAGTTAACTTAAAGTCAGGGTCAAACAGAGTCAAATCAGAACCTAAAAGGACTTCAAACGTTAATTTTTCACATGCTTCAAGTCAAAAACCAGTTAACCAAAAGTGGAACACGTTAAACAGGTTAAAACAGTTAAATTTGTTAAACCAGAGAAAACATCAAACATGCAAGAGTCAAAACCTAAAGTGATTGATGTTACTAGAGTGTCACGCATTTCTCCACAAAGAAAGTCTACTCATAAAGTTGATAGCAGATCATGCTACAACTGTGGAGAATGTGGACACATTGCTTCCTATTGTCCTTTCTATCAGACACCTAGGAAGAAGATTGATCTTCAGGACTCTAGACCTAGGTCTTCTAAGAGGAGTTCTCTAACTCCACCTAGAAGATCTAGTGAACCTAAAGTCCAACCTGTAAGCCAGACGACTGTTTATCATAAACAGGCATTGCACAAATCTGGCTTATGGAAAGAGAAGTCATCCTGCGTGTCTGATACTGATGACAAGAAGGAATCTGAGCTACCCTCACCCTCTAAGGGTCAATGGGTAGAGTTTATGATGTGTGATGCCTCTGGGAAACCCAAGACAGTAAAGGCTTGGGTTCCTAACCTAAACTAATACATTTACTTGATATGTGCAGGGTGTTCGATACAGCGCTGAGACTAACACGTGGATTATAGACAGCGGAGCATCCAGGCACATGACAGGAAATAGAGCCCTTTTATCAAACGTCAAACAAATAAAAGGAGGGCATGTTTCCTTTGCAGGAAACAAGGGAGGATACATCACAGCACAGGGAGAAGTGGGAAATCAGAAAGTTAAGTTTGATAAGGTGAACTACGTTCAACAACTTCAGAATAACTTACTTTCTGTTTCCCAAATCTGCGATAAAGGATTTAAAGTCATCTTCGACAACAAGAAGTGTTACGTGCTGAAGAAAGACTACATGATTCCAGAGGACCAAGTTCTGATGACTGCTTCAAGATATAAAGACCTTTATGTCTTGGATCTGTCAACAGCTGCTACAACGGATCATGAGGTTCAGTGCTTTCTATCTAAAGCTACTGAGAAGGACTCAATCTCCTGGCATAGGAGAATGGGACACATTAGTCAAAGGAAGATGAATCATTTGATTCAGAAGGATTTAGTAAGAGGAGTAAATGTCAAGAACTTCCAACTTCCTGACTTTTGTGTAGCTTGCAAGAAAGGCAAACAGACAAAGAAGTCTCATAAGGAAAGAAAGTTCATTCAATAGAACTTCCTCTTGAACTTCTTCACATGGATCTGTTTGGTCCAGTCAGTACAAGGAGCATTGCAGGCGATCTGTACTGTTTTGTGGTCACTGATGACTACTCAAGGTTCACTTGGGTAATGTTTCTGAAATCCAAATCAGAAACATTTGAGTCATTCAAGGAATTAGTAACCACTCTGGAATCTCTCTACAAGCTAAAAGTTAGACAAGTACGCTCAGACAACGGGACAGAATTCAAGAATCAAGTCATGAGGCATCAACATGGATGGAGGCATACTGCAAGGAAAAGGGAATTGTTCATCAATTCACTTCTGCCTACACGCCTCAGATGAATGGTGTTGCTGAGAGAAAGAACCGAAGCTTGATAGAGACTGCACGGACTATGCTGGCTGACTCGAAACTGCCTATCCAATTCTGGAATGAGGCAGTGGCAAACGCATGTTATACACTGAATCGAGTCCTAATAGTCAAGCGCCACGGAAAGACATGTTATGAGCTACTACAAAGACGCAAACCAATTTGGAGTATCTTGAACCTTTTGGCGCACCGTGTACACTTCTGAAGAAGACACAAGAAGGAAAATTCAGCGAGAAGGCAGATGAAGGAATTTTTCTAGGATACAACATACCGAACAAGCGAGTTTACAATAACTCAACGGGTCTTGTAGAAGTGTGGTGTAATGTCGACGTTCAGAGATATACCACACCACCTACAGGCAAAGGACCTGCATACTTCTTCGATTATGATGGATTCTTCAAGTCCTTCAACATTCCTCTCTCTCCCTCGGATGATGAGTTAGCTACTAGGATGATGTATGATATTCTGAATACACCATCTAGCACACAGGGAGAATCATCTACTCAGTCAGGGGGAGTAGTCGATGACAGTGACTCCTCTCTGAAGATGAAACTGAAGCAGATGACCAGAACAGTCAGGAGGAACAGGTTCCAGTTCCTGAAAGTCCACAAGCATCTACGAGTGATGCTCCTTCGACTTCGGAACCTCAAACTCCAACTACCTCAGATGCAGACCAAAATGTTCATAATCTCGGTTCTGAGGTGGCTGTTCCTACTACTCAGGATCACGACTAAACGTCTATCATCCCCTTGACAATGTTATTGGGGATGTCAGATCAGGAGTACAAACCCGAAATCAGCTATACTCAGCTGATTACGCCTCGGTTATGGAGAAAGGTTACATTCATGATGGTGCTTATCGATGTTTTGTCTCGCAGGTTGAGCCAAAATATGTCAGTGAGGCACTAAATGATGAGGCGTGGGTGAGTGCCATGCAAGAAGAACTTCTGCAGTTTAAGAAGTTAGGTGTATGGACTCTGGTTGATAGACCTAAAGGTGCTAAAGTCATTGGCACCAAATGGGTACTAAAATGCAAGAAGGATGACCAAGGAGTCATTATCAGGAACAAAGCTCGACTGGTGGTTCAAGGTTTTCGCCAAGTCGAGGGAATTGACTATAATGAGGTGTTTGCACCCGTGGCAAGGATGGAAGCTATTCGTATCTTCCTTGCCTATGCCTCGTACATGAAGATCAAAGTCTACCAATTAGATGTAAGAGTGCATTCCTTCATGGGGAAATCAGGGAAACAGTCTATGTAAGTCAACCCGAGGGATTTGAGGATCCTTATCATCGGGATAGAGTTTACAAGCTCGACAAAGCTTTGTATGGGCTTCATCAAGCTCCTCGAGCTTGGTATGAGAAACTCTCGACTCATCTTGTGAAACACGGCTTTCGCAGAGGAGTCATTGACTGTACACTGTTTATTAAGGAAAAGGATGGCGACCTACTGCTTGTACAGATATATGTTGATGACATAATCTTCGGGTCAAAGAACGAAGAGTTATGTAAAGAGTTTGAAGCAGTGATGAAGAAAGAGTTTGAGATGAGTGCTATGGGGGAGATGAAGTTCTTTCTCGGGTTACAGGTGGATCAAACACCTAATGGAATCTTTCTACATCAGACCAAGTATGTAGGAGACATTCTCAGTCGCTTTGACATGGAGAATGCTTCTGCTGCTGGGACTCCACTTGCTACGAATCATGATATAGCACCTGATGAGAATGGAGATCTAGTAGATGCCACTATGTACCGAGGAATGATTGGATCCCTCATGTATCTCACTGCCTCAAGACCTGATATTATGTATGCTACATGTCTATGTTCTAGATATCAGGCTAAACCAAAGGTCAACCATCTGATCGGGGTCAAGAGGATTTTTCGTTATCTGAAGGGTACACCCACACTTGGATTGTGGTATCCTCATGATGATGACTTTGAGCTTACCGCGTATAGTGACTCGGATTACGGGGGCTGCAAGATGAACTACAAGTCTACATCAGCAGGGTGTCAATTCTTTGGGAGAAGATTAGTTACCTGGCAGTGTAAGAAGCAGACATCGGTTGCATTGTCAACCTGTGAAGCCGAATATGTTGCTGCTGCTGCAAGTTGCTGTTCACAAATCATCTGGATTCAACAGCAAATGCGGGATTACGGTTTAAAATTCTCATCTACTCCTATTTTTGTTGATAACTCTGCTGCAATTGCAGTAACTAAAAATCCGGTCCAACATCCTAAGACCAAACACATCGGTATTAAATACCATTTCATAAGAGATTGCTTTGAAAAGAACTTAATTGATGTGGTTAAAATTAATACTGATTTTCAACGCGCTGACCTCTATACTAAAGCCTTTGATAAACCACGTTTTCAATATTTGTTAGAGGTCAACGGCGTTAAAAAGAAAAGTGAGGTAATTCCTGATGATGAAAATGTGTAGTCCGATGTAGTTTAGTTAAAGTTTTATTTTATTTTATTTGTCTATTATATTTTATTTTATTTAACCTCATGTTATTTTGCTGTTTATGAAAATCCTAAAATAATTAAACCAGAAATGATTTTAGTATTTTAGGGGGAGAATATGTCAGCAAGTTAACATTAAAAAAAAATAAATAAAAAAAAATTGAGGGAGAAGGAGTAACTAGCTGAAATAAGGTAGATTGTGTCTGTGATACCGATTCAATACCTTTGGAAAATGATAGTACACAGGAACAATCAAGAGGGACTTTAAAATTTAAGTTTTGGACAAGATGCAAAAGTTCAAAGTATAAATCTGTGTAGTCTAAGCAATACAAAAAGGAAAGATGATAGAAAACTGGCAACTCCTAAGGTGACACAAAGAAAGTAGACTTAGAGGCTGCTAGACCACAAATGATATGTTGGTAGATTCAACACAATAGACAATTAGACCTGATTGGTGATCTCAAGATCAAACTAAGTTGTTCAACTGACTGTGGGCTTCCATCTTATCACTGGTTAACACAATCAACAATATTCCAATAAGGGGTAATGAGCAATTAAACGCCACAAATGTGTGCGGATGACCATAATTAGAGCAAAGCAAAAAAAAAATGAAAGACAAATGCAATAAAGCTAATGACTTATGTTGTTGGTGCATTTTGTGTAAAATAAAATAAGCTGCTCTAACAAGGAGATAGGTTGTGTGCCTCTCTGCTGTGCGATGGCACTGACCTGAGGATAAGCATAACCTAGATATTCTAGAATTCATTGTTGTTTGCCGCCTCTCTGCTGTGCGATGGCACTGACCTGAGGACAGGCTTCTCTTTGAAAGCTCTAAGAATAGTCTCTTCTTGTAATAATACCCGTAGACCGCTCAAAAGCTCCTGAGGAATGTTGATTACCATATAAGTGTGGGATCCACAAATGTTAGTTGAAATAATTAAACCTAAATAAGTCACCAGTCTGTGTCAAAAGTCTGCGTATGGATTTAAGTGGACAAACATACTGACAATCATTGTGGCTACATGCTCAAAGGTTAAAATCAATGTGAAAATCTAAGAGTTTCAGTATGATTTCCTTAAGTTGCTAACGACTCTGGATGAACACCGAGAAATTGAGCATCAAAATTTTAATAACTAGTCCCAAATGATTTGACTTACCTGTATGATTCCAAAATTGAATTGGTCCAGATATGATCAATCTAAGTTGAAGCTATCTACTCCCGAACCAAATCCCGTAGATATCAATCTCTGGATTTATCTCTCACAAAAAGCCAAAAATATGTCTTTTTATGTAATTAGTTTAAAGTCTTAAATTAGTTAGTCGTTTTAATTTTAATTTTAGTCAAGTGTCGGGCTACATCAGGAAAATCAGAAGGAATCAACTCACTAAAAGGGTCATGTCTGAGATGACCATATGTGCTTTGAAAGGTTAAATTAGTCACGTCTGAGGTGACAAAGTGGTTTTTAAAAGGGTCACGTCTGAGGTGACCAAAGTGGTTAAAAGGATCACGTCTGAGGTGATCAAAGTGTTTTTCAAGATAAACTGATCATGTCTGAGATGATCAAAGGCTCATAACGTTAATTTAATTAATCTAAAAGGTTTTAAATGTAAATGGTCAAAATGGCAGAAAATTAACTAAGTATGACCCATTCGCACGAATGGACCATACGTATGGACTAACCATACGAATGAAGTCCATTCGCACGAATGAACTATGAGTATGGACCATCCAAACCGAATGGCCCATACGATTAGTCCAGTCGGAGGCTTAAGTGCGAACGAGTGAGTCAGTCGCACGACTGAACTTCAGTCGGACGACTGGAGAAGGGCGACTGACCCAATCGCACGACTGAGTTCCACTCGCACGACTGAATGGTGCGTATGAACTCAGTCGCACGATTGGATCTAGGGTTAGTATAAATAGAAGAGGAGTCGGTCGCAGAGACTCATCACCCTCAAGAAACCCTAATTGCACACGACTAAAGTCACTCTGCCAAAATTTCTTTGATCTCCTTAAAACCTTCGTTTCTTGCATACTGATCATTTACTTCGATTCTACAGGTAATTTGCGACAAAGAAACATCAACACATCGTTCAATTCGACACTGAATCGGGATAATCAGACCCGTTAAAAACTATGACCTGTGTGACAAAATGACCTAACTATATGACTCAAGTTAATGAAATTAAAGATGTTAGGTGTTACTAATGGGTTGCGAGTCTAATAAACCAAAACACAAGTCTAAAACTCAAGTTTGTGAAAAAGCAATTTGAATTGAACGGACAGGAGGTCATACGACTGGACAAGCGGATGAACTTCAGTCGCACGACTGAAGGGAGCGATTCACTTAACCGCACGACTGAACCATGCGAATGAGACTCAGTCGCACGACTGGTGTAACCGCATAGAGTACATGCGCATGAGTCCAGTCGCACACTCAGTCGTGCGCATGAGGTCATTCGCACGTCTGAACCTCAATCGCACGGTTCAGTCGCACGACTGTCTTCAGTCGTACAACCTCAATCGCATGACAGAGAGATTCTTTTCAAAGTCTAAGTGTTTCATTATACTCTTAGCCAACGGAACTAATGTTTATATTGTTATGTGTTACAGATGGCGAGTCGATGGAACATGAGCACCAAGCACAACATATGTGCTCATCTGGATTTGACATCCAGGAACGCAGCTGACTTCGCAGGCATCATTACATTTCTGTTGAGATCCAGGATCGCTCATGCTATATCTACTCCATGCACGCCGTATAGATCAGTGCAGCAGGCCTTCTGGGAAGGCGGCGACTGTTGATAGATCCTCTGAGCCTCATTGCATCAGGAGTACGATTTTTGGTGAGGCTATCACTGTATCAGAGGAGGATCTGAGGATTGTTCTACAGTAGGGGACGATGCTGATTGTCCTACTCGTCTACACCCCCTCACTGTCAGAGGATGTTTCATGAGAGCCAAGTACTCTGGGGACATCAATGCTGGGGTACTCAACAAGAGTAACCTCTGTCCCCAGTTCAAGTATCTTGCGCACGTGCTGCTAAGTGTATAGCTTCCAGGAAGGGAGGTTTGATGAGCTTTCCTCCACAGATCCAGAACGCGTATGTTGCGTTGGGCTGAACCACCACCCGTTCAGCTTCTCCAAGATGATATTCACCTACCTGGTGGAGAACATCGAGGGGAAAGGGAAGGAAGGCTTCTGTATGTACCCCAGATTTATGCAGATGATCATTGACCAGAAGCTTCCCTCCCTGCCGAAGGAGAAGGAGGATGCTGTGTTCTTCTTGAGGTCATGGATGACACGACGCTAGGCCGGATGAAGGTATACAGGGGGAAGCAGGTGAAGCCCCCTGTCAGGAGGTTGTTTGGGCATCTGGCCCGTGCTGATTATGTGGCGCCAGCCAAGAGAAAGTGGCGCCACGATGACAGTGATTCGGATGTTGAGCATATTGCTATACCAGATACTGACTCAGATGATGATGATAGCGGCGACGCCGGGGATGATATGCCTGCTCCATCTAGAGGCACTGATTCAGACGTTATTCCCCCGGGGTCAGCCACTGCCGGAGAGGTCGCTGAGATGGCCGGTTTCCATCAGGAGTTTGTAGCTGGGGATCAAGAGGAGGAGGAGTCAGATGAGGAGCCCCTCACTAGGACTGTGGGAAGCAAAGTTGTTCCCACAGACCACGGGCTTAGGGTGGTTGGTGAACACCCTCGGGACTCCTCAGAGAGAGAGACTGACCCGAACTATGTTCCGGGCTCAGTGGGCAGAGCTGCAGGGGGAGCATCCACTTCCACCGGGACTAGGAGGAAGCGGATGGCTCAACCCCATGGATTGAAGAAGAAGAAGCGTCGCCTGACCTTCGTTACCACTGCTGCCACTACTTCCACCACCACAGCCACCACTACCACCACTACTGATATACCACCCATCACCACAGCCACCACATCCACTACTTCCACTACCACATCCACCACCTTACCTACCACCACTGTATCCTTCCCATCCACCACCAGACCATTCACACCTACATCACCAGCACCAGCCTACCGACCCATATTCACCACTGCCACTTCCACCACCACCACACATCATGCTGGACCCTCAGCCCAACACCACATGTCTATGGATCTACTCTACCTCACATCGGGGTAGAGGAGCAGCTCTCAGCTCGCTTAACCGTATGGTGATGCGTCTGCTTGCTGCAGATGAGGAGAAGGCGGCGCAGATCCGCCAGCTGACCGACCTGACTGCTGCCCAGTCTCAGCAAATGGCAGAGCAGGCTCGGGTGATAGACCAGAACCAGCTAATCGATGCACAGAGAGTCGAGGTGTCCCAACTCCAGGACCAGCAGGCCCAGTCCGTCAAACGTATAATAGAGGAGTTGGAGACGACCAACAAGACGATTATGCTGAGGTTAAAGGGGTCGAAGGATGAGCCCCTGAAGCTAAAGGAGGGTGACGGGGATGATGGAGATTGTGACGATTAAGATGATGATGATGATGAGGAAGATGATGATGATGAGGAAGAGACTGAGGAAGACAGGACAGAAGGTCGAGATGACGATGACGAAGCAGAAGGAGGGGATGCGGCTGCATCGGCCTCTGCTTCTGGTCAAGAGCGAAGATCTAAGCATCGACAGGACCATCAGCCACCACTTCTACTCTGCTCCCCGAGCGACACGCCCCAGATTCAAGACAAAAGTACAGATTAGATGTCTTATGTATTTTTTATTTTGTATTTGAATCATGTAATGAAAAACAAGGGTGTTGAATGTTATATTTAATTAATATAACTCTGTTTGATACTTACTAATGGTTATGTGTTGAATGTCTATATCAAACAGATCCAAATTTTCAAAGGGATGAGTTTGAATTTGCTCCCCTTCAAATGGTCAAGACTCAATTAACCATGATTCTTGACCTACAAGGGATTGTGAGACGGTCTGTGAGTTATACCCCTGAAGAAGGGGAAATAATTCATGACCTATCTGATGAGCAACTGGCAGAGATGTTTAGACTCAATCCCGATGAATAGTCAAGGACGCTCCAACAGTTAATTCAACCAGTGATGAGGAACTTAATGACATTGATGAAGTTGAGGTTGAAGACATTACTGCAGAAGAGTACCCTCAGTATGCTGACGCCGAGGGAAATGTGGTCCCCAATCTGGGTGAATCCCTAGTCAGTGATATGTTTGAGGTACTAGACAAGATGGAGCAGGAAACTGAAAAGACTGAAGGAACAGCCCAAGCCTCCAATGATGACGTAGACATTCGCAAGGCTGAGTGGGCTGCCTGTTTTGAAGAAGTAAGAGCCCAGCGTGCTGCACAAAGAAAGATGCCTACACCAAGCTCTACAGAGTCAAGAAACACCATAAGGTGTCAGGCAGGATTATCTCATGGGCTTATTTTGATGACCTTAACGCGTATGCAGTTAAGAGGGAGCAGGGAATAGAGTACTTCAGGTTCCCACATGATCTGAAGACTCTACCTGGTTTTGAGCTCAACCAGCTGGCTAAGCTAAAGCTGCTGTATGCTAACCCAAGAAAGATGTCAGGCTGGTTTGAGGCTGCCCTGAAGAAGGAGTACCACACAGATGGGTTAACTTCAGACCACAACAGCCTACGAGGTATATAAGAAGGTCTGAGGTTGATGCCATTACTGGCAAACCCAAGATTGTGCTGAAGTGGAGTCCTCCGCGCACTATGTCAAGAATCCCTCTCAGGGAAATGCCACAGGACTTCACTCCACACTTTAAATGGTGGTACTATGATTGGAGAACCGCTGAAGCTGTCATAGTTCTGAATAAAGAGGGCCAAATGGATACTATCAGGGTATTCGACCCAATGTGGCTAACCAACTTGTCTGCTAATGATGTCTATACATTATACAAGTGGCCACTGTTCTATGACACACAAGACATTGTACAAGCCCTCCAGTTCCAAAACGTTATACGACTTTGCTTTGCGTTTGAGATACACGCAGGAGTCACTAAAGAGGAGAAGTACAAGAAGTATAAGGAGTGATGCAGAAGACAAGAGATTAGATAGATCTAGGTCCAAGGGGGATTTTGTTGATGCATGTATGTCCCTAGATCATGAGTTGTAATGTAATAAATCTTGTCTGTCTGATTATGATGTAATAGTATCGATTAATGAAATGATATGAATTGGTTGTTACTTGTGATGTTTAATATTTCATTAATGAGTCGTGATTGAATTGATTGGGTTATGATTGTTTGAATGATTGCACATTATGTTATATTAATTAAAACATTCAAACTTAACTTAATGAAGTTCTCATGCGAATGACCCATGCGAATGGACCACATGCATGAATAACTTCATACAATTGACTCAATCGCACGACTGAACCAGGAGACTGGATCAGTCGTATGATTGACACATAAGATTGACTCAATCGCACGACTGAACACTCAGTCGTGCGGATGAATCAACCGCATGGTTCAATCGCACGACTGAACCATACTTATGGCCCAGTCGCACGATTGAACAATACTAACCTATAAATAGACCCAATCGTGGGAAAACGTAAGCATTGATCCCATTACGATTCCAGACGTACCCTAGCCGTCCAGAAGCCTCCCAAATCGTTCTCCAAGTTCACAGAACACATCAGATCGATTCCTAATCGATTTCTGACGTTGATTTCAATTCTTGATTGATTCATCGTGTGTTCTCACTGATTGGATCGCCAATCAAATAGGATTCCGCACTATTTGAGTTGGTTTAACACGCTAATCACTCGGTATTTCGTTCAAATACCAGGTCCTAACAATAAAGTTAGTATAACTTAATAAGACCAAGAATATATTCAAAATGATTCAATAATATAATTTATTGAATTTATAAGGATTAAATAAATGTGTGAAAAGATATATATAATAATATAGAAATTAATTATTTAAAATTTGATAAAGATGGTTTTTGGATATTCATTTATATAGTTTGCAAATAATATAGAATTATTTAAAATCACTTTAAACATTTTAAATAATCTTTCGAAGGCCTTAAAACCAGAATGGTCAATAATAGAAACTTATATTATTTTATAGATTCTAAGAATTTGTATAAAAGTTTTAAGAAATAAATAGATTAATTATTTATATATAACATGGTTAAATGAAAAGATGAATAAGTAATTATTTAAATGATTATTTAAATAACTATTTACATACTTATTCATTTAGCATATTGATTAATAATGTTTCAATTAATCTTTATTTGAAATAACATGATTTAAACCATGAATACTTAAAAGAAACATTTGGACCAATAATCTATTAGTTACTAAAAATAAACCAAGAAAATATCTTATTAAAAATAATATTTAATTATTTAAATTTAGAATTAACAAAAATGATTTGATGTCTTTAAAATAATACAAGTTACAAAACCCATTGTTATAGTTATTAAGAATTTTCTACAATTAATTTAAGGGCTAAAAAGCCTTTTAAAAAATAATTGCAGGAGGCCGGGTTCGAACCCGTGACCTCTTGCATACTAATGTGAGATGGTAACCGGTTGGGCTAAAGCCCAAAATCTGTTTATAATTGAAAATTAATTAATAAAAACATAATTAAAGAAACCCCAAATTCCTCAAGAACCCTAGAATCGATTTGCCTCCAATTGAACATCAAGTCGTGCGATTTAACCCAATTATCATTAGGGCTTTTGTTCCCTATGTGATTTCAAGTTTTATGTATGATTAATTACCCGGATATTGTTTGATTTCGAGGACAAAGCTTGAAGGACAGCCACGACCAGAGACTTGATCCGTTCGATGTGCAAACGTTAGTGACAACCAAATTAAACTCGAGTGTAGCATTCTTAGGTAATAAGGAGTAATAGCCCTTTATCAATTGCGAATTCAATTGCCCAGAAGATGGAGTTCGACTAAACAGTTGGTTCGAATTGAAGATGTTGATTGATGATGATGATTCTGTGTTTTTCAAGTAAAACTTCGATGTGTAGAAGTTTAGGTACAGTTAAACGATCGTGTAGGTGTGATTAATTGGATTATTATTGTGTTTCAAAGCTCAAACGGCCCAATGTTTTTAATCGGGTGTTTCGGTTTCAATTCACAAGGTTTAACCAGTGTTTAATCGCCATAATGCGTACGTTTGAATTAGAATCGACCTCAGAAACGTTTTGGATCAATTAATTCGGTTAATAGCGTTGGTAACCGAGGCGTTGTGCCTTCGCCGGAGGGTCGCCGGAGGGCTGCCGGAGCCGGCACCGGGAAAACGGGGAGAGAGAAAAGGGGTGGGGGGTTGGTTTTTGCTATTTTACACCTTTGATCCCTGTGGTTTTCTTTCAACATTTTATGCAAGAACTTAAATGTTCTAAGTTTCAAAATTATCAAATAGCCCCCTTAACTTTTAAATTAAAGTTTTATTTATTAGTTTAATAATTCTTACAATTACAATTACTATTATAATAACAATATTATTATTATTGTTATTATTATTAGTTATCATTATTATTAATGATATTAATAATAATATAATATTATTATTATTTTTATTATTATTAGTTATTATCAGGATCATTATTTATGTTTTAAGTATAACTGCATGTCATTAACTTTCAAAATAAAGTATTAAAACAATTAGGACAATAAGCATAATTTGCCCATAAGTTTCTCATATGGCTACAATAACCCTTACAAGTATTTACAATGTTATCTTATAGTTAGCCCGAAAATACATGATGTTACAAGATAGATGAGAACGAGCTTGAAAGAATGGACATAATGTGGGCATTGGCAAGTGCTGTGCGGAGAGCTAAAAAGATTGTTAAGAAGACTGGACAAAATTTGATAGCTACTAAAGACACTACTTTTGGTTTCGATAAGTCCAAAGTTACATGTTTCAACTGTGGAGAGAAGGGGCACTTTAAACGTGAGTGTGTAAAGCCCAAGAAACAGGCAACGGCAACCCGTTCTCGACTTTTAACCGTCAGGACAAACCAATAGGTGGAGCTACCTCGTCTAGTAAAGAGACAAAGGCTTTGACTGCTCAAGGTGACGAAGGACAAGATTGGACCTTCAAATTTGTGTCTCTGGGAGAATCTAACATTGCAAATGTCGAGGTGTTAGATGACGATACTGAAAGTGAAGCCGATATCACGGTCAAACTAGCAATGTCAGAAACTGAAGATACTGCAAAGTGGTCAAACCCCTGATTGAAGAAGATACCAAAATGACATGTTCAGAATCTCCAGCAGTTGAAGAGTCAACCTCTACACTGATGGCGGATTCAACTGAATCTTCACAGGTAAGTACTAAAGACCAATTGTTTGACAATCATGCTTGTTATGAATGTAATAAATTTAGGGAATGCATAGATTTGAAATTTGCTAGGTTATTAGATCATAACGATAGCTTAGTAAAGGACTTGCAACTATGCACAGAAGCAAATCGCATTTTAAAACTAAATGAGCACAATTAAAATAGAAAATAAACTGTTAAATAAACAACTTAGGGAAACCGAAGTTGTGGCTTTTAACCAAGCAAATGACATTAAGTTCTATTAAAATTCCCTTGAAGAAACTAAAAAGAAAAAAGCAGTTTTGGAAGTCGAAGTAAATTCATTAAAACAAAAACTGCACACTTGGACTAGTTCTTCTCACATAGTTAAAAACTTAGTGAAAGAACGAAATAACGGGGAGGGATTAGGTTACAAAGTGGTTCCACCACCACATGAGATCTTGTTTAATACTAAATGTCGACCAGAAATAACAATCCTATTAAGGATCATATGGTGACCACTTATCTAGTTAGTGATCCAGATTCCACGTGTCAAAAGGTGGAATCTGTCACTAAACTGAAGGAGGACACTTTGAAATCTAAGGGTAAATGCCTATCGTTAATTTGGATGAGCAATTTCAGAAGGTTAAGGTAAAGTCAGGTTCAACAACGTCTAATAATGAACCCAAACAGACCAAACAAGTTAACCAATCACGTGATTCATGTCTAAGTCCAAATAAACAAAAGGGTAAAGATGTTAAAAAGGTTCAAACAATTAATTTTGTTAAAGAAGATAAACCATCTAAACAAGAAGTGACAAAACCCAACAAGCACAAAGTCACATCGGTCTCACACACTTCCCCACAGAGACGTCTTTCTCAACATGTTGAAGGTCGATCGTGCTACAATTGTGGAAAGAGAGGACACATTGCTTTTAATTGTCCTAAGTATCAGACACCAAGAAAGAAAGTTGAACTTCATGATACTAAACAGATTTCTTCGAAAAGGAGTTCTATTACTCCACCTAAAAGAAATAACGAAACTAAAGGTCAAACCATAAGCCAGTCGTCTGTTTATCACAAACAAGCCTTGCACAAAACTGGCATGTGGAAAGCAAAATCAACTCAAATGTCTGATACTGAGAGCAGTAAGAAGCATGATATGCCCTCACCTTCAAATGGACAGTGGGTAGAATTTATGATGTGTGATGCCTCTGGGTCACCCAAGCCAGTTAAGGCTTGGGTACCTAACTTAAAGTAATTATTTCCTTTAAATGTGCAGGATGTCCGCTATAGTGCTTCTACAAATACCTGGATCGTGGATAGTGGGGCATCAAGGCACATGACTAGGAATCTGTCACTCCTCTCAAACGTCAAACATATTAAAGGAGGACATGTTTCTTTTGCTGGAAATAAAGGAGGTTACATCACTGCACAGGGAGAAGTGGGAAATCAGAAAGTTAAGTTTGACAAGGTCAACTATGTTCAACAACTACAAAAAAACTTACTTTCTGTATCACAGATTTGTGACAAAGGTTTCAAGGTTGTTTTTGACAACAAGAAGTGCTACGTGTTGAAGAAAGAGTACATCATTCTGGAGGACCAAATTTTAATGTTAGCTTCAAGGTATAATGACTTATACGTCTTGGATCTATCAAAAGGTCTCCACAACCGATCATCAAGTCCAATGCTTCTTGTCAAAGGCAACTGATAAGGAATCCATCTCATGGCATAGGAGAATGGGACACATAAATCCAAGGAAGATGAATCATCTCATACAGAATGATTTGGTCAATGGAGTTAATGTCAAATTTTCAACTTCCGGATTTTTGTGTGGCGTGTAAGAAAGGGAAACAAACCAAGAAGTCTCACAATGCAAAGAACATCAACTCTATTGAATTGCCTCTCGAACTTCTACATGGGATCTGTTTGGTCGTGTGAGCACCAAGAGCATCGCTGGAGATCTGTATTGTTATGTAGTCACCGATGACTATTCCAGATTCTCTTGGGTAATGTTTCTGAAATCCAAATCAGAAACATTTGATTCGTTCAAACACCTTGTGACCACTTTCGAATCTCTATACAAGTTAAAGGTACGTCAGATTCGCTCAGAAAACGGTACAGAATTCAAGAATCAGTAGATGGAGACATTCTGCAAAGAAAAGGGAAATGTACATCAGTTCACATCTGCTACACTCCACAGATGAACGAGTTGCTGAAGGAAGATTGAAACTACATATCGACTACACAGATGACCACAGATTAACGGATGGAATGAAAAGGACATAAGCTATGAACATTGAGCCAGGAAGCTTAACAAATCAAAAATGCCAATTCTAACGACAAACGATTCTATGAAAGATCAATCTGAAGAATGAATGTATGACTCATGGAATTGAAACAAGTTCATTGAGACACTACAGAATTAGACAATGGAACGTAAGATGGGATGCTTATGGAGTACATAAGTACAAGTGTTGACTGCAGATCGTGTTGCTGCAAGTAGTACTCATCCAATTCTGGAACGAGGCAGTAGAAATGCATGTTACACTCTAATTGATCTGTGGTTAGACGACATGGTAAACGTGTTACAAGTTGCTCCAATGACGTAACCTAATCTGGAGTATCTTGAACATTTGCGCACCATGTACACAACTGAAGAAACATCAGTCAGGAAAGTTCAGTGAAAAGGCTGAAGAAGGTATTTTTCTAGGATACAAAATACCGAATAAGAGGGTTTACAACACTCATCGGGTCAAGTAGAAGTGTGGTGCAACGTCGATGTTAGAGATTCACCACCCCCCTGCAGGAAAAGGACCCGCCTTCTTTTTGATTATGAGGATTCTTCAAGTCCTTCAACATTACTCTCACTCCTTCTGATGATGAGCTTTCGACAAAGATGATGTATGATGTCTTAAACACACCGCCCGTAGACTCGACAATATCCGGGTCACAAGATCAATCTTCTAGTAACTCAGGGGGCACTGTAGGTAAGTGACTCCTCTTCTGACGATGAAGAGGGGAAAACATTCAGGTGGATCAGGAGGCACAGGTTCCTACTACTACAAGTACACAAGCATCAGATGTAGATGCCTCTGACACTTCGGAACCCCATACTCCCACTGCCTCAGATACTGAACCTGCGGTTCATAATCTGGATAATGAGGTAGTTGTACCCACCACTCCTGGATCTAGACTAAATGTTTATCATCCTCTGGACAATGTCATAGGGGATGTACAATCGGGAGTACAGACAAGAAATTAGCTCTGCTCAGCTGATTATGCCTCAGTCATGGAAAAAGGCTACCTTCACGACGGTGCTTATCGATGTTTTGTGTCTCAATTTGAGCCAAAGTATGTAAGTGACGCCTTGAATGATGACCCTGGGTGAGTGCCATGCAAGAAGAACTTCTTTAATTCAAGAAATTAGGAGTGTGGACTCTGGTGGATAAACCTAAAGGTGCTAAGGTCATTGGCACTAAATGGGTTTTGAAATGCAAGAAGGATGACCAAGGGGTCATTATCAGAAACAAGGCTCAACTAGTAGTTCAAGGATTTCAACAAGTCGAGGGATTGATTACAATGAAGTGTTTGCACCTGTGGCAAGAATGGAAGCCATCCGTATCTTCCTAGCCTATGCATCGTATATGAAGATTAGAGTCTATCACCTTGATGTGAAGAGTGCATTCCTTCATGGTGAAATCCGAGAGACAGTGTATGTCAGTCAACCCGATGGATTTGAGGATCTGTATCATCGGGACAGAGTGTACAAGCTAGACAAGGCTCTATACGGGCTTCATCAAGACCCAAGAGCATGGTATGAGAAGCTCTCGACTCATCTTGTGAAACATAGTTTCGCAGAGGAGTGAGTGATTGTTACACTGTTAATCAAAGAAAGGATGGTGACCTACTGCTCGTACAGATTTATGTTGATACATAATCTTCGGTTCCAAAAACGAAGATCTATGTAAAGAATTTGAAGCAGTAGTGAAAGCTGAGTTTGAGATGAGTGCCATGGGAGAAATGAAGTTCTTTCTCGGGTTACAGGTGAATCAGACACCTAAGGGAATTTTCCTACATCAGACAAAGTATGTAGGCGATATTCTCACGGTTCGATATGGAGAATGCGTCGGCAGCTGGGACTCCACTTGCTACAAACCACGACATAGCACCCGACGAAAGTGGCGATCTGGTTGATGCCACCATGTACCGAGGAATGATCGGATATCTCATGTACCTCACTGCCTCATGACCAGATATCATGTACGTGACGTCTCTATGCTCCAGATATCAGGCGAAACCGAAGGTCAACCATCTCATCGGAGTCAAAAGGATTTTTTCGTTATCTGAAGGGTACTTCAACACTTGGGTTGTGGTATCCTCATGATGATGATTTCGAGCTTACCCGCGTATAGCGATTCGGATTATGGCGGCTGCAAAATGAACTACAAGTCAACCTCAACGGGATGTCAATTCTTTGGGAGAAGATTAGTCACATGGCAGTGTAAGAAGCAGACATCGGTTGCTTTGTCAACTTGTGAAGCTGAATACGTTGCTGCTGCAAGCTGCTGTTCACAAATCATCTGGATTCAACAGAAAATGTGGGACTACGGTTTGAAATTCTTGAACACTCCTATATTCGTTGATAATTCTGCTGCTATAGCCGTAACTAAAAATCCGGTCCAACATCCTAAGACCAAACACATCGGAATTAAATATCACTTTATACGTGATTGTTTTGAAAAGAATTTAATCGATGTTGTTAAAATTAATACGGACTTTCAACGCGCTGACCTCTACACAAAAGCCTTTGATAAACCAAGATTTTTATATCTGTTAGAGGTTAACGGGGTGAAAAAGAAAAGTGATGTGATCACAGAGGATGAAAATGCTTAGTCCGACAACGTTTTCTTTTTATTTTCTTTTATTTTTCTTATTTTGATTTCCTGTCTCTTTAAAATCCAAAACGCAAAAAAATTTTCGGTTTTAGAATTTTAGGGGGAGAATAGGTTAAATTAGTATTAAATTAGTTGTTTCAATTTCAGTACTTAAAAAAATGAGGGAGAAGGGCAGTCTAGCTAATAGAAAGGAGATCGTATCTGTGATACTGATTCAATGCTTATGGAAAATGATAGTACACAGGAATAAAGAGTTTGGGACTTTAAAAGAACTTAACTGATTAAGATGCAAAATTCGAAGTATTAGTTTGAGAAGTCTAAGCAAAATAAAAGGAAAAATAATAGTAAAACTAGTATGCTAATAAGGTAACATAAAGAAAGTAGACCTAGAGGTTGCAAGTTCATTATATGATGTGTCAGTAGATTTAACACAATAGATGAGTAGACCTCATTGGTGACTTAAATTCAAACTAAGTTGTTTAACAAGCTGTGGGTTATCATCTTATCCCTGGTTAACACAATCAACAAAGTTCCAATAAGGGGTGACGAGCAAAATAAACGCCACAAATGTGTGCGGATGACCATAAAAAGAGCAAAGCACGAAATAAAAAAATGTGTAAACGCAATCAAGCTAATAACAAATGTTATTGGTGCGTTATGTGCAAAAAGAAAAGAAAAATGCTCTCACAAGAAGATAGGTTGTGTGCCTCTCTGATGTGCGATGGCACTAACCTGAGGATAAGCATAACCTAAATATTCTAGAATTCATTGTTGTTTGCGCCTCTCTGTTGTGTGATGGCACTGACCTGAGGCTTGGCATCTCTTTGAAGGCTCTTAGAATAGTTTCTTCTTGTCAAAAGACCCGTAGACCGCTCACAAATGTCCTGAGGAACGTTGATTACCATATAAGCGTGGGATCCACAAAGGCTTGTTGAAATAATTAAATCTAACATATCACCAATCTGTGTCAAAAATATGTGTATGGATTTAAGAGGACAAGTATACTGACAATCATCGTGGCTGCAATTCTTGAAAGTCCAAATCATTGTGTGTATCTCACAGCACTAGTATGGTTTCCTAAACTTGCTAATGACTCTCGATAAAAACAAGAATCTAGCATCAAAATACTTTGGTAACATGTCCTAAATGATTTGATAAACCTGTATGATTCCATAATGAATTGATCCAGTTATGATCAATGTAACTTGATGCTATACTGTCTAGAAAGAAAATCTGGTAGATACTTATCTTAGGATTTCAACCTCACACAAAAATACAAAATTATGTTATAGTTTTATTTTATTTCTAGTTTCTTATTTTAGGTAATTTCAGTCAATTTAGTAGTTAAATGTCAGACTACGCATCGGAAGTCAACCTGGGATTCACTCACTTAAAAGGGTCACGTCTGAGGTGACCAAACTGGTTTTCACATGTTAAAAGAGTCACTTCTAAGGTGACAATTGTTTTGTTTTAAGGGTCACAACTGAGGTGACCAAACTATTTTTCACATGTGAAAAGAGTCACATCCAAGGTGACAAATTGTTTTGTTTTAAAAGGATCACGTCTGAGGTAATCAAAGGTTTTTTAAGTTAAAATGATCATGTCTGAGATGATCGAATGCTCGAAATGTTTTATCAATTGTTAAAAAGGGCTAAGTGTCAAATGGTCATAGAGTCAAAATCATAAGTATGAGTCATTCGCACGACTGGACCATGAGTATGGACCAGCCGTACGATTGGACCATACGTATGAGCCCAATCGCATGACTAAACCACACGTATGGCCCAGACGTGCGATTGGACCATAAGCATGAGTAAACTCACACGATTGGATCACAAGATTGAACCAATCGCATGAATGTAGGTGACCGAATGAGACAGTCGCATGACTGACACCTAGTCACACGACTGAAGGTGACCGACTGTGCCAGTCGCACGACTGACGTCTAGTCGCACGAATCAAGTGTGCGACTGGGCTCAATTGCACGACTGACGGAAACCCTAGTATAAAAGGACGGGGAGTCGATCGCAGTCATTCATCACTCCCAAATCGCCCCCAAATCGCACGACTACACCGTTACTCTGCCCGATTTCCATTTGATCATTCTAGACCACTGATTGTTGTGTACTGACGATTTCTAGTGATTATACATGTAAAGTGAGGTGCAATCCACTCAAATGTCCATCGATTTGTGCCCTAAATGATTAATTTAAGCCCTAAATAGAACCGAGACTTAGTTTGCCTAAGAAACTAATAAAACTAAGCACACTGTGAAATTAAAGGTTATTAGGTGTTCTGTCAGTCATTTGCGAGACTAATGAGCCAAACTATGACGTCTAACATTAAATTTTGCTCAAATTTGAATTTGAATTTGAATTGAACAGTCAGTCTGGCATGCGAATGGACACCCTGATGAACTTCAGTCGCACGACTGAGCTGGGCGAATGGCTAAACCGCACGACTGAACCATGCGTATGAGTACAGTCGCACGACTGGTGTAAATGCATGAGATAGCATACGACTAAGCCCAGTCGCATGCTCAGTCGTACGTATGAGACCATTCGCACGACTAGATCTCAGTCACACAGCTCATTCGCACGACTAGATCTCAGTCGCACTGTTTCATTCGCACGACAGAACAGAAGATTTCAAGTTCAATGAATCAAATTGTTACTCATTGACACACACTAACATTTACTTACAATGTGTAACAGATGGCGAGTAGGTGGACTATGAGCACAAAGCACAACATATGTGCTCATCTTGATTTGACATCCCGGAATGCACCCGAGTTCGTAGGCATTATTTCATTTCTGAGGAGATCGAGGATCTTCAGAGCGATCTCTACCCCGTGCACACCCTACAGGTCGATATAGCAGGCTCTCTGGGAAAGCGCTGTTGTAGATAGGTCCTCAAGCCTCACCGGATTCGGAGTTCTATCTTTGGCCAGGCCATTGACATCAGTGAGAAGGACCTACGGACAGTGTTAGAGTTGGGAGACGATAGCGATTGCCCCACCAGACTACATCCGCTGACGGTTCGTGGATGCTTTCTACAGGCTAAGTACTCGGGGGTTACCAACAGGTGTGCTCAACAAGAGCAACCTGTGCTCCCAGTTCAAATACTTAGCCCATGTGCTGCTGAGATGTATAGCCTCAAGGAAGGGAGGTTTTGATGAGCTCTCTGATCAGATTCAGAATGCCTGTGTGGCTCTGATTCTGAATCATCCTTTCAGCTTTTCGAGGATGATCTTCACCTATTTGGTGGAGAACATAGAGGCCAAGGGCAAGGAAGGCTTCTGCATGTACCCTCGCTTCATACAGATGATCATAGATCAGAAGCTTCCTTTGCTGCCCAAGGAGAGAGAGGACGCAGTTATCCTAGAGGTGATGGATGATACCACCCTAGGAAGGATGAGGGTATACCGGGGAAAGCAGGTGAAGCCCCCGGTAAGGAGGTTGTTTGGGCATCTGGCCCGAGAAGACTATGTGGCGCCAGCGAAGAGGAAGTGGTCACGATATAGTGACTCTGACTCTGAGCCGATTGTGGTTCCATCTGATGATTCTGATGACAATGACAGTGGTGATGGTGGAGATACTGGCCCCACCAAATCTAGGGCCACTCCACAGATACTACATCTCCACCATCCACCCACGGAGGAGCTGACGTGGCAGGATTCCATCAGGACTTTCGTCCTGATGAGGAGGAGGAGAGTGATGAGGAGTCGTTGACTCGAACGGTGGGCTGCAGGGTGGTTGCCACCGAGAGGGGGATTAGGGCGGTAGGTGGACGCCAAGGTGAGTCTGGGGAGGCTACTACTGATCCATCTTATACCCAGACCCGCCCAGTAGCCAAGGGGGAGCCTCTGCATCCAAGGGCTCGAGGAGAAAGAGAATGGCCTAACCGTACGGAAGAAGGGGAAGAGGCCAAGATTCACGTTGACCACCACCACCACCACAGCTACCACCACACTACCACACCATCCACCACTCCTACCACCTCACCCACCATCACTACCACAGCCACTCCACCACCACCCTCTACACCACTTTCCACCACCACAACAGCCTATCCATCACCACCCAATCATATACCACCACCCATATTCACCACTGCCACCACCACCACCACCACTAGCCACCAAGCCGGACCATCATCCCACCCATCATTCACTACTGGATCATCTCTGCCCCCTATTGGGGTAGAGGAACGGCTGTCAGCACTCAACAGAATGGTGCTGAAGCTGTTGGCAACTGATGAGGAAAGAGCTGCACAAATTAGACAGCTTGTGGAGTAAAACGCTGCCCAAGCACAGCAGATTTCACAGCAGGCCCAACTAATAGAGTACCAGGCTCAGCAGATGGCTGCTCAGGGTCAAGAGATTGCCCAACTCCAGGAGCATAAAGTTCTATCAGCAAAGAAGATAGAGGAGTTGGAGGATGCCAAAAAGACCATCATGCTCAAGCTCAAAGGAACAAAGGATGAGCCTCTGAAGATAAGAGAAAGGGATGGTGATAACGATGGTGATGACGATGGTGATGATGATGATGATGAGGATGAAGATGATGATAGTGATGATGATGAGGCAAGTGATGCTGAAGAGACAAGGGAAAGGCAGAATGATGATGATGAAGAAGAAGGAGATGCTGCTGCATCTGCCTCAGCTCAGGGTCAAGAGAGACGTACAAAGAGAAATCAAGACCAAGGCCTCGTCTTCTGCCTCACCTATTGACGAGCCTGCGATTCAGGACAAAAGTAATGATTAGATATTTATGTATTTGAAAGCTTTTGTACTTGAATCATGTATTAAACTTTTGTACTTAATGTTTATATATATTTAATGTTAAACTGTCTTGACTATTGACTAATGATTGATGTGTTACATGTTTAAATCAAGCAGATCAAGCATATCAGCAAGATGAATACGATGTTGCTCCCCTTCAGCAAATCAAGTCTCAACTCACAATGATTCTTAATTTGCAAGGGATAGTCAGAAGGTCTGTAAGCTATACTCCTGAAGAAGGAGAAATCATCATGACCTTACTGATGACCAACTTGCTGAGATGTTCCGGCTCAACCCGGACAAGATTGTGAAGGATACCCCTACTTTTGACGTGGCTAGTGATGACGAGCTTAATGATGTGGACGAAATAGAGATTTAAGACGTCACAGCCCAGCATTATCCAGAGTATGCTGACAAAGAGGGAAATGTAGTCCCCAATCTGGGTGACACTCTGATCAGTGATACGTTCGCAACACTGGATCAGATGGAGCAAGAGTCCGAGAAGAATAAGGATCAAGCCCAAGCCTCATACGCCGATGCCAACATCAAAAATGCTGAATGGGCGGCATGTTTTGCAGAGATCAGAGCCCAACGGACTGCTCCAAAGCCAAGTGCCTACACCAAGCTCTACAAAGTGAAGAAGCATCTGAAGGTGTCTGGAAAGATCATAGCATGGGCATATTTTGATGATCAAAATGTACATGCTATCAAGAGGGAGAAGGGAATCGAGTACTTTAGATTCCCACACGATCTGAAGACTCTACCCGGTTTTGAGCTCAACCAGCTGGCCAAACTGAAGCTGTTGTATGTTGACCCAAGAAAAATGTCAGGCTGGTTTGAAGCTACATTGAAGAGAGAGTACCACACCAGGTGGGTTAACTTCAGACCCCACAACACCTACAAGGTACATCAGAAGGTCTGAAGTTGATGCCATTACTGGAAAGCCAAAGATAGTGCTGAAGTGGAGTCCTCCGCGCACGATGTCAAGAATCCCTCTAAGGGAAATGCCTCAGGACTTCACTCCACACTTTAAATGGTGGTACTATGATTGGAGAACAGGTGAGGCGGTCATAGTTTTGAACAGAGATGGAAATATGGAAACTATCAGGGTATTTGACCCAATGTGGCTAACCAACTTGTTGTCTAACGATGTTTACACGTTATACAAGTGGCCACTGTTCTATGACGCGCAAGATATAGTACAAGCCCTCCAGTTCCAAAATGTTATAAGGCTCTGTTTCGCATTTGAGATACATACTGGAGCTACAAAAGAGGAGAAGTACAAGAAGTTTGAAGAACTAATGAAGAATGTTAGAAAATAGATAAACTAGGTCTAAGGGGGAGTTTGTAGATACATGTGTACCTAGTTTACGAACTAAATGTAAATGTCTTTCATGTCTCATATATGTAATTGAATGGGTATGAATGAAATACAATGTGTGGTTGATGCATATATGTTTAATATTTCATTGTTTATTGTGTGATAACACATATTGAACTAATTATATATAGGTTTGTGGTTGTTTACATAATTCTTAGTCAATAATGATTGAGAAACATGTTCAAACTCAATTGTGTGAAGTTCTCATACAAATGGACCATGTGAATGGACCATACGCATGAATACTTCATGCTAATGAACCAATCGCACGACTGAACCAGAAGACTGGATTAGTCGCACGATTGTGACATGAGATTGACTCAGTCGCAAGACTGAACATTCAGTCGTGCGGATGGATCAACCGCATGCTTCAGTCGCACGACTGAACCATACTACTGTTCAGTCGTACGAATGGAAAACCCTAACGTATAAATACCACTTAATTCGTGAAAAAAAGGTAACAATTCTAAACTATATAACAATACCACTTAATTCGTGAAAAACGTAACAATTCGAATACCTACGCACATAATCGTACCCTAGCCGTCCAGAGACTCAAGAACACCTGTTCCAAGTTCATAGATCGCAGTTAATCATCTTGCAATCGTTTCTTAACGTTTTGATTCATTCTAGATCGATTATACTTGTTTCTCACTGATTGGATCGCCAATTAAATAGGATTCCGCACTATTTGGTTTGGTATACACGTAAATCAGTTAGTACTCCATACCTAAACGGCTTAACAAGTATAGACCTGAGCTCCTCTTACCATTGATCTAAGTAGTGTCAAATCATCTAAACGATGAATTCATCACAGAATGCAATTTTTGTTAACAATCTCACTTGCACACTAATGTACACGCCCTTGCTCTATAAAGATCGTAACAAAATTCAAGAAATTGTTGAGGTTGGGTGAGGGTTTTTTCCCATGATGTGGGGTCTAACTAAACATTCTTACGAATTATCTAACCTTAACGAAATCATTTGTACTGTGTTAAAAAGATAGGGCATGGTTTAAATGGACAAACATATCAGAACAAAATTGATGTTTGAGAATTTCAAAATTCAAAGAAGACTATGATTAGATTTGTGTATTAGTGTGATTATTGCATTAAAAATGCTTGTTGGTGATTAAAATATATCTTGAAGGATGTGATCTCATGATCATTCATCGTCGGAATTAAAAAAATATATACTAAAAAATAAAATAAAAAAAAAAAAATTTAAAAAAAAAAGATAAAAAAAATATATATAAAAAATAATAAATAAAAATATAATAAAATTTCTTTTAGTTCTTCAGGTTAAATCATATTACATTTACATTTTCATTTTCATTGAAATCATCACAACAAAAGAAAAGGTTGTTTTTATTGAAACACAGAAAAACACGAGTTTAAATAAAATGATATGATTGATTAAATCTCGATTGTGTGTGAATGTGGTCATTTTTGTGTGTAAGTGTGTTCTGATGTCAGTTGGCAGTTCACAGCTGATCAGAGAACCAAGTCTGATCAAAGTACCTGCAATATAGATCGAGCTAGGAATCTTCCTCCTACATCTTCTGAGCACTCAAGATTAGAGATTGGGAAAGCTGTTCCAATATCCTCGCAAAGGTTGCATTCAAAGAGGGGGAGCACATAATAGGGGGAGCTTATGAGATAATCTTTATATCTAGATACTAAAGTTTTTTGAAGACTATTTGAAGAGACTAATCTCGAGAGATTGTTGTGATTAAGAAATTAGATAATAGACTAAAGTCAGGAAAAGAGTATCAACATACAAATAGTCAAAGTCAACCAGTCAAAGTCAACAAAAGTCACGTCACGGTCAAAGTCAACCAAGTCAAACCCGACCGTTCGAGACGAAGAACCAAGACAGACGTTAAAGATCTTGATGACTAGGAGTTTTATTGTAATAAATATATTGTTGGATCTAGAAAGGCTGGTGCAACCAAAACCAAATCACTTAGACTATTTTGGTGCAACAAATAAAGGACTTCCGAAGCTAAGTGTGGAACTTCCAAAGGAAAAAGGCTCTTCTTCCGAAGACAAAGTGTAAGATCAACTTCCGAAGGAAAACTTCAACTTTCGAAGGCAAAGTATTCACTTCCGAAGATCAAGACTTAGAAGTGAAAGATGAGAAGTCAACTTCCAAAGTATGAAAGATGTCCTCGAGCCTCGGAAGTATAGAAGCCTCTTTCGAAGTATAAGTGGCTTAGGAAGAATTTGTTCTTTAGAAGCCAACTTACCTTCAAAAGACACTACTATTATCCAGTTGACATAAGTATGGTCTCATGACACTCCGCTGCAGACCTCTGAGCTTCTGCATGGCGTTTTCTCAAAAGCCATGTAGTTGACCATACTTTATTCCACTGTTTACCTTTATAAGTTAGTACAGTTGCCAAATTTAGTTGGTGACAAAAGGTAAGTCATGGACATGTCATGACTACCATATCTTAGATAATACTTTATCTAAGATACCTTAACTTTAGCATTGTAGTATATGCTTTAGTCTTAGGTTTCCAGCTTGTATCAAAGTATATCCGGCTGTAGGTTCTAGTATAATAGTTTCTCATTGTTACTCATGTAACATGCTTGTAAGAGTCTTGTAATACTTTGAGTTGAGAAGTAATATATACAAGTACCTTGAAAATTATTTCCTTGTGTTCTTTGCTACTTATTATATTATTATCAACTCTTAGCAGAGATTCTACTTCATCTGATTTAAGTGTAATATAAGTGAGTTTGAGAGAAATCAAGTGTTAAGTGACAAACCCGATCCTGCAATGGGTATCAGAGCTTTTTAGGCTCTTGATTGTGAGATCTTACCATCCTAATCAACTTGTTTTTCACTCTCTCCTTATACCACACTCAAAATGGCCCTCAACAAGTCTGAAGTAGAGATGGGGACGATGACTAAAGCACCCATCATCACCCCCGAAAACTTCAGGTCATGGAGCAGACACATGGAAGGCTTCATCAGGTATCAAAACAGCAAGATGTGGCAATCTATTGTCAATGGCCCGTATAAGCCAAAGGTGGCTGGTGGAAACGGTGCCATGATAGAGAAAGCCGTTGAAGATTACTATGATGAGGACAGGAAGAAGCTGGACATTGACAGCAATGCTATGATTGTTCTCATGACTGCAATTCCCAACTCCATCATGGTGGGGTTTGAGCATTGCAAGTCAGCCAAAGAATGTTTGATGCACTTGCTCACATGTACTCAAGCTCAAATGACTCCAAGAAGGAATCACTGAAGCAGCAGTTCGAGAACTTCACCTACATTGCTGGAAAGACCCTCAGCCAGTAATACTTCAGGTACATGGATCTCATTTGTTCCCTTCAGTCTGTGGGAATAGCTCTTGAACTTAGAGACCTCACAAGAAAGTTCATGAGTGCACTTTCCAATGAGTGGACGTTCTACCATGTCTCTATCAAGAGAACAGAAAATCTGAACACACTCACCATGACCGAACTCTATGGCATCCTTGATGGATACCATTTGGAAATGGAGAGTAAGAGAGGTCATCAGACAAGCAGACCCTTGAGTCTTCCTGCTAGCAACGCTTTAATGGTTGCTGAAGGGTCAGGAACCTCCCAGCCTCAACAATACCTGACTTACACCCACCACATCCATCTTGTTCTTCTTAGCCATACATCATATTTCCTGAGACTTCAAGGTCTCAACAAGCTCAGCAAAGTTCCTTTCAGGACAGCTGTGCTTTTGTCTCGGAAGTGGACACTCAAATGATTATCAATATTGCTTTGATGATCTGGAGTGCTTCAGCCCAGATGACGTGGAATACGTGGACATAGTCCAACAAATGGCTCTCTTACCTACAGAGCAAAGAAGTTCTTCAAGAGAACTCGAATGCAATTTCCCCAGAACCCAATCAACAGCAACTTTGGGTTTGACAAAACCAAGGCCAAATGTTACAACTGTAACCAACTTGGTCATTTTGCAAGGGAATGAAGGCTCCCAAGTCTAATCTGGGAACCCACAGGCCTCCTACATCCCTCTACTCCAAAGCCCACTGGAAAGTCAACAGAGACAGCTGCAATGGCTCAAGAAGTTGACTGGAGCTTCATGGTACAGGATGTGACTCCTACTCAAGCACTCATGGCAAAACAGATTACAATAAGGTATATGAACATCTCTGTACTCCTGCCTATATTGCTAAGGTTAAATTGTATTGGGACTACAATATGGAGATTAAATCTGATATTGAGTCTTAAATGTTTTAAAATCTGATTTTAAAAGGGTTAAATCTGACTATCAAAGAAAATTGAGGAGTTGGAGAAAAGTGTCCTTATTAAAACATGAACACACAAACTATAAGACTCAAATAAAGGATTTAATATCCAAATTGTCTGAGGCACAAGCCCAGCTTGTCACAGCTGAGGCTCAAGCTAGGAAGTATGCTATTTCTGAGCAAAACTTCCAAGCCATTCTTGCATCATCCTCTCACTAAAACTTTGTTACCAAAAAAGGTGGGTTGGGAACCAATGAAATTGCTACACCACACACTCTTATGAGTCTATAAGACAACCAAGGTGTGGTACTGAAGAGCAAGAGGTTCCATCTGCTGACCCACCTTCTCATGAGTCAAAGAGTGATGCAACTATGGAGACCATCACAGGGAAGAATCAGGTAATTTTACCCACTCCTACCGGTGATGATCAACCCCTAACCACCAAAGCCAGAAGAAGCAGAGCTAAGGAGGGAGAAATCAGGTAATTTTACCCACTCCTACCGGTGATGATCAACCCCTAACCACCAAAGCCAGAAGAAGCAGAGCTAAGGCAGCCAGAAAAACTGCCAAGAAAGTGGCTGAGTCTAAGCTGAAGATAGACCCAAAGCAAAAGGGTGTATTCATCTAAGCTGGATTCCAGGTGGTAGGAAACTCTGATTCAGGAAAGGAGTGTAGTACCAGTACTCCTGTCCTACCAAAGGATCAGAAGTTAAAGGGAAAAGTTGCGGATGAAGAGAAAAGGAAAAAGAAACAGCAATCCTCAAATTTCCAAAAGATTAACATTGCATGCATAATGTGTGGTCTGCAAAACCACATGACCAAAGATTGTTACTACAATCCTGCTAGTACACATTATGAAAATAATGTTAAAAAGAAAGGAGTCAGGGAAGGTTTCTCATTTGGACCATATCAAATGGATTCAAGTGATGATAAAGCGAAAGCTCGTTTCCAAAGCAAGGTTGCTTTCGGAAGAAGTCCTTCTTCCGAAGGGAAAATGGCTTCGGAAGCTAAAGCTGTCAAGACTCAAAAGAATAAAAGAGTCCCTTGAAACCATCCCAGAAGAAGACTACTTCGGAAGAAAAGGTGGTGAAAGCTTCTTCCGAAAAGAAAGAAGCTTCGGAAGAATGCCATGTTGCAAAAGCTTCAACAAGCTCATCCTCCATGATCAACCAAGGGATGGAATGGAAGATAAAGGAAGATACTCCAGCCCATGCATAAATTTTGGTTCAATTATGTCACTATCATTGGAAGAACCCGAGACCAACAAGGCTTGGGTTTTATCAAACTAATCATCTCATCTTATGTGTAGGGACATCCATATGACAAGAATAACAATGTTTGGATTGTGGATAATGGAAGCTCCAGGCACATGAAAGGGAACATATCTCTCCTTTAATAATTTCAACATTATGATGAAGGTCCTGTCCAGTTTGGAGGTGAGGCCGGAGGATATATTTCTAGCAGAGGAAGTATATCCAATGGAAAATTAAAAGTTGACAAAGTTCACTTTGTCAAACAGCTTGAACACAACCTGTTAAGTGTTTCTGAGTTCTGTGATCAAAAGCATCAAATCCTCTTCAGATAACATGAGTGCATTATCCTCAAACCTGGGATGACAATTCCTCAGGAATTGGTGCTTCTTAGATCTCCCAGGAAAGGGGATATGTACAAGATGGATATGAACAATGCTTCCCCAATGGGTGAAGTATCATGTTTTCTATTCATAGCTGATGGTGATGAGTCAACACTATGGCATAAACGAATGTTACATGTAAATTTTAAGACAATGAACAAATTGGCTAAAAATAACTTGGTACACGGTTTGCCTAAAAAGGAATTTTTCTGCAAAGATAACTGTGTTGCATGCCTGAAAGGGAAGCAACACAGGACATCTCATAAATCCAATTTGTTAACTCCATCACCACTCCATTACACTTATTGCACATGGATCTATTTGGTCCCACAAGTATAATGAGCAATGGAAGGAAATCATATTGCCTTGTGATTGTTGATGATTTTACTAGATTTACATGGGTATTCTTTTTAAGAACCAAAGATGAAACTACTGAAACTTTATAATCTTTTATTCTTAAAATAGAAAATCAAATTGATCACAAGGTTAAAATAATTAGAAGTGACCAAGGAACTGAGTTTAAGAACGACGTTCTTGACTCATTTTGTAACTTAAAAGGGATTGCCAGACAATATATGCTCCTCCTAGAACTCCTCAACAAAATGGTGTTGCTGAGAGGAGGAAGAGGACACTTATTGAGGCTGCTCGGACTATGTTAGCTGATTCAAAGCTGCCTCTAACATTCTGGGCAGAGGCAGTCAGCACTGCATGCTATGTGCAGAACAGAGTTCTTGTAGTTAAGCCATATGGAAAAACCCCTTATGAGCTATGGAACAAGAGGCCATCGTTCATTGGCTTTCTAAAGTCTTTTGGCAGTAGGTGTACCATACTTAACACAAAAGACAATTTGGCAAAATTTGCTAACAAGTCGGATGATGCTATCTTTGTTGGATATTCCTCTAACTCTAAAGCTTATAGAGTTTATAACATTAAAAATCAACAATTTGAGGAATCTTTCAACATTGTAGTTAATGAGCACACTCCTTGTGATAGGGGGAATGACCCTGATCATATCTTTGATTTAGAATTGTTTCCAAACTATTCTATACCATCTTATGATAATGTTTCAGCTGGAACAGGTGCTCAAAGTGATTCTGATGATGATCAACTGTTTGAGCTATCCAGACCTATTCCCAGTTCTCCAAGAGCTGCAATAAATCAAGCTCCCACTATTGGCAGATATGATAGTATAACTATCTCAAGGGATAGTAGCTTCAACCAGCGGTTCACCTGTTGACCCTCAAACTTCATTAGGTGACACTGCATAACACCAAGCTTATGGAAGCAACATCTTGAAGGAACAGGCAATTGTTAATGCTGCTTCACAGCAAACAAATGATGATGATGTTTCTCATTCATTCAATCAGTCCTCATTGAATGAGTATGAAACAGCAGCTGGACCAAGTGTTCAAGCTCCTGAGCAAAATATGTCCATGCTGGATCTATCTTTGCAACTGGAGGTAATTCCTAGACTTAGCATTCACAACACTCATCCAGCTGAGAACATCATAGGGAAGTCTCTGAAGGTGTGAGAACAAGAGGACAAACTCACAATGGGAATGTCTGCTTGTACTCATGTTTTTTATCTCAAATGGAACCCAAGAAGGTGGAAGATGCCTTGAAGATAGTAGCTGGGTTGAATCAATGCAAGAGGAGCTGCTTCAATTCAAAAGACAAAAGGTTTGGAACCTATGTCCGCTACCATCTGGTCAAGTACCTATAGGCACTAAATGGGTTTTCAGAAATAAGAGAGATGATAGAGGATTGATCATCAAGAACAAAGCAAGACTGGTGGTTCAAGGATACACTCAAGAGGAATAAATCGATTATATTAATGTCTTTGCACCTGTTGCAAGACTTGAGGCAGTTAGGATCTTCCTTGCTTATGTTGCATCCAAGAATTTTATTGTCTACCAGCTTGATGTCAAGTGTGCCTTTCTATATGCGGATATAGATAAGGAAGTCTATGTATGCCAACCTCCAGGATTTGAAGACCCATAGTGATGGGGTGCAGATAGTATATATATTATGATAAAGATTTATTGCACAGATTCAGTTTTAATTGGTTATTACTAATACTAAACCACACACACAAAAGGCAGTGTGCCTGTCGTGAGGTAATATAGTGTTGGTAATAACCGAGTATCAATCCGTGGACACACCTAGCCTACTCAACAAACTTGATGTTTGACTATCAGATTTGGTTTTTGTTAAAGAAAGTGATAACTTGCATTTGGAAAGATTTTTAGGGTTTAAAAATAAACAATAATAGAAAGAAAGTAAACTAAAATTTGAAGCGTTTGGATTTAAAACCAGGGAATAAAAGTTTCATCCTAATTAGATTCCACTTATGTAATTGTGATGAATTGGTGGTGTGATTTAAAGATATTGATTAATGTAATTATGTTAATGTTTATAAAGATGAGCCGGCCGATTTCTCGTCTATCCTGCTGCCGTAGTGACTTGATCCTGTCAGGCTGAGTTTACTGCTCAGATCAAAGCCCTAGTAATGTAGGTGAATCTTTTTGTGTCCTATTTGACATACGATTTCTGAAAACATAACTTAATGTTAAAAAGAGAGTTGATCAGGTTCCTTCCTAACATACCATTAATTTTAGAAACCGTAACAATTACTGAAGTTTCCGAACTAATAAAGGGAACCCGCAAATGATCAGAAAGTTAAAGTGATATGATTTCTAATAACCATTTCTAGTTCATTAGCCATGGATTTATTATGAAGACCGGTTTCGCGAATGAAAGTTAATCATACGGTTTTCAACCTTGTATGACAATCACAATCACAAACCATAAATTTATAACTTCACGTTCAAATGTAGATGCTACCCATTAATAGTTTTCCCAAGACCACCATAACATTAACATAATATTTATCACACCATTAGTTCATCACAAATTACATATAGTTTCATCATCCGATTAGGATGATAAATAGAGTTTAGCTCATAATGAGCTTTAACATAACAACAGATAACAAAGAAGATAGATAAGTGATCATCGGTGAAATGGAACAATCAAACCGATAATCCACAATGGATGACGTTTAGGTGATCCCAAGCTTCTTCCAAGTGTTGTATGCACCTCCCGAGCCTCCGAATGATCTTGAAGTCTTGATTCCCGAGAGAATTCTGCAGAGTAACTCTCCCACCAAAGCTTGCCAAAAATGGTGAGCTTAGGCTTCTATTTATAGGCTTTCCGGAGTGTTTAAGGCCCCGTGCCTAAAAGGCACGGCCCCGTGCTAGTACAATGCTTACGAAAGTTGGTCGGCTCGTACATGCAGGTTGTGTCGGGCACGGCCCCGTGCTAAATGGGGCACGGCCCCGTGTTGGAGGTGGGGCACGGCCCCGTGCCTCATGGGGCACGGCCCTGTGTCTACTTTTAGGGAACAGTACTTTTTGTCCTATCAGATGTCCAAGCACGGGGGTGTGTTATTTAGCACAGGGGTGTGTTTTCTGGCAAGGCATGGGGGCGTGCTTAATGGCACGGCCTCATGCTTGGAGTCTAAAGCTCGGATCACTTCAATTTCTTGTTAAATATACTCCTTTTGTCCATCTTGCCCTTTTAAACACCTGAAACACAATTTAGCACTTTTAAGTACATTTTCATCATTTTAAGGAAGATATTAAGGAATAAATGATGTGCTTTTGATAGGATTTTTATGTATAATTTGGAGCACATCAAACATCCCCACACTTGAACTTTGCTTGTCCTCAAGCAAAAATCACTTAAAATGACAATTCCACCAAAAACCAAATAAATCAAATTATAAAATGTCTTTCGAGAAATACGCAAGTAAATATTATTTTCATCCAAATATAAATATTCTAAGCACATGTAAAATGATAGCCTAGCAAGAAATAGGTTGGTTAGTAAAGATTATTATCATGTAAAAATCCACACTTCTCACAAGATGCACTCACACTCGGCTAAATATATGGAGTCATAATCAAGATTAAGTATGACTAATACACTCAATTGCCTAGTATGAATACGTGTGAAATCACATGCTTGTTAAGGGATCAAATCTCCACCTACTTAGATATTTACTTGCATAAATCATTAGGTCTTTGATGGGTTGTAACTTGGCTCGGGATTGGGTATTGTATATTTGGAAAAGTGGCTAATTGCTAAAGACGACGGTCTTGGCTTATTTTTCTAACATAAACTACAAGGAAAGCAATAAAGATTCCCTATACAATACTTCAAGCTAGAAGGGATATGCTAGCTTGAGGACTCGTTTAAGGTCAGATTGTCAAGACCGTATTTTGCTTTCAAGAACCGTACTTCATCTTTTACTCGAAGATACACAAAACTTTTCTTTCTCAAGGATCGTTCGGCTTGAAGCCTAATAGCACCCAATCGGATTAGTTATGTGTATTCGTATTGAGATTCCGCTTTATTCTTTTTGCATTTTCCATTATGGGACCAATTTCCACAATTCGGGCATCTTTCATATCTTTTTGCCCGTCTCTTTATAGCACTTTTTGAAATCCCACAAAATGGCAGAACTTGTTCCTTTTTTCGCCATTTCTTTCTTGCGTCAAACGTGAGATTGAAAATTTGTTCGCGGATTTCCGGGGGAAGTCCCGGTTTTGCGTGATGAAGGCAACAAAGCAAATTGAAACCAAAAGAATGCATTCCAATTCTTTAAGGTCTGCCGGTAAAAGACCAATTTTTTTTTAATAAGCCAAAAACGTGTCTTTAATGAAAACGGGTTTTGTTGAAGGCTTTTTGGTTAAGTGACTTGGTGACTCGGGTGATTGAAATATAAAAACGTTTAAGCTCAACGGGGCTAACTAGGGTTGACGTTCGGGTAAGGAAAATTAAAGACAATGGTTGGGGCTCGAATGGTTAAGGTTTCCTAGTGCCTAACTCATTTTTATGCAACAAATACTAATTAAGATCTTGAAATGTATACCCAAAGCAAGTTCTAATCACACGTATAATATCACATATATCATAGGCACCCTCATTAAATCCAGAATGAAAGTAGAATTGCAATTTGCAAAAGCTTGTTTAAGGCTCAAAAATAAACTCACATACGGATGGAATTGGGTAAAAGTGTTTCATTTTACATGATTAAATATTTCACTAGATTATTGCTTTTAAGGATATCAAAAAAAAACATTTTCAATTCTATTTGGACGTCATGGATTTACTTCTTTATTTCCCGAAAACGTATATTTATAATTTGGTTTATCAAAAATTATATTAAATTTTTGGTTTCTTGTCACAAAAATTAGTTGGTAAGTGATCTTTTCTTAAAAAATTTAATTTGGACCTTTTTAGCAAAGTCAAATGCATTACTCCCATCCCCACACTTAAAATTCACATTGTCCTCAATGTGATTAACATATTCAGGATCGAGAAAGGTAATGAAATAACTCCCCTAAAAATGATGAATTTTTCACTTGTGTTTGGTTGCCCTCGCGTTGTTAGAATCCTCGGTATCACCTGAAATGTTACCAATTTATTGAAAGCACTAAAATCCTAAACACACAAAATAAAAACAAAACGACATAAATTAAAAGATAGATTGGCATAAAACAACTGTGCCGGGCCCCGAAAATGATACGGTTTTCAAGGGCTTTGTGGTGGGATATCCCCCAACTCGTGGTACATTCGGTTCCTGATGTACGTGACATCGTCGCTCAAGTCATCAACTCGGGAGTGCAGATTTTCGACTCGGTTGAAGGCTCGTTGGGCATATTCAAATGATCGCCTTGGATGGTCGCTGGTGGTTTGGATTGACTCATAAAGGTCTAACTTGGTTGGGAATTCCCTTGTACGTGAACTTGAAGATCCAGCTCCGGCTCCTTCCGGCTGTATCAGCATGTCGAGGTCCATGATAATTTTTATTCGGGATCCGCCAGATCCCAGATTTGTCCCTTCTTATCCATGAATCTCGGCTGCCCATTTGGTAGGCTTGTCACCATGTACATACTTGTACAAATGCTCAAGTCTAACAGTCCCGACATCATTCCTACGGTTCCCTTAGTGTTATAACCATAGCTTTCATATAAGTTCAAAATCCAGCTTCCTCTAAACATGGGTGTTGGAGCACCTGCAATCGCATTCCTGGCAAAAAGATTACAAAAAAATACCCAATATTACATGGCAACTGATTAACCATACAATATAAAATAATAGGTCCCTCAAATTAACAACTCCCCTCGCTTTGACCACGAGCTGTTATAATGACTGAGTAACCGATGAATGTATCGCAGCAGCGGGTCTCGTATCTGACTGCTTTTTGTTTTGCTCGAGTTGAACCCTCCGGTTCCAATCCGTCCCAAAATGCTTTCCTCATGGGCACCACTTTCCGCGTCTTTACTTTCCTCGTCCGGGAAGGTATGATACGCCGGCATTCCAGATATTGCCTCCTCCTCCATTTCTTGTTCCGTGTATATTCCAAGATAGACACCGAACAAGGCAATGGATGTTTTATGCCAATTCCCAGCTAGCCTGAATGAAACTGCACTTTCATCCCAAGGGTCAGAGTCTTTCATGCTAAATTTAAAAGATGCTAAAAATTCAAGAGTTAGTTCATAAACGGAAGGTCTATTTTGTGAGAATAAACATTTCCGCTGAACACTTAATAAATTATTATATCTTTCTAGCTGTCCGACTGCCGCTAGTGTTTCTTCATCTGCTTGTAAGTGGGATCTTTCGACCCTTTATAGCAATCCTTGAAGTCTATCATGACACCATCTCTCGCGGCTCCCTTTAAAATGTAAGTAGGGATGATCCATGATCCTGAAATTTTAAAAATAAGTTAATCTAGAGAAGACAAATTTCTTAAGCAGTTTCATGATGTTAGTGAAAATTATATGTTTTTCAAGACATAACATCCTAATGATTCAATTCATGTTCAAAAATAGGTAAGAATTTATCATCCAAGGAAAAAATTTTGAACATGGGGGTGCGCTTTGTAAAACGTGGGGGTGCGGTTAACATGTTTAGGCATGAAATCTTGACTCGAGCAATCGTGGTTTTGTTTGTAAATCGTTGATTAAGCATGAGTTTAACATTTTCTTGCTTTAAAAATCAAAGATTATACGTTTAACATTTTATTCATTTGTTAATAATTCAAGATACTCAAAATATATATATTGTTTTACACCACTTGAGAATTTTAGTAACTTGAACATGATTAACAAAGGTTTCACCACGAATTATGAAGATAGTCTTGTTAACAATAAAAGAAAACAACTAATTAACTAACTAAACATACTAATAAACACTAATCTACTACAAGAATAAACATGAACAAGTAGGTTAAAAGCATTCATTATTCCATAACACGTTTAAGAACAAGTGTTTACACATAATTGCTAGGATTTCGGTTGTTTAGAGACCTAATCACCTAACTACATGTAAATGACTTTCATAATTATAGGAATTAGCATACTAACCTCTTGGTCAATTACTCTTGCAAGAACACTTGAAAAGATGAAAGAAAAATGGAAAACAAGATGAAATTGAAGGTGGATACGACTTTGCAGGCAAATGAGTTCGGTTTTTAACATGCAAAATTGATGGGAAACAAGAAAAAAGGCTAAAAACTGTCAGGTGGTGTGTCATGTCTTGTCGAGCACGGGGGTGTGCCTCCTTAGGCACGGGGGCGTGCTCATGAGGTATCGTTCGGTTTCAGTCTTTTGTTGTTCCGTTTTTCAGTTTCGCGTGTTATGTAATTTTCCCGGTTAAGTTTTATCACTTCCAAATCATCAGAAAAGATACGAAAATAGTCCTATAGTTAAATAACACAAGCCAAATTGAAAATTACATTTCCTAGGGTCCTACGGTTACACGATACGTTAAAATCCGAGAATCTGAAACAGCAAAACCAGACTCTTTAACGCGCAACAGCGCACTTAACACATCACGGAATGCTTCTAAAAGAAACCTCCGCACATTTCGTGTGGAAGGTTTGGCATGGGATAGTGAGAAGTGCGATTGCTCAATACCGCAAGCTGCCGGTTAATGGAAATGAGTTCCTCGCTCATCTGTTGAACTTTTTGGATAAGTTCAGCTAAGCGTTGGGAAGCAACGAGGTTCATTTCAGTCAATTGCTTGATTAGTTCATGCATTTTGAAGAAATATTCTTGAGTCGTTGGCTCTCGCGTTTCAGAACGTGGTTTCTTCGCAGGATTCTAGTTTGAGCTTCTGCGACTTGATTCTTTCATTTTTTTCAGACGTTTTTAAGCAGGAATAAGTGTGATGAAAGAATGGATCAAGTGTGGTATTTATACACAGGTCGTGAAAAGTGAACACAGGGGCGTGCTTGGCTAGGCACGGCCCCGTGCTTGTCAGAATTCGTCTTAAATTCAACCTGCAACGTTCCAGAGTCGTCAGCGGAGATCGTGGAAAACATTTGTCAGAGACACGGGGCGTGCTGAATGAGGCACGGCCCGTGCTTGTGCTTGTGAAGTCCTAAAAATTGCTAAAAAAGTAAGAAAAATTTATGTACAGGTGCCGCGTTTAAGTTTCGGGTCTTCGGCATGACCCTTCCCCACACTTAGTCTTCGTCGGGGCGGAAGTGTAATTCCTCTGAAGGAATCTAGGTTGGTCTATCGTTATACGGTTTCAAACGATGACCATTTACTTTGAAACTTAAACCTGTGTGGTTATAAATTTAATGGCACCATTCAGAAACACGTTTTTGATCGTATAAGGTCCAGACCAACGTGATTTCAGTTTTCCGGGAAATAAACGTAAACGAGAGTTATAAGTAAGGCACTTTCTCCTACATGAAATCGTTTTGTGCTTTTTAATCGAGCGTCGTGGAATTTCCTTGTCTTTCCTTTGTAAACCCTAGCGTTTTCGTACGCTTGTTCCCTCAATTCCTCCAATTCGTGAATTTGTAGGAATCGATTCTTTCCTGCAAGGTCTTGGTCCAGGTTTGCTGCTTTAAGTGCCAAAAGGCCTTGTGCTCTAGTTCTACAGGTAGATGACACGACTTCCCATAAACTAGTTTAAACGGTGTTGTGCCGATGGGAGTCTTATAGGCTGTTCGAAAAGCCCATAATGCATCATCTAACTTGGTAGACCAGTCATTGTGATTTTGACCTACAGTTTTCTCAAGGATTCGTTTGATCCCTCGTTTAGTGACTTCGGCTTGCCCATTCGCTTGTGGATGGTAAGCAGTTGTAAAGCGATGGTGAACTCCATAACGTGCCATTGCTCTTTCAAGCTGATTGTTACAGAAATGAGTTCCTCGGTCACTAATCAGAGCTTTGGGGGCACCAAAACGAGAAAATAGTTTCTTAAGGAACTTGACAACGTTTCTGGCATCATTAGTAGGCAGGGCTTGAGCTTCAGCCCATTTTGAAACGTAATCAACTACTACCAAGATGTAACGATTGCCAAATGACACCGGGAATGGCCCCATGAAATCAATACCCCATATATCAAATACCTTGCATACTTGAACTGGTTTCTGAGGCATCTCATCCCGTGTTGAGATATTGGTTGCTCTTTGACATGCATCACAGGTGCGTACCATGTTATGAGCATCTTTGAAGATCGTGGGCCAGTAAAATCTAGAGTCGAATACTTTCTTGGCTGTTAAGGTTGCTCCATGGTGTCCCTGTGGGTCCTTGATGACAGTGCTTTGTTCACTTCACTTCCGTATACATCTTAGATGTCTCTCGTCTGATTCTGACCATTGATACGTGAATGCTGCCCGATACAGATACGTCTCCCAATAATGTTGATATCAGTAAAGAACTTTCTTTTGCTGATAAGTCATTCCTTTGAGAGATTCCGCTTGCTAATTTGTGCAAAATCGGCAACCAGGATGTTCATCGATTGAGGATTGAATTTGCATGAATTGAATGGTGAGGAAAATTGTCGTTTATTTTGGCTTCCTCAGTTTGTGAAGGACTTGAATCCTCAAGACGCGAGAGATGATTAGCCGCTAGATTTTCCGCTCCTTTCTTATCACGAATTTTGATATCAAATTCTTGAAGCAGAAGAATCCAACGAATTAATCTCGGCTTTGCATCTTGTTTGTTGAACAAATAACAAGGGCTGCATGATCGGTGTAAACAATTGTTTTTGAAAGGATGAGATACGAGCGGAATTTGTCGAATGCGAAAACTACCGCAAGAAGTTCTTTTTCGGTGGTAGTGTAGTTTTCTTGTGCGCGTCGTTTAGGGTTTTGCTCGCATAATGAATTGGGTGAAATTGCTTGTCTTTCTGTCCTAATGCTACCGCCCCTACCGCGAAATCGCTTGCATCGCACATGAGTTCAAATGGTAGCGTCCAATCTGGAGAATCATGATTGGAGCAGTTACCGGTCTCTCCTTAAGCAATTTGAATGCACTAATGCATTCATCAGAAAATACGAATTGCACGTCTTTCTCCAGAAGTTGAGTCATTGGTCGAGCGATTTTTGAGAAATCTTTAATGAAACGACGGTAGAATCCTGCATGTCCTAGGAAACTTCTGATGTCTTTCACGGTTGTGGGATGTGGAAGTTTAAAAATAGTGTCGATTTTGGCTTGATCGACTTCAAGCCCCGCTCGAGAGATTTTGTGTCCTAACACTATTTCTTCCGTAACCATGAAGTGGCACTTTTCCCAATTTAAAACAAGGTTAGAGTCTTCACATCTAACTAACATCTTTTCCAGGTTTTCAAGACATTGCTCAAATGAGTTTCCAAGATGGAGAAATCATCCATGAAAACTTCCATTGAGTGTTCAATCATGTCATGAAAAATTGCTACCATGCATCTTTGAAATGTAGCAGGAGCATTACACAATCCAAAGGGCATTCGCCGATAAGCAAATGTGCCATATGGACAGGTGAATGTTGTCTTTTCTTGATCTTCGGGAGCAATAGGAATTTGAAAATAACCTGAGAAACCATCCAGGAAACAATAGAACATTTTCCCAGACAATCTTTCAAGCATTTGGTCGATAAAAGAAAGAGGGAAGTGATCTTTCCTTGTAGCGTCATTGAGTTTGCGATAGTCTATGCAAACTCTCCATCCTGTAACCGTACGAGTGGGAATAAGCTCATTCTTCTCGTTAGTTACAACATTTATTCCTCCTTTCTTTGGAACAACTTGGACGGGACTGACCCAAGGCGAATCAGAAATAGGGTAAATCAAACCGGCATCTAGCAGTTTGATTACTTCTTTCTTCACCACCTCTTGCATGCTCGGGTTTAAACGTCTTTGAGGTTGAATGACGGATTTGAAGTTCTCATCCATCAATATTTCATGAGTGCAAAAGGATGGATTGATTCCCTTGATGTCCATGATTTTCCATGCAATTGCTCGTTTGTGTGCCTTAAGCACATTGAGCAACTTGTTCTTCTCATCAATTGATAAGGCGGATGAGATTATGACAGGAAGTTGAGATGTGTTTTCAAGAAAAGCGTATTCGAGATGAGATGGAAGTTCTTTGAGCTCTAAGACTGGAGGTCTTCGATAGAAGGTTTGGCTTTTGGTTCTAAGTCTTGCTCAATGATCTCAAATGCTTCTTGATGAAATGATGTTTCGTCAACTTCAAGTTCTGGAATGGTTTGGTTTCACAGATGGGTTCGGTGATTGTGACTTCTATTAATTGAGTATTGCAAGCTTCATTTTGAAGGGCTTCCTTCAAATGACGGCTTATGATCGAATCGCAAGCATCAACGTAATAGAGTGAGTCATCATGATGTTGAGGGTGTTTCATGGATTGGCCTATATCGAAAGTTACTTCCTCCTCGTCTACTCTAAGCGTGAGTTTGCCTGTACAAACATCAATGAGGGCTCGAGCAGTCGCTAAGAAAGGTCGACCTAGGATAAGGAACATTTTTGTCCTCATCCATGTCTAGGATCACAAAATCAATGGGAAATACGAATTTGTCAATTTTAACTAAGAGATTTTCAACGATGTCCCTCGGATATTTGACAGAACGGTCAGCTAACTGGATGCTCATACGGGTAGGTCTAGGTTCACCTAGGTTTAATTTTTCAAAAACCGCATAAGGCATAAGGTTAATGCTTGCACCTAAATCAGCTAACGCATTACTGACAGAAAGTTTTCCTATTAGGCAAGGTATGGTGAAACTTCCTGGATCAGTCATCTTTGAGGTAGTTTGTTTTGAAGAACTGTAGAGCATTCCTCATTCAAAACCACGTGTGATAACTCTTCCGCTTCTTTTTGTTTGACAAGACACCTTTTAGAAACTTAGCGTAGTTTGTCATTTGTGCTAAGGCCTCCACCAAGGGCATATTGATGTGGAGTTGCTTGAACACCCAAGGAATTTGCCATATTGTGCCTCCATCCTTTGTTGTCTCAAACGACTTGGATATGGAGGTGGTGGAACATAAGGTGGTGGTGGAATGTATTTCTTTCTTGCTGGTTCTTCAATAACAACAGGTTTGCTTTTGCTTATCACTCGCATTACTTGGAGTTTCAGTTTCTACTTCTTCAAGGATGGGTTGTAATGCGGGTGCATCACCTTAAGTGGTTTTGCCACTCCTGGTGGTGATGGCTTTGACTTGAGCATTAGGGTTTGTCACAGTGTTACTGGGCAAAGCTCCTTGAGGTCTTTCAGAAAGTTGTTGTGCTATTTGACCTACTTGGTGCTCTATGGTCTGTAATGATGCTTTGTTGCTTTTGATGTCAGCTTCGTTTCTTTGGAACCTCTCCTCATTTCTTCGATCAGATTTCCTGATGTACTCACCTGTGGCTTGTGTGGTTAACAACAATTGCTGCAATAAGTCTTCCATTGATGATGCTCCACAGTCTTGGTTACTACTGCTTGGTCCTTGATATGTGGTGGTTTCTGTTGTTGGTAAGGTGGCCTTCGGTTGAATCCAGATGATTGTTGGTTATTACCAGCATCTCTGTAATTCGAGTTGTTTCTCCAATTTGAATTGTATGAGTTGTTTAGGCCTCCTACGTAGTCAACATCTTCAACCATCATAATGCCTTGTGGGCACTCGTTGGTCTTGTGTGAATTTCCACATGTGTTGCATCGTGTTGGAGTTTGTAACATCCTGTAATTTTAAGTTAATTAAAAGTTAATTTTGTTAAGTTTCTTTTAAGGGTCATTATTGTCTTATATGTAAATTGTGGGTTAATTGTGTTATCTTTTAAATTTTGGTTTTAATTTGTTTATTAAAATGTCAAAAATTAATAATTAAGATAATAGTTAAAGCTAATGATACTAATGTTATTAATAAATTATATTTGTTGTTAATGACAATTAAGATAAATAATAATCACAACTATGATAATAATAACAATCATAATAATAATGATAATAATAATAATAATAATAATAATATGATAATAGTAATAATAATAATAATAATAACAATAATATAATAGTAGTAACACTAATCTTTGGGGATTAAATACTTAATAAATTATAAAATTACTAAGTTAAGGGGTCAAAATGCAATTTTTAAAACCTTAAATACAAAGTTGGTGCATAAAGTGATAATTATAAAACAACACAGGACCCAAATGTGTAAAATCATAAAAACCCAAACCCCCCCCCCCCCCCTTCTCTCCTACCCGATTTTCCGGCGGGAGCTCCGGCCAAGCTCCGGCCGGGCTCCGGCCACCCTATAACGACAAAATGGGTCGTTTCTTGATCCCAAACCGTTACAATGTCATCGGGATTAAGTTTCGAACCTAAGTACCCTTTAATTGGAGTTTAAAGTCGGCTAAGGATGTCGTTCGAGTTGGTAACCGTCGGCATCAAAATTTCTAACCGTTCAACGATTAAACCATAATAATAACTTAATTAACTCAACCTAATCAATCATCTAACCATTACTAAGCGTTCACAACTATCAATTGCATCTGAAACACTCAAAATCACCAAAAACAAACTTCGTCTTCATCGAAACCTGCAACTCAACCAAATCCATCTTCTGAGCGTTTTGAATCTCAATTGATTGAGGGCTTTTGGTCAAGATCATCACTCGAAGCAGTCCACGAAGTTAGTTGATTATCATCCTCATTTGCTCATCCAAACAAACATAACATTGGTCGCGGTCTTGTATTCGATTGTTCATCATCAATCCGTTTGAAATCTAGGTAATCAAACATTGTTACATACTCGGTTTCATGTAGGGAATAAAAGCCCTAAGTTTAATCCGGATGAAACACTTGAATCGACCTTCAATTGGGATCAAATCGTTCTAGGGTTTTATTTGGATTTGGGGGTTTGTTGAATAAGTGTATTTGTTAATTAAAAACCCAAATGAACCGCGGCTGGAAGCCTTGGTTCACTGGTTAGAACACTACCCCACATACATGAGGTCCCGGGTTCGAACCCGGGCACCCTCATGTAATTTTTTTAAAGGCTTTTTGCCTTAAAATTAATTCTAGAAAATTTTTAAAATGTATAAAAGTTACTTTTATAAATTCCAAATATTTTCAAAAGTTTCCAAATATTTTCTGTAAATTTTTGTAAGTTTACATAAAAGTGTTTTATTTATAAAACATTTTAGCAAAGTTAGTTTGATTAATTTTCTTAAAAAAATGGATTTTAATAATAATTAATAAAGTATTGTTGGTCTAAAAAGTTTCTTTTCACATAATATTGTTTAAATCATGATTATTTCAAGTAATCACTCAAATATTATATTTAAACTTTAATAATCATTATAAACGATTTAATTCCTTTTTTCTCTATATTTAAACATATAAATAATGTAACTTGTACATAAAATATTTATAAAAATGCCACAAATACCCAAATTGAACTTTAGACCTCGTTAACTTATTTACACTTGTTATTAAATTTAATTTTGTAAATATATATATATATATATAGGTGCCTTGTGACGTGTTATCTTGGAACGACATATATTATTCTTATTGATCCTCATTATATACTTAATTGACATGTGAGTTTTCCTTGTCCCCTTTTTATAATTTCACACTTATTTGGGGTGAAACATGATGCTTATATTACATACACGTTTAAACATTTGAGACTTGTAATGCACATGCAATTCTACTTATTATTTGGTCATGGTTATTTGTGTTTTGTAAGTGTTTATATATTGAGATACATTAGTTTGTTTACAATCTAAACTATTGCTAGCCTGGTGACGTCTTAGATCTTTGGGCCTGACAAGCCTATTTGGTGCTAAAGTCGAGGTTATTGCCGACTCCTAGGGGCCGTACGCTTGTGCACTAGGGAACCAAATACACTTAGCCAATCTTTTATACTTGTAATCAAGTCGAGGGTTGGTTGTAACGATATGTGTTCTATAACCTTACTAGCTTATAATCCATGACATGAATTGCTACTTGTAATCTATTATGTATGAAAACCTGGAAACTCACCAACTATTTTTAGTTGACTCTTTATTTTCATCATGTTTCAGGAAATCCCAAGTTTAAAGTGGACATTTGAAGCTTGCAATAAAACTAGGACTTGGACCTAGTAAATAAAACAAAACGTTATGTTATGTTTGAGTTATGTTGAACTTGTTTCTTTTTGTGACTTATGGTTGTATTCATTTAAATACTATGATAATAATATTTGCAATTTAAATATAGCGTTATGTGGCCTGTGAACAATCTTAACCCTCACATCTCGACGTTTCCGCCGTCAAGTTGGGGTGTGACAGAGTTTTCTTTAGCTCGCTTTGCAATTGTTCAAATTTTTGGTTAGAGCTTCTAATGGGCTGCAATTAGGGTTTTAGAGTCTACTTGATGAATACCTTTAGAACTGGGTTTGGTTCTTAAAGGATTGTAAGCAAAGCTCTTCTTAGCTGCTCTTTCTAAGGCTTGATATGCTTCTGTTGGCGTGACACTTCCGAAATCTCCTCCCGCACTTTGGTCTACCGCTTGCTTGTGGGCTCCGCTGATCACATCGTGAAAGGTTTGACGCTGTAGCCACAGATCAAGTCCGTGATGTGGGCATCTCCGAAGGAGACTTTTATATCTCTCCCATGCTGCGTGTAATGATTCATCATCGTCTTGGCAGAAACTTGTGATGCTGCTTCTTAGTTTGGCAGTGCGATCGGGTGGAAAGTATTTCAAAAGGAATTGTTCAGCCATTCCCGCCCATGTGGTGATGGAACCAGGCGGAAGTGAATCAAGCCAATCAATGGCTCGGCCTCGAAGTGAAAATGGAAAAAGTCTTAGTCGAATGGCGTCGTCTGAACAGTTATTGATTTTGAAGGTCGCACAGATACGAAGGAATCGTGAGATGTGAGCATTAGGATCTTCGTCTTGTAACCCATGGAACTGAACAGAGTTTTCTACGAGTTGGATAATACTAGAATTAATCTCGAAATTGTTGGCCGCTATATCTGGTTGGACAACACTAGACTCATAACCATCTATTGACGGTGTGTGGCATAGTGTGTCATCTTCATTTCCTCGTCTTGGTTAGCCATGTCTTCTTCGGATGGTATATCTTCCAAAATGTCTTCTTCAATGACTGGTGCTTCTTGTTGTGATCTTTTGCGCAATCTTTGACGGAAAAGCCGTTCGGGTTCCGGAAGAGGCAGAACAAGTTCAGAACTAGACGAGTCGGACATACACTAACTTAAGGAAGCATAAACTAACTAAGGCTTAAAATGAATCAGGCAAAAATAACTAAACTAACTAGGCAAACTACCTAAAAATAAAAATGAAGTTTAAACAAAAATATATTACAGGTTATATGCAAGATAGTCAAAAATTTAGTTTGTCTTTTCAAACTGCCGTGTGTCTCCGGCAACGGCGCCAAAAAACTTGATGGGGTGCAGATAGTATATATATTTTGATAAAGATTTATTGCACAGATTCAGTTTTAATTGGTTACTAATACTAAACCACACACACAAAAAGGCAGTGTACCTGTCGTGAGGTAATATAGTGTTGGTAAGAACCGAGTATCAATCCGTGGACACACCTAACCTACTCAACAAACTTGATGTTTGACTATCAGATTTGGTTTTTGTTAAAGAAAGTGATAACTTGCATTTGGAAAGATTTTAGGGTTTAAAAATAAACAATAATAGAAAGAAAGTAAACTAAGATTTGAAGCGTTTGGATTTAAAACCAGGGAATAAAAGTTATCATCCTAATTAGAATCCACTTATGTAATTGTGATGAATTGGTGGTGTGATGTAAAGATATTGATTAATGTAATTATGTTAATGTTTATAAAGATGAGCCGGCGCGATTTCTCGTCTATCCTACTGCCGTAGTGACTTGATCCTGTCAGGCTGAGTTTACTGCTCAGATCAAAGCCCTAGTAATGTAGGTGAATCTTTTTGTCCTATTTGACATACGATTTCTGAAAACATAACTTAATGTTAAAAAGAGAGTTGATCAGGTTCCTTCCTAACATACCATTAATTTTAGAAAACCGTAACAATTACTGAAGTTTCCGAACTAATAAAAGGGAACCCGCAAATGATCAGAAAGTGAAAATGATATGTTTTCTAATAACCATTTCTAGTTCATTAGCCATGGATTTATTATGAAGACCGGTTTCGCGAATGAAAGTTAATCATACGGTTTTCAACCTTGTATGACAATCACAATCACAAACCATAAATTTATAACTTCCCGTTCAAATGTAGATGCTACCCATCAATAGTTTCCCAAGACCACCATAACATTAACATAATATTTATCACACCATTAGTTCATCACAAATTACATAAGTTTCATCGATTAGGATGATAAATAGAGTTTAGCTCATAATGAGCTTTAACATAACAACATATAACAAAGAAGATAGTGATAGTGATCATCGGTGAAATGGAACAATCAAACCGATAATCCACAATGGATGATGTTTAAGTGATCCCAAGCTTCTTCCATGTGTTGTATGCACCTCCCGAGCCTCCGAATGATCTTGAAGTCTTGATTCCCGAGAGAATTCTGCAAAGTAACTCTCCCATCAAAGCTTGCCAAAAATGGTGAGCTTAGGATTCTATTTATTGGCTTTCCGGAGTGTTTAAGCACGGCCCCGTGCCTAAAAGGCACGTCCCCGTGCTAGTACAATGCTTACGAAAGTTGGTCGACTCGTACATGCAGGTTGTGTCGGGCACGGCCCTGTGCTAAATGGGGCACGGCCCCGTGTTTGGTGGTGGGGCGCGGCCCCGTGCCTCATGGGGCACGGCCCCGTGTCTACTTTTAGGGAACAGTACTTTTTGTCCTGTCAGATGTCCAAGCACGGGGGTGTGTTAATTTAGCACGGGGGTGTGTTTCTGGCAAGGCATGGGGGCGTGCTTAATGAGGCACGGCCCCATGCTTGGAGTCTAAAGCTTGGATCACTTCAATTTCTTGTTAAATATACTCCTTTTGTCCATCTTGCCCTTTTTAAACACCTGAAAACACAATTTAACACTTTTAAGTACATTTTCGTCATTTTAAGGAAGATATTAAGGAATAATTGATGTGCTTGTGATAGGATTTTTATGTATAATTTGGAACACATCACACAGCATCCCAACTATGTGTGCAAATTTGAATAAAGCTCTATATGGGCTGCACCAAGCACCTAGGCTGTGGTATGAGACATTGTCTCAGTATCTCCTGAAGATGATAAGACTCTTTTCATAAGGAAGTCTGGGAAAGACATCTTGCTCATTCAAGTCTATGTTGATGACATCATATTTGTTCCTTAAATGACCAAATGTGTAAAGACTTTGAGAGCATCATGAAGAAGAAGTTTGAGATAAGTTCCATCGGAAAAAATGAACCTTTTTCTTGGAATTTAGGTGAACCAAATGAAGGAAGGGTTTTTCATCAGTCAATCTAAGTATGTTAATGACATCTTAGGAATATTTGACATGAAAGATTGTAAGGCAGCCAAAACACCTATAACCAGAAACCATAATCTCTGCCCTGACTCTGAGGGGGAGGATACTGATCAACATCAGTATAGAGCAATTATTGGTTCTCTGATGTATCTCACAGCAAGTAGACCTGATAACATGTTTGCAACTTGTATTTGTGCAAGATATCAGGCTGCTCCAAAGGTGTCTCACCTAGTTGCTGCCAAGAGAATCCTCAGATACCTCAAAGGAGCACCTAAATTAGGTCTCTGGTATCCAAGGAATAGTGATTTCAATCTCTATGGTTACTCTGACAGTGATCATGGTGGCTACAATATCAACAAGAAATCAACATCCGGTGGATGTCAATTTCTTGGTAGAAGGATCATCTCATGGCAATGCAAGAAGTAATACTGTGTCTCTACATCAACTGCTGAAGCTGAATACATTGTTGCTGCTAGTTGTTGTGCTCAGCTGCTGTGGATTCAGAACCAGATGATAGACTTTGGATTCAACTTTATGAGCACTCATATCCATATTGACAACAACTGTGCTATCTCCATTACTGAAAATCCAATGAAGCACTCCAAGACTAACCACATTGATATCAGGTACCATTTCACTATAGATATTCATGAGAAAAATCTAATCAAGCTAATCAAAGTTGACTCAAATGAACAATATGCTGACTTGTTCACCAAAGCCTTTGATGAACAAAGATTCAAATATCTCATTACAGCTATTGGGATGATAAACTTTGATTAGTCTATCTCATTTGAAAAACCTTTTAATGTGTAAAGTCTTGTGTCAAAACAATCTAAGCCCTGTTGCAAAAAGTCCTTCTCTGAAATATTCTCTAAGTATAAATTCTTCCGAAGAGGAATTAACCCTCAGAAGATATTTTACATATCTTCCAAATCAAATTCCTCCTAGGATAATTTTCTTCTCGGAAAAGTTGTTTAGTCTCGGAGAAGCGATTGATCTCATATCAGATCTACTTCTGAAGCTTATAACACCCTCCATTTGGAAAGCAACATTTACTCTCGGAAGTAAAATCTTTACCTTCCGAAGTAATATTGCCTTCGGAAGAGCATTACCTTCGGAAATGCTTATACTCGGAAGAAAGACTTTACTATGTAACGGAAATCTTTGGGCCCCACTCTGTAAAAACTAAAGATTTTGTTAATAATATGGATTATTTAAATGGACTAAACCTTACCGCCCCTGTCACATCCTCCACTGAATATCCCATCATCTTATCCAAACCCCTTAACCGCCGTTTCACCCATTTAAATAACTCCGGCTAATCACTTTCATCTTTTTACAAAATTTACTGCTCTAAAAGCTTCCTTCATCCCCAATTCACCTAATTCCGAACTATCTTCCTGCAACTTTCTCAAATGGCACTAAACCCTCAGCCACAACCAAGTCGCACTTCTTGATTCTGCAAGGGATGCTGACTTCTCAGGTATCATCTCCTTTCTAACCCAATCCTCTTATTACACTGCTCTGACTGTTAACCCCACAGTTTACTCAAATCACATGGCTGAATTTTGGGCTAATGGTCAGATTGAAACCCTAAATGGGGTTTGTGTCATAAGATCGAGCATCTGTGGCCAGGAGTTGGTCATTTCTGAACAACTCATCAGGGAGCATCTCGAGCTTCATGATGAGGGCGCTCCTACAGAGTTCCCCAAAACAGATTTGGACAACACCTACATCCAAATGGGATATGGTGGAGATGTAAGCAGGTCAACGTTACAAGTTTAACTTCTCTTACAACTGGAAGTTCCTGCTGCATGTTGTTCTTCATTACTTGTCCAACAAATCTGGGGGATGGGATCAAATCCCATGAACTAGGGTGCCTAGTTTATGGTTTGGTGAGAAGCCTCCACTTTAACTACTCAATATTTGTGTTGAACAATCTTATGGGAAACCTTCAAGGGGACACATTCTTCATGTATCCTAAATTTCTTCAGCACATAATCAATTGTGAGCTGGACCAGAGTAAGCTTGTCTGTGCAGCTGCTCTGATTGTTCCTCAAATGAGGTCGACCATCTTCAAGACTTTGAAGAGAGTGTCCACCAACTTCACTGGAAGATATACAGCACTTCTTCCAGGCATGACTGAGCCAATGGCTCCAGTGACATCCCTTTTAACCCACAGGTGATGAACCCACACCAGCAACCACCCTCACATTGCCAAATCTACCTTCTCACCCATCACTATCACTTATCAAAGACGCCCCAAACAAACCCTTGTTCAATCTTCTCTGATTGAACAAGCTCCTCCTGTTCTATCCAAAAAGGCTAGAATGGAACAATAGGCTCCCACTCAGCCTGAGGTCCAACCATCCTTCACAATTGACCTCAATATGGTTTTGAGTCTCCTCAGTCTCAGACCCATGAGCCCAAACCCAAGCTGAAAATCCTCATGGAGAGTCTTTATACTCCCCTAGCCAGCCAAAAAAGGACAGCCCCACCATAGGCTCAATGCCTTTAGACATTGATCAAAGTCCCAGGTCATTAGGCTTCACTTCTATATCCTTTACTTACCTACTAATAGGAGCTGATGAAGAGATTATGTCTCTTCAAGGCAATGAAGTTGATCCACAACACCCTCTCAAGGATCAACAGAGCCCAGAGAGATCTCTTATCTCTAGCCCCCATCAGCAAGCCTTTACTGAGGTGAGTCCCACTGATGTGGAGGGAACTCATGTAAATTCAGCTGCCACTACTGAAGGAGCCTCAATGGACCCTCAGGACAGTGGTAACATTACTGAGACTGAATCTACAACAACCATGCCCTTTGATGACTCTGAAAGAGACATCATTGAGCAAGGGAAACCAGGGCGCCAAGAAACCACATCTGGTGGTGAAGATGAACATACTAGGTATGTTACCTTATCTCCCTGTGATTCTTCAAAGAAGATGAGGGAAGTCTACAACTCACCATTGAAGACCTACTTTCTAAAGTCTCAAATGTTGAATCTAAGGTTAGGACTTTAGAGGATAGGTCTGTCACTCAGCAACTTGAGATTGAAAATCTCAAGGCCAAACTAGCTGAGAAACAGATTGAGAGGTCTGTTAGGCATGTACCAATTCAGGTCTCATTGACCTCTTCCTCCAGCTCTTCAAGCTCTCAGATGATGCTACCAAAAAAGGGAGAGTGTTCAGGGACAAAGCCAAGACAAGAGGAACCACAAAGTCAAGCTCTCACTTCCTTAAGTTCAAGATACCCTATGCAACAAGCTTCAGATTTTCCTGAGCCTCCTCCAGTTGTAATTCAAGTGGATCAAAGGATGCTGCAAGATCTCAACAGGTTCCTCAACAAGTTCTTGTTGGAATCTCTCATTGAACAGCTAAGTCCTGACATGTCTGTGATTTACTTCGGAGATCAAGAGCTTTAGAGGTTAAATGCACCTTCTACCACTATTGAGGAAGTTGGTCAACCTAAGGTCCAAGTGGAACCTAAGATTAATTTCGAAGGGGAAACAAGGACTGATGACCCTGCAACTGAGACAGTTGGGATAGATAGTGCATTCTCACAGACTTCCAAAGCACAAGTCAAAGCCTCAGAAGAACAATTTCAAACTTCCGAAGCTGAGATTGCAGCTGCGGAAGGACTATTCTCTTTATATGATGATCTAATAGTCACAGATGCAATATTAGAACTTGCATCTGAGGTTAATAGGGAGGATTTTCTCACCCAACCCCTAGCTCAAACATCAGCATTAACCCCAGCTCCCATTTTCACCACTCAACCTGAACCTTCCATCCAAGAACCCCCAAAGTCTAGCACTTCCGAAGACATCAAAGGAAAAAGGAAGATGACTAAGGAAGAGCTTCAGGAGGAAGAAAGGTTAGGAAAACTCAAAAGAAAAGGTAGACTTCCAACTGGAAAGCTGCTAACTGCAAGTAGCAAAGCAGCTACAGCCAACCAGGAGGCTGTCAACAATAAGAGAAGGGTGGAAATCATTGACAGACTTGTCAATCTAGGAGCTGTGAGTGAAGATGTACTCCTGCTACCACTAGAGGAGTTAGTTGAGTTGGAAAAGGCAACTTTGCTGCAAAAACAACAAAAAGAAGAAGCAGCAAGGTTGGCCTTAGAGAAAGAAAGGGAGAGGAAAGAAAGAGAAGCTTATCAGCAGCGCAGAAGAGAAAGGATAACTTTCCTAACCTCCAGGGGTTCTCTCTAGAAGAACTATCTCCACACAACAATGATACGATCTTATGGCTCTTCAACAAAGAGCAAGATCAAATGGAGAAAGAGAGAAAGAGAGCTGCCAAGGAAAAGCTGATGTTGAAGAGGAAGAAGGAAGAGGAAGCAGGACTAGCTGCTTCCAAGAAGATAGGTGAAAAGGCCTAGATGAAAAACTATCTCCTGGGCTCATGGCTTCTCTGGCAGGCAGTGGGGTCCTATGTCTGAAAAGACCCTCCAGCAACATGTCAGTGACATAAAGGCTGACATTCGCTCGGGGAAGAGGAAGGAGACGTACAGAAGGGGACAGGGGATGATCTTCAAATCAACTACTTAACCCCAACCTCAAACCCAACCACAACCTGAACCATTCCTTTTCCATTCCCCATCAAAACTGAACCAACCACTAAACCTTACAGCTTGAACCTACACCATCACCCTTACCACCTCTTCACCTCAACCACCTAAACTACCTATCCTCCAACCCAAAACATTAGCCAGAACCCAAACACCACAACCTACCCAACAACCTCTTAAACCATCCCCTCATCCTTCTAAACATCTCCCCTTAGAGGAGTTCAAGGCAATCAAGACAAAGCTCATCAACTGCACAACTCTGAGCGACATCTCCTGTGAGGAGGATTCAGTCAAATTAACTTATGTTGATGGATCCTCATGTTCCCTCACTAGAGATCAATTTCTTGATCTTCCCAGAGGAATATTGGACCAAGCTGCAAATCTCTTGGCCTCAATTCAGATACTTTGAATGAAGAAGAAAAGAAGCTAAGGAGAAGGCTGGTGACTCTGCTGGATACCAAGAAAGGTGATAGGGTGCCAAGACAACCCCTTGTGCCTAGGAAAAAGATTATCCAGTGGAGGTTCGAAGACTCTTCTCACAACTTTGTTGTTGAGAGAGAGAATGGAGAGCTCAACAGGCTAAATGCCTCATCTCTGCTACACTTAAGCAGATTTGATATTGCTAAGTTAGCAGAGAAGCCATTCTCCAACCCCTCCAACTCTGAAGTAGCTGCTCACATCAGAAATCACCTGGGCAGTCTTCATATGGCTGAGCTAACTGCTAGGACCAAGATTGAAGAAGAGTTGAAACTGAGAGAGGAGGAGAAAAGGAAGGGATCAACAACAAAGGCAAAGCCTTTTTACAAATGGTTGAGGGTCCTGAACTTGAATCCATAGTTAGATGGGAGTATGACTATAACTCCCGTCAACTAACTCTTTTCAGGGGGGCACAACAAAGGGTACATGTCATTTAGAGTGATAAACTGGATCTCCTATCCACTAATGACTTGTACAAGCTTCTTAGCACCACTTCAGGGAAGAACAAGGAGGAAAAGACAAATATCTTCTGTCTCTGGTGTTGAAAGCTTTGAGATGCAAAAACAAGTGAGGTTTTGTTAGCATCAGCCTAGGGGGAGTTTGTTGGATCTAGAAAGGCTGGTACAACCAAAACCAAATCACTTAGATGATTTTGGTGCAACTAATAAAGGACTTCCGAAAGCTAAGTGTGGAACTTCCGAAGGAAAAAGAGCTCTTCCGAAGACAAAGTGTAAGATCAACTTCCGAAGGAAAACTCTAACTTCCGAAGACAAAGTATTCACTTCCGAAGATCAAGACTTAGAAATGAAAGATTAGAAGTCAACTTCCTTCCTCAAACCTCGGAAGTATAGAAGCCTCGTCCGAAGTATAAGTGGCTTTGGAAGAACTTGTTCTTTCGAAGCCAACTTACCTTCGGAAGACACTACTATTATCCAGTGGACATAAGTATGGTCTCCTTGACACTCCGCTGCAGACCTCTGAGATACTGCATGGTTTTTCTCAAAAGCCATGTAGTTGACCATACTTATTCCACTGTTTCCCTTTATAAGTTAGTACAATTGCCAACTTTAGTTGGTGACAAAAGGTAAGTCATGGACATGTCATGACTACCATATCTTAGATAATACTTTATCTAAGATACCTTAACTTTAGCATTGTAGTATATGCTTTAGTCTTAGGTTCCAGCTGGTATCAAAGTATATCCGGCTGTAGGTTCTAGTATAAATAGTTTCTCATTATAACTCATGTAACATGCTTGTAAGAGTCTTGTAATACTTTGAGTTGAGAAGTTATAGACAAGTACCTTGAAAATTATTTCTTGTGTTCTTTGCTACTTATTATATTTATCAACTCTTAGAAGAGATCTCTACTTCTCTGATTTGAGTGTAATATAAGTGAGTTTGAGGGAATCCAAGTGTTAAGTGACAAATCCGATCCTGCATATATTTTGTGCGAACAAAATATATTTTACTTTGTTTGAGTCATGTTTTAGTCTAGTTATATAGTCTAGGGGGTTATGTGTAAATAGGGAAACTTAGACTAGACTATAAATAGCCTAATTGTAATTAGAATTAGGTTAATGGTTGAATGACCAACTGATTGGGGTTTCCACTTTGTATAAATTATATGCAATCAATATAGATCAAAGGGGGTTTTCTTGTGTTTATCATTGTTTGATCTACAATCTTCAATTATTTGATTCAAGTGTGATTATCCTGGATTAACAGAAGTGCATTGAAATAGATAGCTAGTCTATATTCACATGTATTAACAATATGATTTCGTGATCAAAGCTGACTGTGTTGCGTTTGTTGCCTCCCGTCACGACTTACCAGTTCGTGACGAATGTTTGTGTATAGGACAATATTGCACCCGCTCGACCTCCAATCTCACAGGTGGGGCTCGTCAGACCCAGTAGCACTACCCAAGATTCCCCGCTAGTTACCATTATTAATGATCTGAAGTGTGAGGACTTTCCAAGGTATTAAGCACTATGTTAAAACATACACAACTTATAATAATGATAAAATAACATTTGAGTACGAGTATGCTACCTCCCCTAGAAGAAGGTTTATAAAATAAAGGGGCATGAACTCACCTGGTGTTTAATAATAGTGAATAAAGAGACTGTTGATAGGTGCAAAGACAACCCTTCAAAGGTTACCTAGAACACACAAGTACATAAGTACGTGTACAAAGAGAAAACTTAATAATCCTAGGTTCACCTAGTTGACCCGTTGGTTACATATTAGTTGAAATATAGTTTAATCATATATGATAACTTAACATACAAGAGTATCATGCAATTTATCCATGCGTATCACATTATCAACCTAGGTTCTACCTAACTCATCATGCCACATTAGATCATCATACACTTATGCAAATCTCAAACAATCAACATGCTTAATATATATATATAAATACATCACAAACAAATAATGCATATGCGAAGACTAATCATGCACCACATGACAAGTGAATCCACTCACGACTTTACATCCTAAACCCTGCCAATCCTACTAAGTAGGGGCCTTAGATTCGCAAGCATGTATGACAATCATAATCACATTCATTCATTTAGTTCATTCCAACCAACATACACAGTGACCATCAATTCCAATCCCAAACATGATCTCCTAATCACTAACCATAATTCATCATCATGTATGATCATCAAAACCTAAACTCCTTACATGATCAACCAAGTATCCATACAACTCAATACACATTCTATCACAACAAACATCATCTACAATCATTCTAACATGATCTTAACATCACAAGCATGCCCAATCATCACATCCAAAGTTCTACAAAAATAAAGTTTCCCTTTTGGGAAAGAAACACCCAAAAGTGATCTAGCATCCAATTCAATCATAATTTTAACAATTATATACCTAATCAAGTTCATAGCATTCATTCTAACATCTTAATCATCTCCAAAACATCCAAATTCCCAAACATCATACATAAAAGTTTCTACTTTAGAAAGTCATGATCAAACACCTCAATTTCATGGATTTTTTGGCACAAACTAACATCCAAGCATTGCATCTAACATCTTAACATCATCAAATCATGAATTTCAAGAACAAAAAGTTTCCTCATATGGCAATGTATGAACTAGATGATCAAACCATAGATTTCTTGCCAAATCAATATAATCTAGCATTCGTACAACCTAACGAACATCATATAATCATCTAACAATCATCAATTCATATTATCATTATCAATTTCGAACTAGGGTTTATCAAGAATCAAAAACTATGAACAACATGATAAAACATACCTTTAAACGTGTTTAGATGATGATTATCACTAGCAACCAATTTGTACTACTTGAAACCACTGGAATTCAACTTGTGTGCTTGTTCTTGGATCAAATTCTCAAGGGTGGGGGTTTGGGTGAAGGTTGCGGCCGAATAGGGGACAAGGGGGCTAGGGTTGGGTTTGTCAAAGTTGCCTTATTTAATTTACCTTTAAACCCTCATTCAACTATGTTTTATACAATTTAACCTTTGTAGCATCTTTTTTTAATTTTAACTACAAAACACAAGTATTATTAACCAACAATAATAATCATAAACATTTACAATAAGTCACACACACATTAAATATATATATAACACGTTGTCACGTTATCGCGTAGAATAAACATTTAAAAGTCTATAAATTCATGCATCACATAATCACAACTAATAACCAATATTATTAATTAGATTATCATTGTTTATAGTAGATTATTATTATTAAGTCACCAACATTCAATGACAACTAGTGTGTGCCCACGACACTTGTATGCAAGACCTAACGGAACTAACAGAGTTTGGTAACGGAAAATTACCGGATGTCACATTATCCCCATGTTGAAAGAATTTTCGTCCCGAAAATCACGTTACATGGTTGTGCTACATCCCTGGTTTACTGAATTGGCATAAGAAAATCGAGTGAGTTGTCACATCATCCCCATGTTGAAATAAATTTCGTCTCGAAATTTAATGAGTACCTTCCCCCACTGTTGTTGTCATTTCAAACAGATGAGGATACTTAAGCTTCATCTAATCCCCCGTTCCCACGTGAATTCCGGTCCATGTTTTGAGTTCCAACAAACTTTGACTATAGGTATCTTACTTTGTTAAGAGTCTTGACCTCACGATCCATCACTTCAACCGGTTCCTCAACAAATCATAGTTGGTCATCTACTTGTACTTCCTTGATATGACACCCCAGTTATTTATTATTTTGAAGCCGACGAAGGAAGAAAAAGAAATAAAGTCCAAAGTCGAGGGACCAAACTCGTCAACGAAAGAAATTCGGGTGAGTGGGAGTATATAAGGGAGAGGGCAGCCCTTACCCTCTCCCCCACACTCATAAATCAGCCGAAGAAAGAAGAGAAGAGAGAAAGAAAAGAAAAGAGGAAAAAGTGTCGGTTCGGGTTGGTTAGAGTGGCCAAAATCGTTGACGAGCGAGTCAAATCGAATCCCTTGACGTTGTGCTCGTTTGTGTGAGTTCTAGGACCCCACTTTTACTTGTTTTCAACCGATTTTGGGGCTGGAAAGCATCAAAAACCCGTTTTTATATGTGTGTGTTTATGACCCATTTGGGTGTGTTGCGTGTGATGCGTTTAGAGTTTGTTTCCGGGCTTGTGTGTGTTTGTATGGTGTTGTGGTATGCATTCCTAAGGTCTGAGATGATTGTTGATTTAGGCTTAGAATGGGTTTGGATGAGCTTGGAGGCCGAAAATGGCAGATTGGGTTCGGGATGAACTCCTTTCTGCATCAGCTAGGGCTAGGCGATTGACTGGAGGCCATTCGGCCGATTCAGAGGCGATTGAGGTTCATTCGCACAATTGAGCTTCATTCGCACGATTGAGGGTTCATTCGCACGATTAAGGTTCCATTCGTACGATTGGGAGTCCAGTCGCATGGGGAGTCATACGATGAGGGTCCAATCGCATAGGTGCTTAGTCGCATGAGTCCATTCGCATGAGGTCAGTCGCATAGGTGCTCATTCACATTAGTTCCATCTGCATGAGGTCCATACGCACGACTGGGTGTCCATTCGCATAGATGTTCATCCGCATGAGTCCAATCGCATGATGTTCAGTCGCATGGAGGCCATGCGACTGAAGGGTGTCCATATGCCTAAATAGGGCTGTTGCACTCGAAGGAAAGTATAGTTCGACTTTTGACTTTCGGGGGAAAGTGCAGATGTAAGTTTTGACGTAAAAGTTCCCGTAAGAGCATGTAAGATGACTGTTATGACCTTGGAGAGTATGTTGGGCATGATGATGATGTTGATGTTGCATGTTTATGCATGTTACGTTGTGATGATTGCCATGTATGATGATGATGACTATGTATGTTTATCTTCTTGTGGCCTTACGTGTCGTGTTAATGAATGAATGAAGTATTATGTAACGCAAAGTGAAAGATAATGAAAGAGGAACATGAAGTAAGAATGAATGCATTATTGATGATGAATGACGAAGGAAAGGCTTGCAAGCACATATATGAGGTGAGCAAACCCTGTTGTTGCAAGAGACTTGGATAGCATGCAATCATTGAGATTGCCCATGAGGTGAGCAACCCTGTTGTTCCAAGAGACTCGGATAGTGTGCTATCGTTGATATTGCCATTGAGGTGAGCAACCCTATTGTTGTGCAAACGACTCGGATAGCGTGCTATCATTGAGATTGGCAATGAGGTGAGCAACCCTATGGTTGCAACTGACTCGGATAGCGTGCAATCGTTGAGATTGCTAATGAGGTGAGCGACCCTGTTGTCGCAACAGACGGAAGAACGAACGTATAAAATGATCAAAAGTTAACGAATGTAATGAAAGATAATAATGATATTATCTGTGTATACGTATGATGTATGATCGCATGAGAAAAGGAATAGTTCTAATGAAAGTAAAGTATGTTTCATTATAAACTACACTACTCACTCAGCAACGCTGACTTTTTATGTGTTTTTTAGTTGGCAGGTAATGATTGCTGAGGATGGCACTGCGAGGCTACTCAGCTCTTTTGGGATGGCATTCTTTTGATTAATGTTTTGCATTGTAATGCGAACAAACTGTTTTGTAATGAATGTTGTATTAACTTGCAAAAGCATTTAAATGGAAATGAATGATTATTTAGTGTTTCGCTGCGATGTTTATGAAACACGAATGTAAATATATCTTTTATGAGTGACGAATGACCAACTGTAGGCGTCCGGGAACGGGGCCTTACAAGTTGGTTTCAGAGTCAAAGTTTAAGTGAAATGGGTTTAAAATTTTCAAATAAACCTTAACTTAAACTGAAAATGGGACGGAATGGGAATGGAATGCCAATCTGAGTAGCTGCGTGCCATCAGGTATTTTCGTAAAGTTAACCGGTTTTATGTGCGCATGGTATGTGGTTATGTGTTGTATGTAGATTTAAATACTGATCGTAGTCAGGACAGGTAATACTTGGGTATGAAGAGTAAAGTAAGGGCTAATCACAACTGCCATTGTATTAGGGACTTACTATACTTGACATAAACTGAGTTGTTCCCTGAATGACTGTGTGGGTTTGAATCTTATTGTTGTGTTTAAAGATGGCCGGTGGTAGATCTTCGAAGGCTTGTCAGGTGAAGGTTGTGGTGGACGTGGTGCTGGATTGCGTGTCACGAGGAGCATGACAAAGGATTTTCTCTAATAATGAGGAAGAGGAAGAAGATGAGCCCGTGCAAGAGGTGGTACGAGGCTGTAACTATGGGGCATTTATGAGATGCAAACCCCCAACTTTTGATGGAAATGGCAATGTTATTGCTACTCACCGGTGGGTGAGGGAAATGGAGGATGTACTTGATATCAGCGAATGTCGGGAAGACCAGAAGGTGAAGTTCGCTACCCACTCTTTTGTGGATTCGGCTCTGTGTTGGTGGGACAACATTGTCCAAGCCGAGGGAAGCAGGGCCATTGGGAGGATGAGATGGTCCGAGCTGAAAAAGTTGGTGATTGAGGAGTTTTGTCCTCATCGGGAAATGGACAAGGTCGAAAGGGAGTTCTTGCAACTGGAGTCGGGAACCATGACACACCAGCAGTACACCACAAAATTCAACGAGATGGCACGTCTGGTGTCGGATCAGGTGACGCCTCTGTCACGAAAGATTAAGAGGTACATACAGGGTTTGCCGGTGGATATTCGCAGGCACATGATCGCCGCCCGACCAAGCACGTTTAGGTTGGCGGTGGATTTGGCAGGGAGACTGTATGATGAGAGAACAGTGGTGGTGACTGAAGGCGGCAAGAAGGGCGGTGGCGATCGAAACTGGCAGGGGAAGAGGTTTGGTCGGGGTGATGCCTCGACGGGTAATAAGAAGGCACGGGTGGATGACCACCGTGTGATCACATCGAGTGCGGGATCAAAAAGGTGTGGCAAGTGTGGAAGCGAGCATAGTGGGGAATGCAGATTTGGGTCGAACTTGTGCTTCAAATGTGGTAAGGCGGGGCACATGGCAAAGGACTGTCGTATAGTCCGGTGCTATAACTGTGGTGAAGAGGGTCATATGAGCAAGGATTGTAAGAGGCCGAGGGCTGAGAGCTCCGAGGCGAAGAAGACAGGAGGTGAAGGACCGAGGGCGAGCGCCAGGGCATTCACCATGACACAGGAGGAAGCTAGGACGCACCCTGATGTCGTGTCCGGTACGTTTTTGGTGAACCAAACTTTAGCTTATATGTTATTTAATTCGGGTGCCAGTAAAAGTTTTATTTCTGCTGCTTTTTGTGCTAAGCTTCCTGTTAGTAGTAGACGGGTTGATGCGCCCTTTGATGTAGAAACTGCCATAGGTACGTCTACCAGGATTTTCGAGATGATAGAGAACTGTGATGTGGAACTTGAGGGTCATAAGTTTCCTGTTAGACCATTCGTGATGACCTTAGGTGGTTTCGATTTGGTTCTTGGGATGGATTGGTTGGCGCACTTCGAGGCGAACATTGTGTGTCGCAAGAAGATGATTCGTTTGACAGCGCCTGACGGAAGTTCAGTGACGGTTTATTGTGATCAGGTTACTACGATTCCGAAAGTGATCTTGATGGCGGTGGCGGGAAAGTGTATGAGGCGTGGATGTAGCGCTTACTTGGCCTATGTAAAGGATGTGGATACGCCATCACCACAACTAGCCGATGTACCGGTTGTGTGTGACTTTCCAGACGTGTTCCCAGAAGACTTATCAGGAGTGTCACCTGACAGAGAGATCGAGTTTCAGATTGATCTGATACCGGGTGCACAACCTGTTGCCAAGGCATCGTATCGGTTGTCTCCCACAGAGATGAATGAGTTGATGGAGCAGTTGCAAGAGCTACTCGATAAGGGGTTCATTAGACCGAGTATCTCTCCTTGGGGTGCCCCGGTCCTGTTTGTAAAGAAGAAGGACGGTAGTATGAGGATGTGCATTGACTACCGCGAGCTGAACAAGTTGACGGTGAAGAACCGATACCCCTTACCGATACCCCTTACCGAGAATAGATAATCTGTTCGATCAGCTCCAAGGTGCCAGTTGGTTTTCAAGGATAGATCTTCGATCTGGTTACCATCAGCTGAAGGTGAAAGAGCAGAATGTTCCTAAAACAGCTTTCCATACGCGCTATGGTCACTACGAGTTTCTTGTCATGTCCTTTGGTTTGACCAACGCGCCAGCTGCTTTTATGGATTTGATGAACCGTGTGTGTCGGCCGATGCTGGATAAATCAGTGATTGTGTTTATTGATGATATCCTGATTTATTCGAGGAGCGAGATTGAGCATGCCGGTCACAATTGGGAGGTTCTGGAGACGCTGAGGAGGGAGAAGTTGTATGCTAAATTCTCCAAGTGCGCGTTCTGGTTGCGCGAAGTTCAGTTCTTGGGCCATGTGGTAAATCCCGACGGGATTATGGTGGACCCGGCAAAAGTGGAGGCGGTTATGCAATGGAAGTCACCAAAGACGCCATCCGAGATTCGTAGTTTCTTGGGTTTGGCGGGCTACTATAGAAGATTTATCCAAGACTTCTCTAAGATTGCTTCTCCACTAACTAAGTTGACCCGAAAAGATGTGAAGTTCGTATGGGGTCAAGCTCAAGAGAAGGCGTTCGAGGAACTGAAGGAGAGGTTGACTCAAGCTCCAGTTCTGTCATTACCCGATCAAAGTGAAGATCTGGTGGTTTATTCTGATGCTTCCTACTCGGGGTTAGGGTGTGTGTTAATGCAGAGAGGAAAGGTCATAGCCTATGCATCCTGACAGTTGAAGGTTCATGAGGTCAATTACCCCACTCATGACTTGGAGCTGGCAGTCGTGGTCTTTGCGTTAAAGATTTGGAGGCACTATTTTTACGGGACGAAATGCACCATATTCACTGACCACAAGAGCCTGAAGTACTTCTTCGAGCAGAAGTATCTGAACATGAGGCAGAGACGGTGGTTGGAACTTATAAAGGATTATGATTGTGAGATCCACTACCACCCGGGCAAGGCCAATGTGGTGGCTGATGCCCTTAGCCGGAAAGAGAGGCCCGAGCCGATTCGGGTGAAAGCATATCAACTGATCATGACCTCTGATGTAATTGTAACATCTCGTATTTTCTTGTTAACTAAAAGTTAACTCCGTTGTAATCTTGAAAGGGCCTTTATTGCTTTACATTAATCTTATGGGTTACTTATACTTATTGTTTTAAAATTGTTTTTAACTCGAAAGTTAATAATGTAAATTATTAAATAATAATTAAATAACAATCTTAATAATGATTTAATAACAATAATATTAACAAGAAAAAGATAAGTAATAATAATAATTGTAATAATAATAATGCTAATAATAACAACATTAGCAAAATTAATGATAATAATAATGTTAATAACTAATTAAAGGCATAACACTAATAACACTAATTTATTAAACTTGTAAAAGTAAAAACTTAAAATAATAAAGTTAAGGGGTCAAGTTTGCCACTTTTAAAACTCCAAATGAAAGCTTTGGGCATGAAATATTAAAGTTCAAAACCAAAGGGACCAAAGGTGTAAATTATCAAAACCCAACCCCCCACCCCTTTCTCTCTCCCCGGTTTTCCGGTGGTCGGCTCCGGCGGCCCTCCGGCGAAGCCACTACGCCTCGTTTACCAACGCTATTAACCGAATTAATTGATCCAAAACGTTTCTGAGGTCGATTCTAATTCAAACGTACGCATTATGGCGATTAAACACTGGTTAAACCTTGTGAATTGAAACCGAAACACCCAATTAAAAACATTGAGCCGTTTGAGCTTTGAAACACAGTAATAATCAGATTAACTCAACCAACACGATCGTTTATCTACCTCTAAACGATTATCACTCCCAATTTCACCTGAAAATCACACACATATTCTGTTCGATTCTCTCTAAAACGCGACCTGCAACTCAACGGGAGTCTATGTTTGAAGCTTTATTAAACCAAATTGGAAGAGGGCTTTTGTTCGTTATCGATCCTAGAAGCTTTCTGCAAAGCTAATTTGTTTAACATCAACAATTACACCTTGAAGCACATCCACGCAGTCGCGCATAGTTCTTAAACCTTAGATCATCGATTCGAAACTAATAACGTAAGTTTCTTAAATTAATATGCTCGAAATCCTTCAGGGAACAAAAGCCCTAAACTTAATTGGATTGATAACTTTGAATTGATGTTCAATTTGATCGATTGTGGATCTAGGGTTCATGTAAATTGGAGGTTTTGTTTAAACTTTGCTTTTAAGAATTAAAAGGGGAGTTTTATCGCGGCTGGAGCCATGGTTCACTGGTTAGAGCAGTACCCTCACATACATGAGGTCCCGGGTTCGAACCCGGGCACCCTCATGTAATTTTTTTAAAGGCTTTTTGCCTTAAAATTAATTCTAGAAAATTTTTAAAATGTATAAAAATTACTTTTATAAATTCCAAATATTTTCAAAAGTTTCCAAATATTTTCTGTAAATTTTTGTAAGTTTACATAAAAGTGTTTTATTTATAAAACATTTTAGCAAAGCTAGTTTGATTAATTTTCTTAAAAAAATTGGATTTTAATAATAATTAATAAAGTATTGTTGGTCTAAAAAGTTTATTTTCACATAATATTGTTTAAATCATGATTATTTCAAGTAATCACTCAAATATTATATTTAAACTTTAATAATCATTATAAACGATTTAATTCCTTTTTCTCTATATTTAAACATATAAATAATGTAACTTGTACATAAAATATTTATAAAAATGCCACAAATACCCAAATTGAACTTTAGACCTCGTTAACTTATTTACACTTGTTATTAAATTTAATCTTGTAAATATATATATATATAGGTGCCTTGTGACGTGTTATCTTGGAACGACATATATTATTCTTATTGATCCTCATTATATACTTATTTGACATGTGAGTTTCCTTGTCCCCTTTTTACATTTTTCACACTATTTTGGGGTGAAACATGATTGCTTATACATGATACACTTATACACGTTTGAGACTTGTAAATCACATGCAATTCAACTTATTATTTGTCATGGTTATTTGTGTATTGTAAGTGTTTATATGAGATACATAGTTTGTTTACAATCATTAACTATTGCTAGCCTGGCGACGTCTTAGATCTTTGGGCCTGACAAGCCTATTTGGTGCTAAAGTCGAGGTATTGCTGACTCCTAGGGGCCGTACGCTTGTGGCTTAGGGAACCAAATACACTTAGCCAATCTTTTATACTTGTAATCAAGTCGAGGTTTGGTTGTAACGATATGTGTTCTATAACCTTACTAGCTTATAACCTATGACATGAATTGCTACTTGTAACCTTTTCATATTATGTATGAAAACCTTGGAAACTCACCAACTATTTATAGTTGACCTTTTATTTTTATCATGTTTCAGGAAAACCCCCAAGTTTGAAGTGAACTTATGTTGCTGGCATATTCTAGGACTTGGACCTAGTTAATAAACAAAATGATTATGTTTGTTATTTCATGTTGAAACTTATTTCATTATTGAGACTTATGCTTGTAATGAAATTTTGAAACTTATGAATAATATATTTGCAATTTAAATATAGCGTTATGTGGCTGTGAACAATCTTAACCCTCACACCTCGACGTTTCCGCCGTCAAGGTTGAGGTGTGACAGTAATGAAGCAAGTCAAAGAGTTTCAGGATGAGGCACTGAAAGAAGATCATCTTAACTCTAAAAGAATGAGAGGTCTGGTTGGGGAATTGGGTGAAAACACACTCGGTGTTAAAACCCGATTTGGACGTGTGTGGATTCCTCGTTTTGGGGATCTACGCGTGAAGATCATGGATGAAGCTCACAAGACTCGATACTCCATTCATCCAGGTGCCACGAAAATGTATCAAGACATGAAGAAGGATTACTGGTGGTCGGGTATGAAGCGCGACGTGGTGGAGTATGTGAGTAAGTGCCTCACTTGCTTACAGGTGAAGGCCGAGCATCAAAAGCCGTATGGGAAGATCCAACCTTTGGATATACCGGAAGGAAGTGGGAGCACATCACCATGGATTTCATTACGAAGCTGTCATGTACCCCGAAAGGGTACGATGCCATTTGGGTGATAGTTGACCGTTTGACGAAGAGTGCTCACTTCCTACCGATCCACGAGACATTCATCTGAGAGGTTGGCTAATCTGTTCATCCGGGAAATTGTAACTCGTCATGGTGTGCCGGTGTATATTGTGTCTGACCGTGACACCCTGTTTACATCTAAATTTTGGAAGAAATTCCACGACGCTATGGGGACGAGGTAACATATTAGCACGGCTTATCATCCCCAGACTGATAGTCAGTCAGAAAGGACCATTCAGACACTGGAAGACATGCTTCGGGCATGTGTGATTGATTTTGGGGGAAGTTGGAATGACCACCTACCGTTAGCCGAATTCTCATACAACAACAGCTATCATGCCAGCATTGGTATGCCACCATATGAGATGTTATACGGTAGGAGATGCAGAACACCCGTGTAACGCCCGGAAATTTTCTTTGAAGTCGACGAAAGAAGAAAAAAAAGAAATAAAGTCCAAAGTCGAGGGACCAAACTCGCCAACGAGAGAAACTTTGATGGATGGGAGTATAAAAGGGGGAAGACATCCCCATTCTTCCCATTTGCAGCCAAGAGAGGAGAAGAGAAGGAGAAAAAGAGGAGAAAAGCTTGGTTCGGGTGGATTCGAGCGTGGAAATCAATGTGTAGCGGGTCAAATCGAAGCTCTACTCGACGGGATCGTTAATGTGAGTTCTAAGACCCCTCTTTTACACGTTTTCAACTGATTTTGGGGATGGAACACATCTGAAAACCCATTTTTCGAGTTTTTGGGTGAAAACCCGTTTTTATGCATGTGTGTATGTGTTTGATGCGTTTGGAGCTTGATTTCTTGCGTGGTTATGCTTGAATGAGGTCGTGGTATGTTTCCCTAAGGTTTAGAAGGGCTTATTTGAGCTTAAAAGAGGTTTGGAAGAGGTTGGAGGCCGAAAACCCTCGGCTGCAGTCGGGATGAACTGCATTCTACATCAGCTAGGGCTAGGCGACTGACTGGAGGGCGATTGGAGGCCATTCGGCCGATTGGCGTGCGACTGAGGTCCATGCGCACGATTGCCATGCGACTGAGGTCCATACGCATGATGGTCATGCGATTGACGTTCATGTGTTTGTAAGGCATGCGATTGAAGGAGTGTGCGACTGAGGTTCATTCGCACGAAGGTTATGCGACTAAAGTCCATGCGCCTGGAGGCCATACTACTGAGGTTCATTCGCACGAAGGGTATGCAACTGGAGCCCATGCGCCTGAAGTCATGCGACTGAAGGCCATACGCATGAAAGCTATGCGACTGAGAGTCCATACGCATAGATGTCCATTCCCCCATAGTCCATTTGCCCATAGTCCATTCGCATAGGGTCCATTCGCCTGATGTCCATTCACCTGGAAGATTATGCGACTGGAGGGTGTCCATATGCCCAAGTAGGGTTCATATGCCCGAAAGAACAACGGTTTATCTTATGACCTTCGATGGAAAGTGAAGTTATGGGTTTTGACTCGGGAGATTCCCGTAGGCTCATGTAAGTTGATTTTCGAGGTCATAGTTGTTATGTTGGGCATGTAGATGAAGATGATATGTATGACGTTATGTGTGATGTTAGGCATGGCGGTGCGTGTGAGGCATAGTACGTATAATGTGTGTGTCGTGATGTATGGTTGATGCGTATGTATGATGATGCTGTATGTTTACGTTTATGTTATGTTCCTTATTTTGTATGTGCATCTTTCTATGGCCTTGCGTTGAACGTTAATGAATGAAATGAAGTATTATGTAACGTAAAGTGGAAGATAATGAAAAGTGGAACATGATGAATGCACGCATTATGGAATGAGGAAAGTAATGAAAGTCTTGCAAGTATTGGATATCAGAGTCCTTCATTGTGATCGACCATTTATATAGAACCTCTACCGCTTACCTCTAGTACTACGGCATACGCTCAGCTGTTCATTTATTGACTTCGGCCCAGTAGCTAAATAGTTCGGGGTGTAGCATATGGTATTGGTACGGGAGATATCCGATGCGCAAGTAAAGATATAATGAATGAATGAATAAATGAATGAAGAAGATAATAACGATATTATCTATGTGTTCGTATGATGTGTGATCATGCAAAAGTAACGAATGGTTTTTAAAAGAAAGTAAAGTATGTTTTATTACAAAACTAGAACTCACTCAGCAATGCTGACTTTTTATGTGTTTCCAGTTGGCAGGTAATGTTGCTGAGGATGGCACGGGGCGACTACTCAGCTTATTTTGGATGGCATCCATATTCATAATACTTTTGTATTGTAATAGAACAAATATTTTGTAATTGAACAACAATGTATTTTGTCGCAAAAGTTTTTATGTTAACATGATGTTTAATGTTTCCGCTGCAATGTTTTATGAACTATAAATGCAATTATATGTTTTATGTGCAATGAGGATCCAATTGTAAGCGTCCCGGGAACGGGGCCTTACAAGTTGGTATCAGAGCCAAAGTTGAAGTGAAATGGGTAAATTTTCAAAATAAACCTTAACTTAAACTGAGAATGGGACGGAATGGGAATGGGATGCCAATCTGAGTAGCTGCGTGCCATCGGGTATTTTCATAATGTTAACCGGTATTATGTGCGCATGTTTTATGTTTTATGTGTTGCTGGTAGATTTAGATACTGATGTAGTCAGGACAGGTAATGCTTGGGGTATGAAGAGTAAAGTAAGTGGCTAATCACAACTGGCCATTGTAATTAGGGACTTACTATACTTGACATAAACTGAGTTGTTCCCTTGAATGACCGTGTTGGTGTTTGAATCTTATAGTGTGTTTAAAAGATGGCCGGTGGTAGATATTCGAAGGCTGTGTCAGGTGAAGGTTGTGATGGACGTGGTGCTGGATTGCGTGTCACGAGGAGCATGACAAGGGCTGCTGAAATGGCACCCGAAGAGCCTGAAATCCAGCATCGGGAAGGCGGTGATGATAATGCTAACCTGAGGACCGCAATGAAAGAGGCTATAGTTGCGGGAGTTCAACATGCGATGCAGACGATTCTGCCGTTTATGGTTACTGAGGTAATTAGGGCGGTGAAGGAGACAACCGTGATTGAAGTAAACAAGGAGGGTAGCAGCGACAAGAATTGGAAAGGAAAGCGGGTTGAACGTGGAAGCACAGAAAGGGATCTGAGCCTACGTGGGAAACTGGAGGAGAGATGAGACAGCATTGTCCACGTTTTTTTAAGGAATAACAGGTTTTGGGGACGAAACCTATATAACGGGGGTGGACTTGTAACGCCCAGAAATTTTCTTTGAAGCTGACGAAATAAGAAAAAAAAGAAATAAAGTCCAAAGTTGAGGGACCAAACTCGCCAACGAGAGAAACTTTGATGGATGGGAGTATAAAAGGGGGAAGACACCCCCATTCTTCCCATTTGCAGCCAAGAGAGGAGAAGAGAAGGAGAAAAAGAGGAGAAAAGCTTGGTTCGGGTGGATTCGAGCATGGAAATCGACGTGTAGCGGGTCAAATCGAAGCTCTACTCGCGGGATCGTTAATGTGAGTTCTAGGACCCCTCTTTTACATGTTTTTAACTGATTTTGGGGCTGGAACACATCTGAAAACCCATTTTTTTGAGTTTTTGGGTGAAAACCCATTTTTATGCATGTGTGTATGTGTTTGATGCGTATGGAGCTTGATTTTTTGTGTGGTTATGCTTGAATAAGGTCGTGGTATGTTTCCCTAAGGTTTAGAAGGGCAGATTTGAGCTTAAAAGAGGTTTGGAAGAGGTTGGAGGCCGAAAACCCTCGGCTGCAGTCGGGATGAACTGCATTCTGCATCAGCTAGGGCTAGGCGACCGACTGGAGGGCGATTGGAGGCCATTCGGCCGATTGGCGTGCGACTGAGGTCCATGCGCACAATTGCCATGCGACTGAGGTCCATACGCATGATGGTCATGCGATTGAAGTTCATGTGTTTGTAAGGCATGCAATTGAAGGAGTGTGTGACTGAGGTTCATTCGCACGAAGGTTATGCGCCTGAAGTCCATGCGCCTGGAGGCCATGCGACTGAGGTTCATTCGTACGAAGGGTATGCGACTGGAGCCCATGCGCCTGAAGTCATGCGATTGAAGCCCATACGCATGAAAGCTATGCGACTGAGAGTCCATACGCATAGATGTCCATTCGCCCATAGTCCATTCGCATAGGCTCCATTCGCCTGATGTCCATTCGCCTGGAAGACCATGCGACTGGAGGGTGTCCATACGCCCAAGTAGGGTTCATACGTCTGAAAGAACAACGGTTTATCTTATGACCTTCGAGGGAAAGTGAAGTTATGGGTTTTGACTCGGGAGATTCCCGTAGGCTCGTGTAAGTTGACTTTCGAGGTCATAGACGTTATGTTGGGCATGTAGATGAAGATGATATGTATGACGTTATGTATGATGTTAGGCATGGCGGTGCGTGTGAGGCATAGTACGTATGATGTGTGTGTCGTGATGTATGGTTGATGCGTATGTATGATGATGCTATATGTTTATGTTTATGTTATGTTCCTTATTATGTATGTGCATCTTTCTGGCTTTGCGTTGAACGTTAATGAATGAAATGAAGTATTATGTAACGTAAAGTGGAAGATAATGAAAAGTGGAACATGATGAATGCACGCATTATGGAACAGGGAAAGTAATGAAAGTCTTGCAAGTATTGGATATCAGGGTCCTTCTTTGTGATCGACCATTTATATAGAACCTCTACCGCTTACCTCTAGTACTGCGGCATACGCTCAGCTGTTCATTTATTGACTTCGGCCCAGTAGCTAAATAGTTCGGGGTGTAGCATATGGTATTGGTACGGGAGATATCCGATGCGCAAGTAAAGATATAATTAATGAATGAATAAATGAATGAAGAAGATAATAAAGATATTATCTATGTGTACGTATGATGTGTGATCATGCAAAAGTAACGAACGGTTTTTAAAAGAAAGTAAAGTATGTTTTATTACAAAACTAGAACTCACTCAGCAACGCTGACTTTTTATGTGTTTTCAGTTGGCAGGTAATGTTGCTGAGGATGGCACGGGGTGACTACTCAGCTTATTTTGGATGGCATCCATATTCATAATACTTTTGTATTGTAATAGAAACAAATATTTTGTAATTGAACAACTATGTATTTTGTCGCAAAAGTTTTTATGATAACATGATGTTTAATGTTTCTGCTGCAACGTTTTATGAACTATAAATGCAATTATATGTTCTATGTGCGATGAGGATCCAATTGTAAGCGTCCCAGGAACGGGGCCTTACAAGTTGGTATCAGAGCCAAAGTTGAAGTGAAATGGGTAAATTTTCAAAATAAACCTTAACTTAAACTGAGAATGGGACGGAATGGGAATGGGATGCCAATCTGAGTAGCTGCGTGCCATCGGGTATTTTCATAATCTTAACCGGTATTATGTGCGCATGTTTTATTTTATGTGTTGCTGGTAGATTTAGATACTGATGTAGTCAACACAGGTAATGCTTGGGGTATGAAGAGTAAAATAAGTGGCTAATCACAACTGGCCATTGTAATTAGGGACTTACTATACTTGACATAAACTGAGCTGTTCCCTTGAATGACCGTGTTGGTGTTTGAATCTTATAGTGTGTTTAAAAGATGGCCGGTGGTAGATCTTCGAAGGCTGTGTCAGGTGAAGGTTGTGGTGGACGTGGTGCTGGATCGCGTGTCACGAGGAGCATGACAAAGGCTGCTGAAATGGCACCCGAAGAGCCTGAAATCCAGCATCGGGAAGGCAGTGATGATAATGCTAACCTGAGGACCGCAATGAAAGAGGTTGTGGTTGCGGGAGTTCAACATGCGATGCAGACGATTCTGCCGTTTATGGTGACTGAGGTAATTAGGGCGGTGAAGGAGACGACCGTGATTGAAGTAAACAATGAGGGTAGCAGCAACAAGAATTGGAAAGGAAAGCGGGTTGAACGTGCGAGTTTTGCCCCAAACAACAAGGCTGCGAGGGTGGATGACCGACGTGTGGTCACATCCTATATGGGGGTGAAGAGTTGTGGTAAGTGTGGACGAGAACACCCCGGGGAATGTAGATTGGGGACCAATGTATGTTTCCGTTGTGGAAGGACCGGTCATGTGGCGAGAGAGTGTGGGGTGGTACGGTGCTATAACTGCAATGGAAGGGGTCACATAAGCAGGGACTGCAAGGCACCAAGGGCGAAGAGTTCTGGAGCAAGGAAGACGACCAGAACCGGAGGACCGGGGGCGAGCGCAGAGCTTCCGTGATGACTTAGGGGAAGGCTAGTACGGACCCCGGTGTTGTGTCAGGTACGTTTCTAGTAAACTGAATTCTAACTTCAGTGTTAGTTGATTTTGGTGCGAGTAAGAGTTTCATTTCTGCTGCCTTTTGTGCTAAGTTTCCCATTAGGAGTAGAAGCATTGATAAGCCCTTCGATGTAGAAACTGCCATAGGTAACTCTACCAGGATTTTGATGCGATAGATGGTCGTGACGTGGAATTAGAAGGTCACAAATTTTCAGTTAGACCATTCGTGATGACCTTAGGCGGTTTCGATGTAGACCTAGGAATGGATTGGTTAGCGGACTACGGGGCGAACATTGTGTGTCGCAAGAAGATGATTCGGTTGAAGCGCCTGACGGGAGTTCGGTGACGATTTATGGTGATCGGGTCATGATGATTCTGAAAGTAATTTCGATGGCGGTGGCGGGAAAGTGTATGAGGCGTGGATGTAGTGCCTACTTGGCCTATGTAAAGGATGTGGATACGCCAACACCACAACTAGCCGACGTACCAGTTGTGTGTGACTTTCCAGACGTGTTCCCAGAAGACTTACCAGGAGTGTCACCTGACAGAGATATTGAATTTCAGATTGATCTGATACCGGGTGCCCAACCTGTTGCCAAGGCACCATATCGGTTAGCTCCGACGGAGATGAAGGAATTGATGGAGCAGTTGCAAGAGCTCCTTGATAAGGGGTTCATTAGACCAAGTATCTCTCCTTGGGGTGCTCCGGTCTTATTTGTGAAGAGTAAAGACGGTAGTATGAGGATGTGTACAGACTACGGTGAGTTCAATAAGCTGACAGTATGGAATCGGTACCCCTACCGAAAATTTATGATCTGTTTGATCAGCCCTAGGGTGCCAGTTGGTTTTCTAGGATAGACCTTCGATCTGGTTATCATCAATTGAAAGTGAAGGAGCAGGATATTCCTAAAACAGCTCTTTGCACATATTATGGACACTACGAGTTTCTCGTTATGTCTTTGGTTTGACCAATGCGCCAGCTGCTTTTAAGGATTAGATGAATCGAGTGTGTAGGCCGATGTTAGGAAAATCAGTGATGGTGATTAGTGAGGATATCCTAATTTATTTGAGGAGTGAGGAGGAGTATGCCGATCACATTCGAGAGGTGATGGAGACGTTGAAAAGGGAGAAGTAGTATGCCAAAGTTCTCCAAGTGTGCATTCTGGTTGCGCGAGGTTCAGTTTTGGGTCAGGTAGCGAACCCCGACGGGATTATGGTGGAACCGGCAAGGGTGGAGGCAGTGATGCAATGGAAGTTTTCTAAGACGCCATCCGAGATTCGTAGCTTCTTGGGTTTGGCGGGCTACTACAAAAGATTCATTCAAGACTCCTCCAAGATTGCCTCTCCACTAACTAAGTTGATCTAGAAAGATGTGAAACTTGTATGGGGGTCAAGCTCAAGAGAAGGGTTCGATGAATTGAAGGCAAGACTGATTCAAGCTCCCGTTCTGTCATTACCCGATGGGAGTGAGGATCAGGTCTTCTATTCAGATGCTTCCTAATCGGGGTTTGGGTGTGTGTTAAAGTAGAAGGAAAGGTTATAGCCTATGCACCCGACAGTCGAAGGTTCACGAGTTAGAAAGCCTAAAGATAGGCAGAAGTCGTATGCCGATAAGAGACATTGACGGATTAAATTCCAGGTGGGTGATAGAGTTATGTTGGAAGTCTCACTTTGGAAAGGTATCATTCGGTTCAAAAAGCGGGGCAAGTTGGGCTCGAGGTACATAGGTCCTTTTCGAGTCATGGATCGAGTAGGAGATGGTGGCTTATAGCCTGGAGTTACAAGAGGAACTAAGTGGGATTCACCCGATATTCCACGTATCTCATCTGATGAAACGTTTGGCGGACAAAGATATGGTTGTCCCACTGGATGATATCGAGGTAAATGAACGGCTCAATTATGTGGAGCAACCAGTGGCAATCATCGATCGAAAGGAGAAGAGGCTGAGTAATAGAATGGTTCCACTTGTGCGCGTATAGTGGAAGCACAGAAAGGGATCTGAGCCTACGTGGGAAACTGGAGGAGAGATGAGACAGCATTGTCCACGTTTGTTTAAGGAATAACAGGTTTTGGAGACTAAACCTATATAAGGGGGGTGGACTTGTAACGCCCGGAAATTTTCTTTGAAGCCGACGAAAGAAGAAAAAAGAAATAAAGTCCAAAGTCGAGGGACCAAACTCGCCAACGAGAGAAACTTTGATGGATGGGAGTATAAAAGGGGGAAGACACCCCCATTCTTCCCATTTGCAGCCAAGAGAGGAGAAGAGAAGGAGAAAAAGAGGAGAAAAGCTTGGTTCGGGTGGATTCGAGCGTGGAAATCGACGTGTAGCGGGTCAAATCGAAGCTCTACTCGACGGGATCATTAATGTGAGTTCTAGGACCCCCTCTTTTACACGTTTTTAACTGATTTTGTGGCTGGAACACATCTAAAAACCCATTTTTCGAGTTTTTGGGTGAAAACCCGTTTTTATGCATGTGTGTATGTGTTTGATGCGTTTGGAGCTTGATTTCTTGCGTGGTTATGCTTGAATGAGGTCGTGGTATGTTTCCCTAAGGTTTAGAAGGGCTGATTTGAGCTTAAAAGAGGTTTGGAAGAGGTTGGAGGCCGAAAAACCTCGGCTGCAGTCGAGATAAACTGCATTCTGCATCAGCTAGGGCTAGGCGACCGACTAGAGGGCGATTGGAGGTCATTCGGCCGATTGGCGTGCGACTGAGGTCCATGCCCAAGATTGCCATGCGACTGAGGTCCATACGCATGATGGTCATGCGATTGAAGTTCATGTGTTTGTAAGGCATGCGATTGAAGGAGTGTGCGACTAAGGTTCATTCGCACGAAGGTTATGCGACTGAAGTCCATGCTCCTGGAGGCCATGCGACTGGGGTTCATGTGCACGAAGGGTATGCGATTGGAGCCCATGCGCCTGAAGTCATGCGACTGAAGGCCATACGCATGAAAGCTATGCGGCTGAGAGTCCATACGCATAGATGTCCATTCGCCCATAGTCCATTCGCATAGGGTCCATTCGCCTGATGTCCATTCGCCTGGAAGACCATGTGACTGGAGGGTGTCCATACGCCCAAGTAGGGTTCATACACCCGAAAGAACAACGGTTTATCTTATGACCTTTGAGGGAAAGTGAAGTTATGGGTTTTGACTCGGGAGATTCCCGTAGGCTCGTGTAAGTTGACTTTCGGGGTCATAGTCGTTATGTTGGGCATGTAGATGAAGATGATATGTATGACGTCATGTGTGATGTTAGGCATGGCGGTACGTGTGAGGCATAGTACGTATGATGTGTGTGTGGGAAGGTTGGACACGTGGCAAAGGATTGTCATGGCAAAGGATTCCTCCCATCATCGTCTTGAATTCCTCCCATGGTAGTGCATTTGCCATTGCCTGGCCAAGCATTTGCACTTGAGCATTCCACCACGTGAGCGCTGCACCTTCCAGGGTTCATGTGGCGTATTTCACCTGGTCCGCCACTAGACAGTTACATTTGGCAAAGACTGACTCAGTCTTCTCAAACCATCGCACAAGCCCTACAGCTCCCTCGGCTCCACTGTAGGTATGCGGCTTACAGTCCATGAATGCCTTGTATGTGCCTCCAGGCGGTCCTGTATTCAACGTGTCAAGGTATTCAAATTAAACCGAATGAATTAATCACCTAACGGAATATTCGTGTAAATGATGACTAGTGTCACCGTTTACCTCCAAACTGTGCGGGCTGAGGGTTCAATGCCGCTTGTACGTGTTGATTTATCAATGCAGCCAATTCAGCTGGGGTCATGTTCACGTTGCCGGCGCCATGTCCACCACCACGTCCATGTCCTCTACCTCGGTCGTACATATTTCACTTTACATTCACAAATACCATAATGAGTAACATCCAACATATCAATCTCATTGAAGTATGGTAAATAATAAGAAATAATGTACAATCACAATCACAACATTTATAACCAAAAATAATAACGTTTGATAAATAATTTGTAAGTAGCTCAAAAAATATCCAATCATTGTTAAAATTCAAGTTTTCAGGATTGTGGGAAACAACCCTTCCCACATAGGTTTAAGAAAAAACACTATGTAGTCAAAGTCATGAAAATAAAGAAAAATCAATCCATCAAGTCAGATCCATCGCTGTCACCTCCGTCCGGGGCTTCTTCCAGCTCTTCTTCAGAATCTTCAACCGGTGCAGGGTCGTCCTCAATTTGTAGCGCTGCAAATTGTACTTCTAGCCCAGTGAGTCTACTCTCAACGCCCACATTGTGGAGATCCTGTGCTTCCATGCGCTTAGACAGATTCATCACTCTACAAGCCATCTTGTCGTTCCCAGTGATAGACATGGACAGACGCTCCTCGAGTATGTCCATCTTTAGCCATATTCGGCGTATCTCATACTGCAGGGTGGAGTTCTCCTCAGTAAGCACTCCAACTTGGCGACGCTCGGTCTCTAAAGTCGCGGTCAATGCCGCCACAGCTCACTCGAGGGGCACGTCAAGAGACGGGAGAGTAGGTGCTGCAGAAATAGACGCTGACCTAGTCCTAGGTCTAGCAGTAGCCGGTTTCGGGACCCGCTCTCTACGAACCATGCGATTTATGCACTTCGGGTAATAACTCCAATCTCGTGGAGGGTCGCGCTCAGGTATCGCGAACGGTTGATCCAAGTCTAACTCACCACGAGGGTAAGTAAATCGTGGCCAGTCGAGTACTCGGTGGGGTAAGGTGGAGGGGATCCAGAACGAGCACGTCTCTTTCCCAAAGCCCGGGATGATGATGCCATGCTGCAGTGCACGTGATGTATATGCCAATGAGTATATAGTAAAAGGATAAGTCAAGAGCAACTAACTATCAGTGTGCGGTTATAGACTAGTGTGTATGCAACCTAGTTTCCTATAACCAATGGCTCTGATACCAATCTGTCACACCCTCAAAATCCACGTGCGGAGTTTTACCGCGAGACGTGTGAACAAACCAGGATCACAGTCAATAGTTACTCAGAACGACTCTATATGCCACATTTAAAATAATACCAACCAAAGTTCAAACTTTAAAAACCATGCGAAAGCATTTTGTAAATAAGACAAACCCAAAGTATAAAAAAGCATAATATGGCAAAACACGCGCCAACCCAAATGATTAAACACTCATAAATAAAAACCAACAAAGATGTCTTTAAAATAGAGTCTTAGAATGCATGTTGGACCCGTGTAGTGCTCCTAATGGCAAGCGAAGTTAACGACCTGAGAATACCATACTAAAATGTCAACACAATGGTTGGTGAGTTCAAGAGTTTGCGTTTATCATAAATATTAACAGTTGTATAACATAAGAAGTGCATTGAAATAGATAGCTAGTCTATATTCACATGTATTAACAATAGTGATTTCGCGATCGAAGTTGACTGTGTTGCGTTTGTTGGCTCCCGTCACGACTTACCATGTCGTGATGAATGTTTGTGTATAGTACAATATTGCACCCGCTCGACCTCCAGTCTCACGGGTGGGGCACGTCAGACCCAGTAGTCCCAAGATTCCTCGCTAGTTACCAATTTTAGCGATCCGAAAGTGTAAGGACTTTCCATGATATTAAGCAATATGTTAAAACATACACGACTTATAATAATGATAAAATAGCGTTTGAGTACGAGTATGCTACCTCCCCAGAAGAAAGTTTATAAAATAAAAGGGCATGAACTCACCTGGTCTATAATGATAGTGAATAAAGAGACTGGTGATAGGTGCAAAGACAACCCTTCAAAGGTTACCTAGAACACACAAGTACATAAGTACGTGTACACAGAGAAACTTAATAATCCTAGGTTCACCTAGTTGACCCGTTTGACCCGTTGGTGACATATTAGTTGAAATATAGTTTAATCATATATGATAACTTAACATACAAGAGTATCATGCAATTTATCCATGCGTATCACCTTATCAACCTAGGTTCTAACTAAGTTATCATGCCACATTAGTTCATCATACACTTATGCAAATCTCAAACAATCAACATGCTTAATATATATATAAATACATCACAACAAATAATTCATACGCGAAGACTAATCATGCACCACATGCCATGTGAAGCCACTCACGACTTCACATCCTAAACCCTACTAATTTTACTAAGTAGGGGCCTCACATTCGCACGCGTGTATGACAATCATAATCATATTCATTCATTTAGTTCATTCCAACCAACATACACAATGACCATCAATTCCAATCCCAAACATGATCTCCTAATCACTAACCATTATTCATCATCATGTATGATCATCAAAACCTAAACTCCTTAAATGATCAACCAAGCATCCATACAACTCAATTACACATTCTATCACAACAAACATCATCCACAATCATTCTAACATGATCTTAACATCACAAGCATGCCCAATTCATCACATCCAAAGTTCTACAAAAATAAAGTTTCCCTTTTGGGAAAGAAACACCCAAAAGTGATCTAGCATCCAATTCAATCATAATTTCAACAATTATATACCTAATCAAGTTCATAGCATTCATTCTAACATGTTAATCATCTCCAAAACATCCAAATTCCTAAACATCATACACAAAAGTTTCTATTTTTAGTAAGTCATGATCAACACCTCAATTTCATTGATTTTCTTGCACAAACTAACATTCAAGCATTGCATCTAACATCTTAACATCATCAAATCATGATTTCCAAGAACAAAAAGTTTCCTATTATGGCAATGTATGAACTAGATGATCAAACCATAGATTTCTTGCAAAATCAACATAATCTAGCATTCATACAACCTAACTAACATCATATAATCATCTAACAATCATCAATTTCATATTATCATCATCAATTTCTAACTAGGGTTTATCAAGAATCAAAAACTATGAACAACAAGATAAAACATACCTTTAAACGTGTTTAGATGATGATTATCACTAGCAACCAACTTGTACTACTTGAAACCACTTAGAATTCGACTTGTGTGCTTGTTCTTGGATCAATTTCGCAAGGGTGGGGGGTTTGGGTGAAGGTTGCGGCCGAATGGGGGACAAGGGGGCTAGGGTTGGGTTTTGTCAAAGTTGCCTTATTTAACATTTACCTTTAAACCCTCATTCAACTATGTTTTTATAAGATTTAACCTTTGTATGTAGCATCTTTTTATAATTTTTAACTACAAAACACAAGTATTATTAACTAACAATAATAATCATTAACACTTACAACAGGTCACACAACACATGAAATATATATATATAACACGTTGTCACGTTATCGCGTAGAATAAAGATTTAAAAGTCTATAAATTCATGCATCACATAATCACAACTAATAACCAACATTATTAATTAGATTATCATTGTTTATAGTAGATTATTATTATTAAGTCACCAATGTTCAACGACAACTAGTGTGTGCCCACGACACTTGTATGCAAGACCTAACGGAACTAACGGAGTTTGGTAACGGAAAATTACCGGGTGTCACACGGTCTACCGGTTGGTTCAATGTTTATTTACTTGAAGCATCTCATCTCTCATCTTAATCTCTCCATGGTGAGTTCTTGGCTGAAACTCATCATTGTCACATCCCCGCTAAAAGCGGAAACACGAGGATGTAACGAGATCGGGATCGTCATAACACATGGTAAGCGATAGAGATGCAATATAATAAATGATGACAAGCGTGTCATGACGACACCCGACAACAAGGGGACTTGTGTCGTGTTTAGTCAATATTCACGACAACATAGCCATAAGCATAAACATGATAATGATTCACATAACCAAATAAAGATGAAATTGTAATATGAATTCCCACAACCCGGGAACAAGTATCAAAAGATTGTAATTGTTTACACAGACTACAACATTGTTCAAAATAATTGTTTGTCAAAACATGTTTAGTCCCAAAAATGCATCCTAGGGTCTCCACTAAGGCAGCACACCTAGATTTCCTCAATTTGCATGATCACCTGAAAAGATATGCTCAAAATGGTCAACAAAATTGTTGGTGAGCTCGCAGGTTTAAGTAATAAATGAGTAAGTGATGTTGTATATAGTAAGTGATGTGGAATACCGTGAATACAGTTATATAAACAAGTAAAGTCACATGACAATAAGCTTTGCACCAAACCTAGCGACGTACACAAAGATATTATCGGTATATATTCACCCAAGGGCCCGTTCCTGGCCACTGATGGTACCAACTAGTATACCATCGAACAAGGGTGGGGGTGTCAACCCAGTAGTACTACCAATACCTAACCATCGGTTCCCACACTGGAATTAAATAGTTGCAAAGATAGAACCACACAGCAGACCAAGCATGTATCAGATAAGTACTTGTAAAACAGTATCACGTTGATTCCTTGTATGTAAAATGTAAGTAAGTTGTACAGCATTGAAAATGGGTGAGCATACTTTTCCCCCAAGTTGTAAATGATTGAAATATTGTATAAGCGTAAAAAGGGGCCACGAAACTCACTTGTTAAGTGGTAAGTATGTAAGATCAATGTATCCAAATGTTGAATGCAAATGAACGGTCAAACACCTATTGACAGTTATTGTTAAGCATTAATGATATGAAATAAGCGCATAATAATGATCGGTCGGTTCGGGTTGTATCGGTTGGGTCGCGTGTAACACACACAAACAGACACACGTACTAGATCTTATGTAGATCCAAGTACTAGACATTGTCGCCATTGCTGATGATATTTGAGTAAAAGTTTCATTGTTATTGAAGAAGTATTAGTTAAATGTCAGTAGTTATAAGTCGGTTGATAATTTTAAAACGTTAGTTTGATTTGATTTGAATAGTATTTGTGGCCTTTTTAGCATTGACTTTAATCTTTGTGGCCGAACAATGGCAATTGTGTTAATGTTACCTCAACATCACACGACATACACACACCACGCACAAGAAGGGAAATCACACACAACAACTACAGTCGCACGACAGGACCAGACGCACGACTCAACCTCCATACGCACGAATCAACCCTCAATCGTGCGAATCAGCTTCATTCGTACGATTGAGCCTTCATTCGTATGACTGACATTCAGTCGTACCACACAGCACCCAATCGCATGACTCAACCTCCATATGCACGAATCAACCTTCATTCGTACGAATCAGCTACATTCGTACGATTGAACCTTCATTCGTGCGATTGGACTCCAGTCATACGATACACGCACAATCGTATACATTCATTCGCTCGCATGACTGAATCGCACACATTCATTCGCACGCATGACTCATTCGCACACATACACACAGTCGCACGACTTAGTCGCACGACACACCCAGTCGCACAACTCAGTCGCACGATTGACACAGACGCATGGCTCAGTCGCACGACTCACCCAGTCGCACGACTCAATCGCATGACAGACCCAGTCGCCTGGACAGCAGAATCCCGACTGTGGTCGGGCTGAGCAGCCTTCGGCTGCTTCAAACACGAGTTTCACACAACAAGGACTTCCAGAAACACTCTACACACATGCACAAACAAGAAACACAAGCAGAAAGACCTCACACACACCCACACACCTCATGTGTTCGGGTTGAACCCGAACACCCGAAACCCTAGTTTGGACAGCCGTGAATAAGCAAGAAAAGGGACAACCAAGGTCGTCTACCTGCTAGAATAGAGTAGACTAGGCTGTAGATGAAGTCTAGACGACGAAAACGAGACCAAGCGGGTCGGTTTGGTGCTAAGATGAAGAAGTTGTGAAGAAGAAGATGATGAAGAAGGAGGAGAAGTAAATGAGGCTAGGGCTGGAATATGGGTTTATATACCCAGCCCAAGTTTGCAAAATGACAAGTTTAGTCCCTGCACTTAACCCCCGAGTTTCCCAAATTTGTTTCGGTTGAAAAACGACTTTGTTAGTGTAATTGTATTAGTTATAAAAATGTATTTAATGATATTTATAACTTAAAAATGGTTTTATTAGTGACGTTAATTTTATATAAAGATGATATATTTGACGGTTACGATGATGAAAGTTTTAAGAGTTTTTAAGGTTAACATATGATTACAACGAAAGTATAAGCACAACGATGATAAAGCAAGCATGATATCCACATAAAGAGTTAATAAAGATGAGGAATGATTGATCAGAGAGTAGTTAACGGAAAGCCTCGTTAATTGACGGACCTTAAGGTGACGGATGTCACAGTATCCCCCAGTTGAGAGAATTTCGTCCCGAAATTCAGCTGGAGTTAGGTCCAAGAGTGTCATCCTCGAATAGATGTGGATATTTGAGTTTCATCTGATCTTCTCGTTCCCATGTAAACTCTGGCCCTCGCTTTGAATTCCACCTTACGCGAACAATAGGTATTCTACTACGCTTCAGTTGCTTGACCTTTCGATCCATGATCTCAATGGGTTCCTCAACAAAATGAAGCTTTTCGTCAATCTTGATTCCTCAATTGGCACGTGAAGGGATTCATCGGCCAAACACTTCTTGAGGTTTGACACGTGGAAAGTATCATGCACACCGCTGAGTTCTTGTGGCAACCTTAATCGGTAAGCCACTGGACCGATTCTTTCTGTGATCTCGAATGGTCCAACGTATCTTGGGGCTAACTTCCGTTTCTTTCCAAATCGAACGACTCCTTTCCAAGGGGAAACTTTAAGCAAAACCCGATCCCCAATGTTGAATTCTAGAGGCTTCCAACGGTTGTCGGCATAGCTCTTTTGGCGATCTCTAGCAGCTTTTAGTCGGTCTTTGATTTGAAAGATCTTGTCAGTTGTTTCTTGAATGATCTCGGGGCCTGTTAGCTGACTTTCACCAATCTCGGCCCAACAAACGGGAGATCTGCATTTCCTTCCATACAACGCTTCGAACGGAGCACACCTAATGCTTGTATGGTAGTTGTTGTTGTAGGAGAACTTGATCAACGGTAGATGAGCATCCCAACTACCACCAAAGTCGATTACACACGCTCTTAACATGTCTTCTAGCGTCTGTATAGTTCGTTCACTTTGGCCATCTGTCTGAGGGTGATAGGTGGTACTCATATCTAATCGAGTGCACATCGCTTTCTGTAGTGTCTGCCAAAATCGTGAAGTAAATCGGCTGTCACGGTCGGATATGATCGACACCGGGACCCCGTGCCGTGTCACGACCTCCTTGATGTTGGAGCATATATAGTCATATATAGTGTGTCCGTCGCTTGTCGAATAGTCTAGACTTAATGTAATAAACCTGATATGTTGTAAACACATGAAACTGGGTCATTCGCAGGAGCATATGCGAATGAGACTCAGTCGTGCAACTGAGCCTTACTAATGGGCCAGTCGTGCGACTGAGAGATGCGAGTGGGTCAATCGTACGATTGAACCATACGCATGGTCCAATCGCACGAATGGGCCCAGTCGCATCTAATATGGGCCGAAGCCTATATATACCAGTTTCAATGTGTAGAGAGATTAAGGGTTTGGGGAGGGTGTCTGCCCGGGGCCTAGGGCTGCCGGATGAGAGGGGAGGTCATGCTCGATCTCCCCTTGCCAAGAGTCTTGATTCTTATGTTGTAACGAGCTTGTAATCGTTAGGTTTTATCAATGAAACCAATTTTTGATAGTTCGTGTTATTGATTTGACTTTTGGTTTTGATTGTTTATCCTTCCGTCAAGAACATGCTCGGATGTCTACCGATCCAGTGACTTCACAATTGGTATCAGAGCCGGTTACTGCTGGAATGATCTAACAATCATTCTAGCAACCCGAGCTCTTGATTTCTGGATCAAATTTCAAATCTTGACGTTAAACCCACTTCGTGTTCTTCGTGTTTTGCTCAGATTTGGTAACGTGTGTTGGTTTTATGTCAAAATCGAACTCGAAACCACGTTCCTATCACCCTTGCGAATCTGATGATGCCTATCTTGTTTCCGTTCATGTAAAATTCGTCAGATTAGGGTTTTGGGCAGCTTTGGCGGCTGCAGATCTGAAAATCTGCGTACAGACCCATTCGTGCGACTGGACCATGCTAATGGACCATTCGTGCGACTGGACCATGCTAATGGACCATTCGTGCGACTGGACCATGCTAATGGACCATTCGTGCGACTGGACCATGCTAATGGACCATTCGTGCGACTGGACCATGCTAATGGACCATTCGTACGACTGGACCATGCTAATGGACCATTCGTACGATTGGAGTACGACTGGAATGCGACTGGAATGCGACTGGACCAGTCTTATGACCAGTCATGCTACTGGACCAGTCTTATGACCAGTCATGCTACTGGACCAGTCTTATGACAAGTCATGCTACTGGACCAGTCTTATGACCAGTCATGCTACTGGACCAGTCTTATGACAAGTCATGCTACTGGACCAGTCTTATGACCAATCATGCTACTGGACCAGTCTTATGACCAGTCTCACGAATATATCATTCGTATCATCCATTCACATGGATGTGATATTTGTCCTCCACGTCATACGGATGAACGGTGTTCCAGACCAAAAAAAAAAAAAAGAAAAAACAAAAAAAAAAAACGAAAAAGTCTGGAACTACCTTTTGCACAGATTTGAGGATGAGCAAAGCACATTCACCCTGAGATTCTTTTGTCAAATAAGTTCGATGTATACCCCATTATTCGTTGGACTTCCAGAATAGGTGAATGAAGTTGGAACACGAAAGAGAGAAGAGAAGATGTCAGCAGTCAGTGCTGATTTTGTGGGGTAGTCAGGAGCATCTGACTATTTATGGGCCAATCAAGTTATATTTATCCGCACAGAGAGGATTCTCATTCTTAGGGGGAATCCATGTATAGAGAGATTGAAGACGCAATCAGAAAGTGATGATGTGAGCATGTTTCTGATGATGAATCTACATGCATGCTGATTTGGTTGATATTGTCAGTTGTGGATTGGAACCTTCAACCTTTTGCCCAATACACCGTATGAAGACGCCAAGAGAGCACAACGTTTATATATTGGGATATGCTGAATGTGAGGGGGAATTTCTGCAGGTGTTAATGTTAATCAGGTTAGCCTGTGTGAAGATTGAAGCAATGGAAAACTGTTCATGTCATTATCTGGAAAAATCAGTCATATGGGGAATCTTGATGCTGTGATGGTGTTCTACAAAGTAAACGAAAGCTATTGTGCCTAAATTCATTTTCAGGGATATTGTAGCGACCTGATGGATCGGCAACGTTGGCTAATATGGTTTTCGTTTGATTCTATTGACAACCAGAGCAAAGATTGACTGAAGATTGTAAGAGGTGTTATCTACTATTCGCAAGCAACGTCCAAGGGGGAATTTGTTGGAGCATATATAGTCATATATAGTGTGTCCGTCGCTTGTCGAATAGTCTAGACTTAATGTAATAAACCTGATATGTTGTAAACACATGAAACTGGGTCATTCGCAGGAGCATATGCGAATGAGACTCAGTCGTGCAACTGAGCCTTACTAATGGGCCAGTCGTGCGACTGAGAGATGCGAGTGGGTCAATCGTACGATTGAACCATACGCATGGTCCAATCGCACGAATGGGCCCAGTCGCATCTAATATGGGCCGAAGCCTATATATACCAGTTTCAATGTGTAGAGAGATTAAGGGTTTGGGGAGGGTGTCTGCCCGGGGCCTAGGGCTGCCGGATGAGAGGGGAGGTCATGCTCGATCTCCCCTTGCCAAGAGTCTTGATTCTTATGTTGTAACGAGCTTGTAATCGTTAGGTTTTATCAATGAAACCAATTTTTTATAGTTCGTGTTATTGATTTGACTTTTGGTTTTGATTGTTTATCCTTCCGTCAAGAACATGCTCGGATGTCTACCGATCCAGTGACTTCACAAAACGAAATACCGAGTGATTGCGTGTTAAACCAACTCAAATAGTGCGGAATCCTATTTGATTGGCGATCCAATCAGTGAGAACACACGATGAATCAATCAAGAATTGATTTCAACGTCAGAAATCGATCAAGAACCGATCTGATGTGTTCTATGAACTTGGAGAACGATTTGGGAGGCTTCTGGACGGCTAGGGTACGTCTGGAGTCGTAATGGGATGAATGCTTACGTTTTCCCACGAATTGGGTCTATTTATAGGTTAGTATTGGTCAATCGTGCGACTGGGCCATAAGTATGGTTCAGTCGTGCGATTGAACCATGCGGTTGATTCATCCGCACGACTGAGTGTTCAGTCGTGCGATTGAGTCAATCTTATGTGTCAATCATACGACTGATCCAGTCTCCTGGTTCAGTCGTGCGATTGAGTCAATCGTATGAAATTATTCATGCGTGTGGTCCATTCGCATGGGCCATCCGCATGAGAACTTCATTAAGTTAAGTTTGAATGTTCTATTTAATATAACTTAATGTTCACTCATTCAAACATTCATAAACCCAATTAATTCAATCACAACTCATTAATGAAATATTAAACATTACAAGTAACAACCAATTCATATCATTTCATTAATCCATTACAATTACATCAAAAACAGACAGACAAGTTTATTACATTACAAATCCTGATCTAGGGACATACATGTATCAACAAACTCCCCCTTGGACCTAGATCTATCTATTCTCTTGTCTTCTGCATAACCTCCTTATATCTCTTGTACTTCTCCTCTTTAGTGACTCCTGCGTGTATCTCAAAAGCAAAGCAGAGTCTTATGACGTTTTGGAATTGGAGGGCTTGTACAATATCTTGCGTGTCATAGAACAGTGGCCACTTATATAATGTGTAAACATCACTAGCAGATAAGTTGGTTAGCCACATCGGGTCGAATACCCTGATAGTATCCATTTGCCCCTCTCTGTTCAGGACTATGACCGCTTCAGCTGTTCTCCAATCGTAGTACCACCATTTAAAGTGGGGAGTGAAGTCCTGTGGCATTTCCCTTAGAGGGATTCTTGACATCGTGCGCGGAGGACTCCACTTCAGCACTATCTTTGGCTTTCCAGTCCTGGGATCAACTTCAGACCGTCTGATATACCTCGTAGGTTGTTGAGGTTTGAAGTTGACCCACCTGGTGTGGTACTCTTTCCTCAGGGCAGCCTCAAACCAGCCTGACATCTTCCTCGGGTCAGCATACAGCAGCTTAAGTTTAGCCAGCTGGTTGAGCTCAAAACCAGGTAGAGTCTTCAGATCATGTGGGAATCTGAAGTACTCTATGCCCTGCTCCCTCTTAACAGCATACGCGTTAAGGTCTTCAAAATATGCCCAAGAGATAATCCTGCCCGACACCTTATGGTGTTTCTTGACTTTGTAGAGCTTTGTGTAGGCATCTCTCTTTGGTGCAGCCCGCTGGGCTCTAACTTCCTCAAAACAGGCAGCCCATTCAGCCTTACGAATATCAACATCTGCATTGGAGGCTTGGGCTGTTTCTGCAGTCTTTTCTGCTTCTTGCTCCATCTTGTTGAGTACCTCAAAAGTATCACTGACTAGGGATTCACCCAAATTGGGGACCACATTTCCCGCAGCGTCAGCGTACTGAGGATACTCTTCAGCAGTGATGTCTTCAATCTCAACCTCATCTATGTCGTTCAGTTCCTCATCACTGGTTGAGTCCACTGTTGGAGCATCCTTCACGATTTCATCGGGATTGAGTTTGAACATTTCAGCTATTTGCTCATCGGACAGGTCGTGAATTATCTCCCCTTCTTCAGGGGTATAACTCACAGACCGTCTGACTATCCCTTGTAGGTCAAGAATCATAGTTAACTGAGTCTTGACCATTTGAAGGGGAGTGAAGTCAAACTCATCCCTCTGAAAGTTTGGATCTGTTTGATATAAACATTCAACACATAAATCATTAGTAATTAATCAAACAGACATACAATAACTTAACTTAATATATATAAACATTTAATACATTTGTTTTTCATTACATGATTCAAGTACAAAGTAAATAAACAAATAAACATCTAATCAGTACTTTGATCCTGAATCTGTGGTGTGTCGCTCGGAGGAGCAGAAGTAGTGGATGACTGGTCTTGTCTACGTTTGGATCTGCGCTCCTGACCTGAGGCAGAGGCCGATGCAGCCGCATCCCCTCCGTCTGCCTCGTCATCATCATCGTGTCCTTCTGTCTTCTCCTCTTCTGTCTCCTCATCATCATCATCTCCCTCATCATCATCCTCATCTTCATCATCATCATCTCCGTCGTCTCCGTCACCCTCCTTTAGCTTCAGGGGCTCATCCTTCGACCCCTTCAGCCTCAGCATGATCGTCTTGTTGGTCGACTCCAACTCCTCAATACGTTTGGCTGACTGAGCCTGAGTATCTTGGAGTTGGGACACCTCAACTCTCTGCTGGTCAATGACCCGAGCTTGCTCTGCCAATTGCTGAGATTGGGCAGCAGCCAAGTCGGTCAGTCTGCGGATCTGGGCCGCCTTCTCCTCGTCAGCAGCAGCAGACGCATAACCATTCGGTTAAGCGCTGAGAGCTGCTCCTCTACCCCAATGTGAGGTAGAGTGAATCCCTGTACCTGTGAGGGCTGGGCTGATGGTCCAGCCTGATATGTGGTGGTGGTGGCAGTGGCTGTGGTGTATATGGGTCGGTGGGTCGATGGTGGTGAAGTGGGGGTGAATGGTCTGGTGATGGATGGGATAGATATAGTGGTGGTGGGTAAGGTGGTGGATGAGGTAGTAGGGTTAGTGGCTGTGGTGGCTGTGGTGATGGGTGGAATCTCAGTAGTGGTGGTGGTGGTGGCTGTGGTGGTAGAAGTGGTAGTCACGAAGGTCAACCGACGCTTCTTCCTCTTCATCCCATGTGGTTGAGCCATCCGCTTCCTCCTGGTCCCGGAAGAAGTGGATGCTCCCCCTGCAACTCTGCTCCCTGACCCCGGAACATAGTTGGGGTCAGTATCTCTCGCCGAGGAGTCCCTCGGGTGCTCACCGACCACCTTTAGTCCGTGGTCTGTGGGAACGACTTTGCTTCCCACAGTCCTGGTGAGGGGCTCCTCGTCGGACTCCTCCTCCTCCATGTCACCAGCGACAAACTCCTGATGGAAGCCGGCCATCTCTGCGACCTCTCCGGCAGTGGCTGACCCCGGGGGAATAGTCTCAGTATCTGTGCCTCTAGATGGGGCAGGCATGTCATCCCCGGCATCGCCACTATCATCATCATCAGAGTCTGACTCTGGTATGGCAATGTGCTCCACGTCTGAGTCACTGTCCTCGTGGCGCCACTTCCTCTTCGCTGGCGCCACGTAATCAACCCGGGCCAGATGCCCAAACAGCCTCCTGACAGGGGGCTTCACCTGCTTCCCCCTGTAGACCTTCATCCGTCCAAGTGTCGTGTCATCCATGACCTCGAGGATAACAGCATCCTCCTTCTCCTTCGGTAGGGAAGGAAGCTTCTGATCAATGATCATCTGTAAGAATCTGGGTACATACAGAAGCCTTCCTTCCCTTACCCTCGAGGTTCTCCACTAAGTAGCTGAAAATCATCCTGGAGAAGCTGAACGGATGGTTCAGCACCAACGCTGCGTAAGCGTTCTGGATCTGGTCCGAGAGCTCATCAAATCCACCCTTCCGTGATGCTATACACTTCAGCAGCACGTGGGCCAAGTACTTAAACTGGGGACAGAGGTTACTCTTGTTGAGTACCCCTGCATTAATGTCCCCAGAGTACTTTGCCCTCATGAAAGCATCCACGGACAGTGAGGGGGTGTAAACGTGTGGGACACTCAGCATCGTCCCCAAACTGAAGTACTATCCTCAGATCCTCCTCAGAAATGGTGATAGCCTCACCGAAGATCGAGCTCCTGATGCAGTGTGGCTCGGTGGATCGGTCGACTGATGCCCCAGCCCAAAAGGCCTGCTGCACTGATCTGTAAGGTGTGCAGGGAGTAGATATAGCATACGCGATCCTCGATCTCTGAAGGAAAGTAATAATGCCAGCAAAGTCGGCTGCATTCCTGGAAGTCAAGTCCAGGTGAGCACAAATGTTGTGCTTAGTGCTCATATTCCAATTACCCGCCATCTGTAACACATAATAACATAAACGTTAGTTTCATTGGCTAAGAGTATAAAGCAACACTTAAACTTTAAATAAACATTTTCTGTCATGCGATTGGGGATGTACGACTGAAGACAGTCGTGCGACTGAATCATGCGATTGAGGTTCAGACGTGCGATTGACCTCATACGCACGACTGAGTGTGCGACTGGACTCATGCGCATGAACTCTTGTGCGGTTACACTAGTCGTGCGACTGAGTCTCATTCGCATGGTTCAGTCGTGCGATTCAGTGATTCGCACCCTTCAGTCGTGCGACTGAAGTTCATCAAGACGACCAGTCGTCTGTCTCATTCGTTTCAGTCGTCCCAAGATCAAATCCACGCAGAACAAGTTTTAACATTCAATTAACCGGTTCTTTAGTGTCGCCTATACTTCCCTAATAACCTATTTTAACCAATTTTAACATATTACTTAGTTTTAATAGGTTATTAGGGTTTGATGGTCTCGGTTCGCTTGTTACAGTCGCAATCATCAATTTAGGGTTTCATTCTATCAGATTTCGATGGAATATTACTTCAATATACCTGTAAGATGATGAGCGAACGTTAGAATCACAGAATCAGCAATAAAAATCAAACAGAGAAAATTTGGGCAGAGTAACGGTACTATATGCGATTTAGGGCTATTTTGCGAATGAGGAGTCTCTGCGACCGACTCCCCTCTATTTATATCCACTCAAGTTCCAATCGTGCGACTGAGTTCATTCGCACCTTTCAGTCGTGCGAGTGGGACTCAGTCGTGCGATTGGGTCAGTCGCCCTTCTTCAGTCGTCCGACTGAAGTTCAGTCGTGCGACTGACTCACTCGTTCGCATTTAAGCATCCGATTGGACTAATCGTATGTTCCATTCGTGCGAATGGACTTCATTCGTATGGTTAGACCATACGTATGGTCCATTCGTGCGAATGGGTCATACTTAGTTAATTTTTCTGCTATTTTCCCAATTTACCTTTAACTCTTTTATATTAGTTTAATTAACGTTATGAACTGTTGATCATCTCAGACATGATCGTTTTAATCTAGAAAACACATTGATCACCTCAGACGTGATCCTTTTAACCACTTTGGTCACCTCAGACGTGACCCCTTTTAAAAATACTTTGTCACCTCAGACGTGACTGATATAACTTTTCAAAGAACATATGGTCATCTCAGACATGACCCTTTTAGTGAGTTTATTCCTTCTGATTTTCCTGATGTAGTCCGACACTGACTCAAGTTAAACTTAAAAACTAATTTAAGAAGTTAAACTAATTACATAATCAGACATATTTTTGGCTTTTTGTGAGAGATAAATCCAGAGATTGATATCTACGGGATTTGGATCGGAAGTAGATAGCTTCAACTTAGGTTGATCACATCTGGACCAATTCAATTTTGGAATCATACAGGCAATTCAAATCATTTGAGACTTGTTATAAAACCTTTTGATGCTCAAGTTCTCGGTGTTCATCCAGAGTCGTTAGCAACATAAGGAAATCATACTGAAACTCTTAGGTTTTCACATTGATTTGAACCTTTGAGAAAGTAGCCACAATGATTGTCAGTATGTTTGTCCACTTAAATCCATACACACGACTTCGACACAGACTGGTGACTTTATTTAGGTGTAATTATTTCAACTAACACTTGTGGATCCCACACTTATATGGTAATCAACATCCCTCAGGAGCTTTTGAGCGGTCTACGGTATTATTACAAGAAGAGACTATTCTTAGAGCTTTCAAAGAGAAGCCTGTCCTCAGGTCAGTGCCATCGCACAGCAGAGAGGCGGCAAACAACAATGAATTCTAGAATATCTAGGTTATGCTTATCCTCAGGTCAGTGCCATCGCACAGCAGAGAGGCACATAACCTATCTCCTTGTTAGAGCAGCTTATTTTATTTTGCACAAAATGCACCAACAACATAAGTCATTAGCTTTATTGCATTTGTCTTTCATTTTTTTTCTTTGCTTTGCTCTAGTTATGGTCATCCGCACACATTTGTGGCGTTTAATTGCTCATTACCCCTTATTGGAATATTGTTGATTGTGTTAACCAGTGATAAGATGGACGCCCACAGTCAGTTGAACACTTTAGTTTTATCTTGAAATCACCAATCAGGTCTAGTTGTCTATTGTGTTGAATCTACCAACATATCATATATGGTCTAGCAGCCTCTAAGTCTACTTTCTTTGTGTCACCTTAGGAGTTGCCAGTTTTCTATCATCTTTCCTTTGGTATTGCTTAGACTACACAGATTTATTACTTTGAACTTTTGCATATTACTAAAACTTAAATTTTAAAGTCCCTCTTGATTTGTTCCTGTGTACTATCATTTTCCAAAGGTATTGAATCGGTATCACAGATACAATCTACCTTATTTCAGCTCGCTACTCTTCTCCCTCATTTTTTTTTTTTTTTTTTTTTTTTTTAATGTTATCTTGCTGACATATTCTCCCCTAAAATACTAAAATCATTTCTGGTTTAATTATTTTAGGATTTTAATAAACGCAAGAGAACATGAGTTTAAATAAATAAAATCAAATAGACAAATCAAATAAATAAAAATAAAATTTAAGTACACGACATCGGACTACACATTTTCATCATCAGGAATTACCTCACTTTTTCTTTTTACACCGTTGACCTCTAATAAATATTGAAAACGTGGTTTATCAAAGCTTTAGTATAGAGGTCAGCGCGTTGAAAATCAGTATTAATTTTAATAACCACATCAATTAAGTTCTTTTCAAAACAATCCCTTATGAAATGGTATTTAATACCGATGTGTTTGGTCTTAGGATGTTGGACCGGATTTTTAGTTACTGCAATTGCAGCAGAGTTATCAACAAAAATAGGAGTAGATGAGAATTTTAAACCGTAGTCCCGCATTTGCTGTTGAATCCAGATGATTTGAGAACAGCAACTTGCAGCAGCAACATATTCGGCTTCACAGTTGACAAGGCAACCGATGTCTGCTTCTTACACTGCCAGGTAACTAATCTTCTCCCAAAGAATTGACACCCTGCTGATGTAGACTTGTAGTTCATCTTGCAGCCCCCGTAATCCGAGTCACTATACGCGGTAAGCTCAAAGTCATCATCATGAGGGTACCACAGTCCAAGTGTGGGTGTACCCTTCAGATAACGAAAGATCCTCTTGACCCCGATCAGATGGTTGACCTTTGGTTTAGCCTGATATCTTGAACATAGACATGTAGCATACATAATATCAGGTCTTGAGGCAGTGATACATGAGGGATCCGATCATTCCTCGGTACATAGTGGCATCTACTAGATCTCCATTATCATCCGGTGCTATATCATGATTAGTAGCAAGTGGAGTCCCAGCAGCAGAAGCATTCTCCATGTCAAAGCGACTGAGAATGTCTCCTACATACTTGGTCTGATGTAGAAAGATCCCATTAGGTGTTTGATCCACCTGTAACCCGAGAAAGAACTTCATCCTCCCCATGGCACTCATCTCAAATTCTTTCTTCATTACTGCTTCAAACTCTTTACATAACTCTTCGTTCTTTGACCCGAAGATTATGTCATCAACGTATATCTGTACAAGCAGTAGGTCTCCCTCTTTTCCTTAATAAACAGTGTACAGTCAATTACTCCCCTGCGAAAGCCGTGTTTCACAAGATGAGTTGAGAGTTTCTCATACCAAGCTCGAGGAGCTTGATGAAGCCCATATAAAGCTTTGTCAAGCTTGTAGACTCTATCCCGATGATAGGGATCTTCAAAACCCTCGGTTGACTCACGTAGACTGTTTCTCTCTGATTTCCCATGAAGGAATGCACTCTTTACATCTAATTGGTAGACTTTGATCTTCATGTACGATGCATAGGCAAGGAAGATACGAATCGCTTCCATCCTTGCCACGGGTGCAAACACCTCATTGTAGTCAATTCCCTCGACTTGGCGAAAACCTTGAACCACCAGTCGAGCTTTGTTCCTGATAATGACCCCTTGGTCATCCTTCTTGCATTTTAGTACCCATTTAGTGCCAATGACTTTAGCACCTTTAGGTTTATCAACTAGTGTCCATACACCTAACTTCTTAAACTGTAGAAGTTCTTCTTGCATGGCACTCACCCACGCCTCATCATTGAGTGCTTCACTGACATATTTTGGCTCAACTGCGAGACAAAACATCGATAGGCACCATCATGAATGTAACCTTTCTCCATAACCGAGGCGTAATCAGCTGAGTACAACTGATTTCGGTTTTGTACTCCTGATCTGACATCTCCAATGACATTGTCAAGGGGATGATAAACATTTAGTCGTGATCCTGGAGTAGTAGGAACAGCTACCACCTCAGAGCCAAGATTATGAACATTTGGTTCTGCATCTGAGGTAGTTGGAGTTTGAGGTTCCGAAGTCGAATGTGCATCACTCGTAGATGCTTGTGGACTTGCTGGAACTGGAACCTGTTCCTCCTGACTGTTCTGAGCATCTTCTTCAGCTTCATCTTCAGAGGAGGAGTCACTGTCGTTGACTACTCCCCCTGACTGAGTAGATGATTCTCCCTGTGTGCTAGATGGTGTATTCAGAATATCATACATCATCCTAGTTGCTAGCTCATCATCCGAGAGAGAGAGGTATGTTGAAGGATTTGAAGAATCCATCATAATCGAAGAAGTAGGCGGGTCCTTTTCCTGTAGGTGGTGTGGTATATCTCTGAACGTCGACATTACACCACACTTCTACAAGACCCGTTGAGTTATTGTAAACTCGCTTATTCGGTATGTTGTATCCTAGAAAGATTCCTTCATCTGCCTCTCGCTGAATTTTCCTTCTTGCGTCTTCTTCAGAAGTGTACATGGCGCGCCAAAAGGTTCAAGATACTCCAAATTCGGTTTGCGTCTTTGGAGTAGCTCATAACATGTCTTTCCGTGGCGCTTGACTATTAGGACTCGATTAAGTGTATAACATGCATTTGCTACTGCCTCATTCCAGAATTGGATAGGCAGTTTCGAGTCCGCTAGCATAGTCCGTGCAGTCTCTATCAAGCTCCTATTTTTCCTCTCAGCAACTCCATTCATCTGAGGCGTGTATGCTGAAGTGAATTGATGAACAATCCCCTTTTCCTTGCAGTATGCCTCCATCCATTGATTCTTGAATTCGGTCCCGTTGTCTGAGCGTACTTGTCTAACCTTTAGCTTGTAGAGAGATTCCAGAGTGGTGACTAATTCCTTGAATGACTCAAATGTTTCTGATTTGGATTTCAGAAACATTACCCAAGTGAACCTTGAGTAGTCATCAGTGACCACAAAACAGTACAGATCGCCTGCAATGCTCCTTGTACTGACTGGACCAAACAGATCCATGTGAAGAAGTTCAAGAGGAAGTTCTATTGAATGAACTTTCTTTTCCTTATGAGACTTCTTTGTCTGTTTGCCTTTCTTGCAAGCTACACAAAAGTCAGGAAGTTGGAAGTTCTTGACATTTACTCCTCTCACTAAGTCCTTCTGAATCAAGTGATTCATCTTCCTTTGACTAATGTGTCCCATTCTCCTATGCCAGAGATTGAGTCCTTCTCAGTAGCTTTGATAAAAGCACTGCACCTCTTGATCCGTTGGAGCAGCTGTTGACAGATCCAAGACATATAGATCTTTATATCTGAAGCAGTCATCAGAACTTGATCCTCTGGGATCATGTAGTCTTTTCTTCAGCACGTAACACTTGTTGTTGTCGAAGATGACTTTAAATCCTTTATCGCAGATTTGGGAAACAGAAAGCAAGTTATTTTGAAGTTGTTGAACGTAGTTCACCTTATCAAACTTGACTTTCTGATTTCCCACTTCTCCCTGTGCTGTGATGTATCCTCCCTTGTTTCTGCAAAGGAACATGCCCTCCTTTTATTTGTTTGACATTGCTAAAAGGGCTCTATTCCTGTCATGTGCTGGATGCTCCGCTGTCTATAATCCACGTGTTAGTCTCAGCGCTATACCGAACACCCTGCACATTCAAGTAAATGTATTAGTTTAGGTTAGGAACCCAAGCCTTTACTGTCTTGGGTTTCCCAGAGGCATCACACATCATAAAACTAAACTCTACATTGACCTTTAGAAGGTGAGGGTAACTCAGATTCCTTCTTGTCATCAGTATCAGTCACACAGGTAGTCTTCTCTTTCCATAAGCCAGATTTGTGCAATGCCTGTTATGATAAACAGTCGTCTGGCTTACAGGTTGAACTTTAGGTTCACTAGATCTTCTAGGTGGGTTAGAGAACTCCTCTTAGAAGACCTAGGTCTAGAGTCCTGAAGATCAATCTTCTTCTAGGTGTCTGATAGAAAGGACAATAGGAAGCAATATGTCCACATTCTCCACAGTTGTAGCACAATCTGCTATCAACCTTATAGTTTGACTTTCTTTGTGGAAAATGCGTGACACTTTAGTAACATCAATCACTTTAGGTTTTGACTCTTGTATGTTTGATGTTTTCTCTGGTTTAACAAATTTAACTGATTTAACTTGTTTAACTTGTTCAACTTTTGGTTAACTGGTTTTGGACTTGTAGCATGTGAAAATTACATTTGAAGTCTTTTTGGGTTCTGATTTGACTCTGTTTGACCCTGACTTTAAGTTAACTTTTTCAAATTCATTTTCCAGATTAACACAAGGCAATTTACCCTTTGCCTTTGAAGTGGCCTCCTTTTGTTTCTGTCCAGATTCAGTAGATGAACATGATGTGTCTGGATCAGTAACAAGAGGAGTGGTCACCACATGATCCTTGATTGGGTTGTTGTTTACTGGTCTGACTTGGTGTTCATCAGGGTCTCAGGTGGTGGTGGAACCACTTTGTACCTAATCCCTCCCCATTATTTCTTTCTCTCTCACTAAGTGTTGAACTATGTGTGAAGAACTAGTCCAACTATGCAGTTTCTGTTTTAAGGAATTACTTCTACTTCTAGAACTGCCTTTTGTTTCTTAGTGTCCTCTAGGGAGTTTAGATAGTACCTAATGTCATTTGATTGATTAAAGCAACTACTTCGGTTTCCCTAAGTTGCTTAGTCAATAGGTCTATCTTTTCTTTATAACTATGCTCATTTTGTTTTAGAACTCTATTGGCCTCAGTGCATAGTTGTAAGTCCTTTACTAAGTTATCATTGTGATCTAATAACCTAGCAAATTTTCATCAATGCTATTCCTAAATTTATCACAGTTAGAACAAGCATGATTATTAAACAATTGGTCAGTTGTACTTACCTGTGTTGTTTCAGAGGAGTTAGCCATCAACGCAGCATCAGACGTCTCTGGTTCTGTGATTCTGACTTTTCTGAATCTGACTTGGAAGTTTCCTCCTTTGTGTGTAACTGACTTCAGCTGCAGTTGTTTCTTCTTCACTGTGTGACATTGCTATATCAACTGCTATATCACCCTCACTCGCAGAATCATCATCAAGATCTTCAACACTGGCAATGTTGGATTCTGGGTTGACAAATCTGAAAACTCCAGTCATGTCCTTCATCATCATGAGCAGTCAAGGCTTTTGGGTCCTTGTTTGATGAAGTAGAACTAGAGGTTGCTTGTCTTGTGAGTAAAGGATGAGAACGGGTTCCCATTACCCGTCTTCTTTGGTTTGACACATTCCCTCTTGAAGTGCCCTTTCTCTCCACAGTTGAAGCAAGTCACCTTGCTCTTGTCAAAACCAAATGTGGTATCCTTAGTAGCTATCAAATTTTGTCCAGTCTGTCCAGTCTTCTTAACAAACTTCTTCGCCCTTCGGACAGCGCTAGCTAAGGCCCACATTATATCCATCCTTTCCAGCTCCATTTCATCTACCTGCTCGTAGTCTTCATCTGCCAAATGACAGTTTCCAATCTTCCCAGCTACAAGTCCATCATATGAATGAACTACTGCGGCGAGAAGATCCATATGCTCTCGTGCTACTTCTACGGTCACATTACCGAGATTCTCGGTCTTCAATTTTGTAGCACTTGCTTCTGATCCAATATAATGGGTACATGATGACCCTGACGTGTCTGATCCAGAAGTAGAAGCATGTGAAGGACCTGACGAGCTAGACACAAATGCTGTCTGGAGAGGTGCTCCAGAAGTCTTAGCTTGGGGCGTGGCATTGTATAAAGCTGGGTTTTGTGTATATGATGACTTCTGTGCTCTATACTTCATCCTTAGTGCTTCTTCACGCAGTCTAAGAATAAAGTCATTTATATCCAGCTTTATAAGTATTCCATTCTGTCTAAGATTAGACACGAATGAGGCCACTTGTCAGGCAATCCATCAGCGAAGTTGCTTACTTTTCCTTCCATAGTTGTTTCCACTCCATGTGTATGCAACTCGCTCATCAAATGGTAGATCTGTCTATGACTTCATCTAAACCCTCGTTACCAATTGATGAGAAGTTATCGAACTCTTCTTTAACTCCTTTGCTTTGATTGCCTTTAACGATGCATTCCCATCATACCTTTTCTCTAGCTCATCCCACAGTTTCTTGGACTGCTTGTTCTCTGAGTACTGGTGGAATATATCTTTGGGGATCGACTGAGTTATCATAGCATAAACTCTTTTCTCAGCATTATACTTAACTTTCTGAGCATCAGTCATCCCACTCAACGTTAGTTTCACTCCATCTGCTCCCACCGGTGTACTATACCCTACTTCGATAGCTTCCCACAGATTAGGATCTACTCCATTGAGGTAGATCTCAAAACGTTGCTTCCAGTGAGGAAACTCATCTAAAGTCAAGAGCTTTGGTGGTTTATTGTGAATACCCACCTCACTCTCAAGCAGCAGCAGGTTCTGTATTCTTGAGTCCTTCCCCGCAGTAAAGGCTGACATCTGATCTTCCATGGTTACTAAACTTAGAGTCTAATCAAATCAACTTTAACTGGTGCGACTGAAGAATGCGAATGGTCCTCTCGTGCGAATGAACTCTGCGATTGGTTCAACCGTGCGACTGAACAGGGCGATTGGTTCAGTCGTGCGTGCGAATGAATCTGGTTCGTGTGAGCTATGCGAATGAAAGGGTTCAGTCGTGCGAATGAGGGTGCGACTAGGTCCAGTCGTGCGAATGAGCACTGCGAATGAGTCTAGTCGTGCGAATGAGCCACTCGTGCGACTGAAGCTGCTGTTTTGCGAAAATTTCTAGGTTTGACGGGTTTCAGCCGTAAAAATTCGAAATTTTGCAAGTCCAAATCGTCTAGGTTCGTAGAAACTGAACTTTGATGAGCAAGGGAACGTCCAAGATCACTTTTGATGCAAAAGATTGCGTTTTTCGTGCAAAAACACAAACTTTTATGCAATCTTGATTGAATCAACACGAAATCAAGAGCCAAAGCTCTGATACCACTTGTTAGGACCTGGTATTTGAACGAAATACCGAGTGATTGCGTGTTAAACCAACTCAAATAGTGCGGAATCCTATTTGATTGGCGATCCAATCAGTGAGAACACACGATGAATCAATCAAGAATTGATTTCAACGTCAGAAATCGATTAGGAACCGATCTGATGTGTTCTATGAACTTGGAGAACGATTTGGGAGGCTTCTGGACGGCTAGGGTACGTCTGGAGTCGTAATGGGATGAATGCTTACGTTTTCCCACGAATTGGGTCTATTTATAGGTTAGTATTGGTCAATCGTGCGACTGGGCCATAAGTATGGTTCAGTCGTGCGATTGAACCATGCGGTTGATTCATCCGCACGACTGAGTGTTCAGTCGTGCGATTGAGTCAATCTTATGTGTCAATCATACGACTGATCCAGTCTCCTGGTTCAGTCGTGCGATTGAGTCAATCGTATGAAGTTATTCATGCGTGTGGTCCATTCGCATGGGCCATCCGCATGAGAACTTCATTAAGTTAAGTTTGAATGTTCTATTTAATATAACTTAATGTGCACTCATTCAAACATTCATAAACCCAATTAATTCAATCACAACTCATTAATGAAATTAAACATTACAAGTAACAACCAATTCATATCATTTCATTAATCATTACAATTACATCAAAAACAGACAGACAAGTTCATTACATTACAAATCCTGATCTAGGGACATACATGTATCAACACTTGAGTACAATCTCGCCAACTTCCATTTGTAGTCTTCTCGGATAGGCAAAAGAAATGTGCTGACTTCGTCATTCGATCTACTATGACCCATATCGAGTCATGACAATGCTTGTTCTAGGGAGTTTGGTAATGAAATCCATGGCTATATTCTCCCATTTCCACTCGGGAATTTTAGGTTGTTGTAATAATCCGATGGTTTTGATGTTCAGCTTTAACTTTCGAACACGTCAAGCATCTGCTGACGTATAAGGCAATGTCTTTCTTCATGCCTGGCCACCAGTACAGATCTTTGAGATCGTGATACATCTTGTCTGCACCAGGATGAATAGAATATCGCGTCTTGTGGGCTTCATCCATGACTAAGGTACATACACCTCCCCATCTGGGTACCCATATGCGATCCATGAAGTACTGTATACCGTCATCCTTGTAAATCATATGTTTATCTAACCCTTGGAATTCTTCTCTCCTCAAGGTTTCTTCTTTCAATGCCTCACTTGTGCAATTTGGATATGAGCTTTCAAGTTCGTTTGAATGGTCAATCCCAACGCTCGAGCACGTAGTGGTTTCACGCGTTCTTTACGGCTTAAAGCATCAGCACCACGTTAGTTTTTCGGATGATACCGGATTTCACAATCATAGTCACTAAGTAGCTCTACCCAACGTCGCTGCCGCATATTAAGTTCCTCTGATCCAGAATATGTTGGAGGCTCTTATGATCAGTGAAGATGATGCATTTGATTCCATACAGGTAATGCCTCCAAATCTTGAGTGCAAATACTACAGCGCCCAACTCAAGATCATGAGTGATAGTTCTTTTCGTGCATCTTAAGTTGTCGCGAAGCGTAGGCAATCACCCTATCCTTCTGCATTAGCACACATCCCAATCCTTGATGTGTTGCTTCGCAGTATACACAAAATCATCAGTTCCGTCTGGAGGAGGGACAGTATAGGCGCGTTACACAACTTCTCTTTCAGCGTTTGGAACGCTTGTTCTTGTGCATGTCCCCAATCAAACTTCTTATCTTTCTGAGTAAGCAAGGTTAATGGTTGCGCGATCTTTGAAAATTCGCGATGATGAAGCGACGATAGTAACCCGCCAATCCTAAAAAATGTCGTATCTCTGATGGTGTCTGGGGCGTATCCCATTCTTCACCGCTTCGATCTTGCCGGGATCTACATGAATCCCGTCCTGTTAACCACATGACCCAAAAACTTCACTTCCCGCAACCAAAATTCACACTTCGAGAACTTGGCGAAAAGTTTTCTTCCCGTAGAAGCTCCAGAATTGCCCGAAGGTGTTCTTCGTGATCCTCTTTCGATCGGGAGTAGATAAGTATATCGTCTATGAACACGATCACGAACTTATCCAAGTAAGGTTTGCACACCCGATTCATTAGATCCATAAACACAGCTGGTGCGTTACTCAGCCCGAACGGCATGCCAAGAACTCATAGTGCCCATAACGAGTCCTAAACGCTGTCTTCGGTATGTCGTCCTCGAAGACCCTTAGTTGATGATATCCAGAACGAAGGTCGATCTTCGAGAAATATGAAGCTCCTTGCAGCTGATCAAACAGATCATCGATCCTGGGGAGAGGATATCGATTCTTCACGGTTAACTTGTTCAGCTCACGGTAATCGATACACACGCGGAACGATCCATCCTTTTTGACAAATAGTACCGGTGCTCCCCACGGTGAATGACTCGGTCGAATAAAACCCTTCTCCAGTAGCTCTTGTAACTGACTAGATAACTCTTGCATCTCAGATGGTGCTAACCGATAGGGCGTCTTCGCTACCGGTGTAGCTCCAGGAACCAACTCTATACGAATTCCACCTATCGTGGAGGAGGCAAACCAGACAAGTCGTCAGGAAATACATCTGGGTAGTCCCGTACCACTGGAATATCTACTAGTTTCCTCTCTTCGTCCTCTTTTCAACCACATGAGCCAGAAAAGCGTAGCACTGCTTTCGTAAACTTCGGCGTGCCTTCATGTAGGAAATAAGCTTTAAGTTCCTTCCCGGTCGTTCTCCTTGAATCTTGAGTACCTCCCCGTTTGGCATGGGGATTCGTACTACTTTGTCCCGACAGACAATCTCTGCTCCGTTTTGCGACAACCAATCCATACCCACAATCACATCAAAACTTCATAGCTCAAAGGGTATCAAGTCTATATCGAAGGCACGGTCCTCCAATGTTAACGAGCACTTCCTAATAATCTCATCGGCCTGAACAACCCCACCATTGGCCATCTCTACAGAGTAGCTAGTTTCTAGCCTACTAGGACTCAAATCAAGCAATTGCACAAACTCAGAAGATATAAAGCTATTGTCTGCTCCAGTATCAAATAATATAGATGCGAAGTGATGATTGAGTAAGTGCGAACCCGTGACAACATTCGGTCCTGACGAGCATCGTTGGCTCCGATGACAAATGCACGTCCCCGAGCTGCATTCCCTTGAGTGTCGGGCCCTGATTTCCAGCTATAGCCATCACTTGCTGCTGGTTGTTTCCTGTTGACCCGGTGCCCGATTCAGCCTGGGGCACATGTTCCTGTAATGATCAGACCTCCACACTCATAACAAGCCCTTGCATTCCCGGCGGGGTTAACCGCGTTGACGGGTGCCACAAGATTCAGCGCAGTTCTACAGTCTCTCGCCAAATGTCCCGGGCGCCTGCAGTTCGCGCACACCCGGCACTGCATTCCTGGGGGATGATGATAGTTGCACCTGTCACATTTGGGGTGCGGCCCCACATACTCTCTCTTGGCCTGAGACACGGCCACAAAATTCCTGGTCGTTTAGCCCTCTTATCGAACTTTCCGGCACTCGACCGGCTCGTTTCCCCAACATCCTTTCTCTTTTCTGCTCTTCTGCCCAGAACCCCCGTTCTCACCATCTCATCAGTCAAAGCGCCAGCCTTCAGAATTGCGCTCTGAATAGTAGGAGGAGCAGCTGCTGTAACCATTGCTCGAATTTGAGGCGCAAGTCCCCAAATGTACCTCTCGATTCTCTTTGATTCCGGCGTGACCAGATGCGGAACCAACCTTGCCAGCTCATGAAAACGGTCAGTATAAGCTGCATGCCCGGCCCCCACCATAGCATGATTCCAGAACTCATGCTCTAATTTCTGCATCTCGTTGAGGGGGCAGTATTCCTCGGTGATCAAAGCTTTAAACTCATCCCATGACATCTGCATCGCAGATTCTCTTCCTCTAGCTTGGACCTGGATGTTCCACCAGGTTAGGGCCTTGCCCTGCATTGAACACGTGGCATACTTGATTCTCTGGCTGTCGAGGCACTCACTAATGTCAATCACTGCCTCCATCTTTTCAAGCCACCTGGTTAGGGCTATCGCCCCACCTTTCCCATCGAATTGTCTCGGTTTGCAAGCCACAAACTCTTTGTATAAACACCCCCGTCTGGCATTAACAACCCCAGTCTCAATACCGGTGTACCACCATTTCCGGTCTCTTGGTTGCTTTCGTTTCCGGTCGGGTTTCCATTTCCCACCTCAGTTTCGATCCTACCATGGGCTCTTTCTCCATTATCTCCATTATCATTGCCACCATCCCCGTGGGGGTGGTGTTGCTGGAGTGTGTCGCTCACTTGGGCCACGATAGTAGGAATCACTGCGGCCAACTGTTGAGTGATCAAAGCTGCCATATCAGAGTTTCCTGTATCCTGATTGTTACTGGCAGGACCATCATTTGTCCTTGGTGCTCTGCCTCTGCCTCTGCCTCTGCCCCTTGGGGCTTCACTCCCGCCACTATTGCTGCGGGTAACTTTTCGAGGCGGCATTTTCTAATCATAGAAATAGTAAACACGTAAGCTTAAATCATTTCAAAGTGTATTATCAATACACTCATCAAGTCCAGTATTCCCAAGTTAATATCACACTTATTGTCATCACATGTCACATGCAAGATGTGTGGTTCGCACACCATGAATTGGTAATAATGTCTCAACAATAGTTCATCATAACAGTTGTAAATCCATGTATATAATCACGTTTAGTCTAGCGGAGGTTGTCTATTTCCTCCTCTTTGAGGTTTCAGACATAGCCTCCTCAGGGTTAATCTCAATGTCCAAGGTCAAGCGCATTAGCATGATCTGTGAAGATCTCTTCGGGTTAATACCCGGATTTTGATAAACCAACTCGGCGCGCAGAGGGAACGGAAGATCCAATAGAAATCCCATAAAAGAGTGAGCACAAGGGCTCTCTCATAGGGTGGAAAGATCACATAACAGATTAATGAACGAATCAAGCAACGAGGAACACATACACGAGATATAATATGCATACAGAATCCTAGCATGCAAATTGATGTGCTCCAAATTATACATAAAAATCCTATCAAAAGCACATCAATTATTCCTTAATATCTTCCTTAAAATGATGAAAATGTACTTAAAAGTGTTAAATTGTGTTTTCAGGTGTTTAAAAGGGCAAGATGGACAAAATGAGCATATTTAACAAGAAATTGAAGCAATCCGAACTTGGACTCCAGGCATGGGGCCGTGCCTCATTAAGCACGCCCCCATGCCTTGCCAGAAACACACCCCATGCTAAATTAACACACCCCCGTGCTTGGACATCTGATGGGACAAAAAGTACTGTCCCCTAAAAGTAGACACGGGGTCGTGCCCCATAAGGCACGGGGCCGTGCCCTATTTAGCACGGGGGTCGTGCCCGACACAACCTGCACGTACGAGCCGACCAACTTTCGTAAGCATTGTACTAACACGGGGCCGTGCCTTTTAGGCACGGGGCCGTGCTTAAACACTCCGGAAAGCCTATAAATAGAATCCTAAGCTCACCATTTTTGGCAAGCTTTGGTGGGAGAGTTAATCTGCTGAATTCTCTCGGGAATCAAGACTTCAAGATCATTCGGAGGCTCGGGAGGTGCAAACAACACTTGGAAGAAGCTTGGGATCACCTAAACGTCATCCATTGTGGATTATCGGTTTGATTGTTCCATTTCACCGATGATCACTTATCTATCTTCTTTGTTATCCGTTGTTATGTTAAAGCTCTTCATGAGCTAAACTCTATTTATCATCCTAATCGGATGAAACTTATGTAATTTGTGATAAACTAATGGTGTGGTAAGTATTATGTTAATGTTATGGTGGTCTTAGGAAAACTATTGATGGGTAGCATCTACATTTGAACGGGAAGTTATAACATTATGGTTTGTGATTGTGATTGTCATACAAGGTTGAAAACCGTATGATTAACTTTCATTCGCGAAACCGGTCTTCATAATAAATCCATGGCTAATGAACTAGAAATGGTTATTAGAAATCATATCACCTTAACTTTCTGATCATTTGCGGGTTCCCTTTTATTTGTTCGGAAACTTCAGTAATTGTTACGGTTTTCTAAAATTAATGGTATGTTAGGAAGGAACCTGATCAACTCTCTTTTTAACATTAAATTATGTTTTCAGAAATCGTATGTCAAATAGGACACAAGAGATTTACCTACATTACTAGGGCTTTGATCTGAGCAGTAAAATCAGTCTGACAGGATCAAGTCACTACGACAGCAGGATAGTCGAGAAATCGCGCCGGCTCATCTTTATAAACATTAACATAATCACATCACACCACACCACCAATTCATCATAATTGCATAAGCGGATTCTAATTAGGATGATAACTTTTATTCCCTGATTTTAAAACCAAACGCTTCAATTCTTATTTTACTTTTTTTTTTATTATTGTTTACTTTTAAACCCTAAAAATCTTTCCAAAACAAAATATCACTTTCTTTAACAAAAACCAAATATGATAGTCAAACATCAAGTTTGTTGAGTAGGCTAGGTGTGTCCACGGATTGATACTCGGTTCTTACCAACACTATATTACCACACGACAGGTACATTGCCTTTTGTGTGTGTGGTTTAGTATTAGTAACAACCAATTAAAACTGAATCTGTGCAATAAATTTTTATCAAATATTTATACTATCCGCAGACCCATCAAGTTTTTGGCCCCGTTGCCGGGGACACACACAGCAGTTTGAAAAACAAACTAAATTTTTGACTATCTTGCATATAACCTATTAATATATTTTGTTTTAAACTTCATTTTTATTTGTAGGTAGTTGCCTTAGTTAGTTTAGTTATTTTTGCCTGATTCATTTTTAAGCCTTAGTTAGTTTATGCTTCCTTAAGTTAGTGTATGTCCGACTCGTTTAGTTCTGAACTTGTTCCGCCTCTTTCGGGACCCGAACGACTTTTCCGTCAAAGATTGCGCAAAAGATCACAACAAGAAGCACCAGTCATTGAAGAAAGACATTTTGGAAGATACACCATCCGAAGAAGACATGGCTAACCAAGACGAGGAAATGAAGATGACACACTATGCCACACCGTCAATAGATGGTTATGAATCTAGTGTTGTCCAACCAGCAATAGCGGCCAACAATTTCGAGATTAAGTCTAGTATTATCCAACTTGTAGAAAACTCTGTTCAGTTCCATGGGTTACAAGACGAAGACCCTAATGCTCACATCTCACAATTCCTTCGTATCTGTGCGACCTTCAAAATCAATAACTGTTCAGACGACGCCATTCGACTAAGACTTTTCCCATTTTCACTTCGAGGCCGAGCCATCGATTAGCTTGATTCACTTCCGCCTGGTTCAATCACCACATGGGCGGGAATGGTTGAGCAATTCCTTTTGAAATACTTTCCACCCGATCGTACTGCCAAATTAAGAAGTAACATCACAAGTTTCCGTCAAGACGACGATGAATCACTACACGCAGCATGGGAGAGATATAAAGGTCTCCTTCGGAGATGCCCACATCACGGACTTGATCTGTGGCTGCAGTGTCAAACCTTTTACGATGCGATTAGCGGAGCCCACAAGCAAGCAGTAGACCAAAGTGCGGGAGGAGATTTTGGAAGTGTCACGCCAACAGAAGCATATCAAGCCTTAGAAAGAGCAGCTAAGAAGAGCTTTGCTTACAATCCTTTAAGAACCAAACCCAGTTCTAAAGGTATTCATCACGTAGACTCTGAAACCCTAATTGCAGCCCAATTAGAAGCTCTAACCAAAAAATTCAAACAATTGCAAAGCGAGCTAAAGAAAACTCCAACACGATGCAACACATGTGGAAATTCACACAAGACCAACGAGTGCCCACAAGGCGTTATGATGGTTGAAGATGTTGACTCCGTAGGAGGCCCAAACAACTCATACAATTCAAATTGGAGAAACAACTCGAATTACAGAGATGCTGGCAGTAACCAACAATCATCTGGATTCAACCGAAGGCCACCTTACCAACAACAGAAACCACCATACCAAGGTCCAAGCAGTAGTAACCAAGACCGTGGAGCATCACCAATGGAAGATTTATTGCAGCAATTGTTGTTAACCACACAAGCCACAGATGAGTACATCCGGAAATCCGATCGAAGAAATGAGGAGAGGTTCCAAAGAAACGAAGCTGACATCAAAAGCAACAAAGCATCATTACAGACCATAGAGCACCAAGTAGGTCAAATAGCACAACAACTCTCTGAGAGACCTCAAGGAGCTTTGCCCAGTAACACTGTGACAAACCCTAATGCTCAAATCAAAGCCATCACCACCAGGAGTGGCAAACCACTCAAGGTGATGCACCCGCATTACAACCCATCCTTGAAGAAGTAGAAACTGAAACTCCAAGTAATGCGAGTGATAAGCAAAAGCAACCCGTTGTTATTGAAGAACCAGCAAAGAAATATGTTCCACCACCACCTTATGTTCCACCACCTCCATATCCAGGTCGTTTGTGACAACAAAGGATGGAGGCACAATATGGCAAATTCCTTGGTTGTTCAAGCAACTCCACATCAATCTGCCTTTGGTGGAAGCCTTAGCACAAATGCCAAACTACGCTAAGTTCTAAAAGGTGTCTTGTCAAACAAAAAGAAGCTGGAAGAGTTATCACACGTAGTTTTGAATGAGGAATGCTCTGCAGTTCTTCAAAACAAACTACCTCAAAAGATGACTGATCCAGGAAGTTTCACCATACCTTTCTTAATAGGAAATCTTTCTGTCAGTAATGCGTCAGCTGATTTAGGTGCTAGCATTAACCTTATGCCTTATGCGGTTTTTGAAAAATTAAACTTAGGTGAGCCTAGACCTACCCGTATGAGCATCCAGTTAGCTGACCGTTCTGTCAAATATCCGAGGGACATCGTTGAAAATCTCTTAGTAAAATTGACAAATTCGTATTTCCCATTGATTTTGTGATCCTAGACATGGATGAGGACAAAAATGTTCCTCTTATCCTAGGTCGACCTTTCTTAGCGACTGCTCGAGCCCTCATTGATGTTGTACAGGCAAACTCACGCTTAGAGTAGACGAGGAGGAAGTAACTTTCGATATAGGCCAATCCATGAAAACACCCTCAACATCATGATGACTCACTCTATTACGTTGATGCTTGCGATTCGATCATAAGCCGTCATTTGAAGGAAGCCCTTCAAAATGAAGTTTGCAATACTCAATTAATAGAAGTCACAATCACCGAACCCATCTGTGAAAACCAAACCATTCCAGAACTTGAAGTTGACGAAACATCATTTCATCAAGAAGCATTTGAGATCATTGAGCAAGACTTAGAACCAAAAGCCAAACCTTCTATCGAAGACCCTCCAGTCTTAGAGCTCAAAGAACTTCCATCTCATCTCGAATACGCTTTTCTTGAAAACACATCTCAACTTCCTGTCATAATCTCATCCGCCTTATCAATTGACGAGAAGAACAAGTTGCTCAATGTGCTTAAGGCACACAAACGAGCAATTGCATGGAAAATCATGGACATCAAGGGAATCAATCCATCCTTTTGCACTCATGAAATATTGATGGATGAGAACTTCAAATCCGTCATTCAACCTCAAAGACGTTTAAACCCGAGCATGCAAGAGGTGGTGAAGAAAGAAGTAATCAAACTGCTAGATGCCGGTTTGATTTACCCTATTTCTGATTCGCCTTGGGTCAGTCCCGTCCAAGTTGTTCCAAAGAAAGGAGGAATGACTGTTGTAACTAACGAGAAGAATGAGCTTATTCCCACTCGTACGGTTACAGGATGGAGAGTTTGCATAGACTATCGCAAACTCAATGACGCCACAAGGAAAGATCACTTCCCTCTTCCTTTCATCGACCAAATGCTTGAGAGATTGTCTGGAAAAAAGTTCTATTGTTTTCTGGATGGTTTCTCAGGTTATTATCAAATTCCTATTGCTCCCGAAGATCAAGAAAAGACAACATTCACCTGTCCATTTGGCACATTTGCTTATCGGTGAATGCCCTTTGGCTTGTGTAATGCTCCTGCTACAATCAAAGATGCATGGTAGCAATTTTTCATGACATGATTGAACACTCAATGGAAGTTTTCAGGGGTGATTTCTCCATCTTTGGAAACTCATTTGAGCAATGTCTTGAAAACTTGGAAAAGATGTTGGTTAGATGTGAAGACTCCAACCTTGTTTTAAATTGGGAAAAGTGCCACTTCATGGTTACGGAAGGAATAGTGTTAGGACACAAGATCTCTCGAGCGGGTCTTGAAGTCGATCAAGCCAAGTCGATACTATTTCTAAACTCCCGCATCCCACAACCGTGAAAGACATCAGAAGTTTCCTAGGACATGCAGGATTCTACCGTCGTTTCATTAAAGATTTCTCAAAAATCGCTCGACAAATGACTCAACTCCTGGAGAAAGACGCGCAATTCGTATATTCTGATGAATGCATTAGTGCATTCAAATTGCTTAAGGAGAGATTGGTAACTGCTCTAATCATGGTTTCCCCAGATTGGACACTACCATTTGAGCTCATGTGCGATGCAAGCGATTTCGCGGTGGGAGCTGTATTAGGACAAAGGAAAGACAAGCAATTTCACCCAATTCATTATGCGAGCAAAACCCTAAACAACGCACAAGAAAACTACACTACCACCGAAAAAGAACTTCTTGTGGTAGTTTTCGCGTTCGATAAATTCGCTCGTATCTCATCCTTTCAAAGACAATTGTTTACACCGATCATGCAGCCCTTCGTTATTTGTTCAACAAACAAGATGCAAAGCCGAGATTGATTCGTTGGATTCTTCTGCTTCAAGAATTCGATATCGAAATTCGTGATAAGAAGGAGCGGAAAATCTAGCGGCTGATCATCTCTCGCGTCTTGAGGACTCAGGTCCTTCACAAACTGAGGAAACCAAAATAAACGACAATTTTCCTCATGAATTCCTTATGCACATTCAATCCTCAATCGATGAACACCCTTGGTTCGCCGATTTTGCGAATTACTTAGCAAGCGGAATCCTTCTCAAAGGAATGACTTATGAGCAAAAGAAGAAGTTCTTTACTGATATCAAATATTACTATTGTGAGGATCCGTATCTGTTAAGAATCGGTGCAGACCAACTCATTCGAAGATGCGTACATGGAAGTGAAGCAGAACAAATTCTAAGGCACTGTTATGAAGGACCCACAGGAGGACACCATGGAGCAACCTTAACAGCCAAGAAAGTATTCGACTCTGGATTTTACTGGCCCACGATCTTCAAAGATGCTCATAACATGGTACGCACCTGTGATGCATGTCAAAGAGCAACCAATATCTCAACACGGGATGAGATGCCTCAGAAACCAGTTCAAGTATGCTAGATATATGATATATGGGGTATTGATTTCATGCGGCCATTCCCGGTGTCATTTGGCAATCGTTACATCTTGGTAGCAGTTGATTACATTTCAAAATGGGCTGAAGCTCAAGCCCTGCCTACTAATGATGCCAGGAACGTTGTCAAATTCCTTAAGAAACTATTTTCTCGTTTTTGGTACCCCCAAAGCTCTAATAGTGACCGAGGAACTCATTTTTGTAACAATCAGCTTGAAAGAGCAATGGCACGTTATGGAGTTCACCATCGCTTTACAACTGCTTACCATCCACAAGCGAATGGACAAGCCGAAGTCACTACCGAGGTATCAAACGAATCCTTGAGAAAACTGTAGGTCAAAATCACAAGGACTGGTCTATCAAGTTAGATGATGCATTATGGGCTTTTCGAACAGCCTATAAGACTCCATCGGCACAACACCGTTTCAACTAGTTTATGGGAAGTCGTGTCATCTACCTGTAGAACTAAAGCATAAGGCCTTTTGGGCACTTAAAGCAGCAAGCCTGGACCAAGACCTTGCAGGAAAGAATCGATTCCTACAAATTCACGAATTGGAGAATTGAGAGGGAACAAGCGTACGAAAAAAGCTAGGGTTTACAAAGAAAGAAAAGACAAGGAAATTCCACGACGCTCGATTTAAAGAGCACAAAACAATTTCATGTGGGAGAACGTGTTTACTGTATAACTCTCGTTTACGTTTATTTCCCGGAAAACTGAAATCACGTTGGTCTGGACCTTACACGATCAAAAACGTGTTTATGAATGGTGCCATTGAAATTTACAACCACGCAGGTTTAAGTTTCAAAGTAAATGGTCATCGTTTGAAACCGTATAATGATGGACCAACCAAGATTTCTTCGGAGGAATTAAACCTCCACCCTAACGAAAACTAAGTGTGGGGGGAAGGGTCGTGCCGAAGACTCGAAACTTAAACGCTGGCACCTGTATATACATTTTTTTCTCTCACTTTTTAGAAAATTTTTAGGACTTCACAAGCACAAACACGGGGCGTGCCTCATCAAGCACGGCCCCCGTGCCTCTGACAAAATTTTTCCACGATCTCCGCTGACGACTCTGGAACGTTGCAGGTCGAATTTAAGACGACTTCTGACAAGCACGGGGCCGTGCCTAGCTAAGCACGCCCCCGTGTTCACTCTTCCGACCTGTGTATAAATACCACACTTGTTCCATTTTTTCATCACACTCATTCCTGCTCAAAAACGAAAAAAAATAAAAGAATCAAGTCACGGAAGCTCAAACTGGAATCCTGCGAAGAAACCGCGTTCCGAAAACGCGAGAGCCGATGACTCAAGAGTATTTCTTCAAAATGCATGAACTGATCAAGCAATTGACAGAAATGAACCTCGTTGCTTCCCAACACTTGGCTGAGTATGGAGAACGATCCATGCTGAGTATGGAGAGATAGGACAATGAAAAAGGAATTGTCCCTCCTATCTCAAGGAGTTGAAAGATAAGAGGGATGTGGGCAAACCTCAAATACAATTTCCATGATTCACACATTGTATTAAATGTCATTTTTAAACACATGGGTATGGGATACCGGATGTGAGACTCATACTTGCAATTGTTGCAAAGGGGTTCAAAAGAAATGTGCGCTTCAAGGAGGGAAACTCTATTTTGAGACTTTCAAATGGGTTGGAAGTTGTTCTCAAAACATGTTGTATGCACCTAGGTTGACTAGGAAATAATTAATGTTTCTATTAAAACAATATGATCATGATTTAAAGTTTGTAAATAATGGATTAAGTTTTATGGATATGTATTAATTTGGTATGCCTTTTTAATGATATCCATTGAATTGGTCATGATAATTCGTCCTATAATAACTCATTATACACATTAAGCACCAAGAAACTTAAAATGGGTTTAAGTTATTATTATCTTTGACATAGTCATCTTGGTCACATAAACAAGAATTAGATTCAAACACTTCAAAAGAATGGTCTTTTGGAAACAAATGAAAATGTTTCATTTGATAAGTGTGAAACAAAAGACTTATTAGGAATGATACATTTGGATGTATGTGGTCCTTTTAAGACAATGACAAAGATTGGTGAAAGATACTTCATTACTTTTGCCAACGATTACAGTCGCTATTATTGTGTGCACTTGATGACACATAAGTATGAAGCTTTGAAATGTTCAAAATCTTCAATAATGAAGTAGAAAATCAACTCTATATAACTATCTATGTTCTTCATTCTGATAAAGGAGAAACTGAACCCTATTTGGATATGGTTCATTTTATTATGGCTATGAGCTTACCACCTTTATCATTTTAGGTTTTCGCATTGCTCTCTAAGGCTCATATTATGAATATGACCCGGACAAAGAAAGTGTATATTAGTTAAGAATCCACAGAGACTGTATGGGATACTGTTTCTTTGACTCAACGGAGCAAAAGTATTTATTGCTCGAAAGGCTAAGTTCTTGGAAACCGAGTTCTTTATGGAAGGAATGACGTATAGAACTGTGGAACTTGATAAGGATCAAAATCCACAAGCCGGTACACTTTTGGTTGACACTAGCTACCAACAAGAGGTTGTTGATGATGATCAAGAGGTTGATAAATACACACAAAACGTTCACAAATCTGGTAGAGTTAGTATTCCATCTGAAAGATATGGATATTCCATGAATGGATGCTATGTGGTTGACCCCTGTAGGCTAACCATATACCAAGATGCTATGTCCAATTTGGATTGAAACAAGCATCTAGAAGGTTGTGTATATATGAAAGCTAGTGGGAGCATAATTGTATTCTTAGTGTTGTATGTTGATGACACACTACTATTTGGAAATGATATTCCAACCATGGAAGGTGTTAAAACCTACCTTGGAATATGTTTTTCCATATAAGATCTCGTTTAAGCCGCCCATATTTTGGAATAAGGATCTATAAGGATAGATCAAGGTGGTTGATAGATTTAAACCAAATTGCATATATTGATAAAATCTTGAAAAGGTTCAAGATGGAAAACTCTTAGAAAGGTATGGTACCTATTCAAAGAGGGACAATGTTGACTACGTCTCAATGTCCAAGCTCATAGGATGAGCAAGATCGAATGAAGGATATCCCATACGCATCTGCTATAGGATCCATCATTTGTGTGATGATATGCACTAGACTGAACGAGTCATGCTTATTAAGTATGACAAAGTAGATACCAATAGAAATAACCATTGGATGGCTGTTAAAAGTATATTGAAATACCTTAGTAGGACTAAGGATATGTTTCTAATATACGAATCTGTTGAAGAGGAAGTCGTTGTAAAGGGTTACACGGATGCAGGCTTCCAAAACTGATCGAGATGATTCTCGATCACAATCGGGGTATACTTCCATTATGAATGGAGGAGAAGTGTCCTTGAAAGGTTCAAAGCAGGACACGGTAGCATTGTTCACTACAAAATCCGAATACATAGCCGCTTCATTGGCAGCTTGGGAAGCTGCATGGATAAGTTTGTCCATTGCTTATCTAGGGGTAGTCTCTACCATTCAAGACCCCTAGAAATCTTTGGTAATTACGTGTGCGATTGCTCAAATCAAGGAACCCCGTACTCATCAAAAGACTAAACACCTTGAGCGGAGATTCAACATCATAAGGGATGGAGTTGAAAAAGGGTAAAGATATGTATTCATAAAGTTCGTAAACATCAAAACATTGCGGATCCACTCACGAAGCTCCTTGTGAGGGCAAAGTATGAAAGGTCATACTTGTGCCTTAGGACTTCGATATTCTAGTGATTGGAATTGAATCTGTTTAGCATATAAAATATGGAACAATTGTAATTTTAACTCTTTTATAAATTTGAGGTATGTTCCTTTTTAGCATGTTTACATCCATGAATATGTTTATTATTCTAAATGTCTTTAGTCGGTCATATTTGTGGCAACAAATATGAATGTAAGACTATTACGAACATGGATTGGTAGATTCATAAGGTATGAATATAGAGCAATTGGTTGCTACCAAGGTTCATAGATATTTGTGGGATGCAAAATTGGACTGACCCGCGTCTCAAATTTTACTACATAGAATCTCTTTGATTGATCATAAGTAATTTTGAGTAAAGGCGAATATCATTTAGTATCCTCAGACCTGAGATGCATATTGGGTTTTGATATTCACCAAATGTTATACCTTGAGTTAGTTCTTCACTGTTCTGAAATAATGGACAGTACATAAGGCTATGTTCAAGTGTGACACAAGGTGATTGTGAGAAACGTATGCAGTCAAGATGGGATTTGTTCCTCTTATTCGTTGAGAGCAAGATGTCTAAGGCCTGATTAAGTTAAATCAACAAGGAATGATCATTCTGTGTCTTTGGATTTAACAGGACATATGTAACAAAAGGATAGATGATCGATTCACCTAAATCATTCAAGTTTGGAACTTGAAAGGGATGATGTTATTGAATGGCTTTTAAGTCATGCGTATTAAGGGTAGTAAATCGTTGTTAGGCGGTATTTACTGCTTGCATCAATCCTCTATGAATTTTGTGCAAGTGGGAGATTGTTGGATCCTGTATGCCCAAGACACATAGAACATTGATGTGGTTAGTACGTCATGATCCAAGTCGGGTCATACCCAATAAAAAGCTTAGCAAACACCAATAAATATTTGATTGATGATATAATCATGCAATTAAATATATGCACCTAATTAGAAAATGGGTTTTCTAATTTAAAGAAATGAGAGATGGAACAAATTATATGGATAATTTGTTCATGAATTATTATTATTTACATTGTTATTTAAATGGTTAAATAACAACAAATAATATGTGTACTTATGTTATATAATCAAAAGGGTTTTATTATATAACATGTTAACATCTTAATGTGTTAGTTGTTTTAAGTATTTTAGATTGTATGAGTTATATAATTAAAAGGTTAATTATATATCTTATCAATTAACTAATCACATTATAATGTATACTTATGTTATTTAACTAAAAGGCTTAGTTATATAACTTGTACACACCTTTTAAATATGAAACATGACCTCACCACTTCTAATGTGTTACAAAGTAATTCAAATGGGAGGGAATGTGGTTTTGAATCTAGATTTTCGGCCCCTTTAGGTTGTATGGCCTTCCCCATTTGTCTTGAAAAGGTACACTCATTATGATAGTGGTTGAGTGCAAGTCTCAAACATCCTATCTCTCTCTCATTTGCACAAATGAACTTCTAGAGAAAACTCCATATGCTCTCTATTTTCACACCTGAAGAAGGTGTTTTAGAACCCTTTTGGTCGTTTCTTGGGTCCTCTCATGACTCAAGTTATGCTCCTTCATTTGTGCAAGAAAGGAAGAAGGATTTCCTCTCTTCTCCCAAAGTTCTCACGGCTGAAAACGGTTTTCAGCAGGCCTTTGGGCGTTTTTGGTGCTTGAAATCCTAGCAACCATGATGTTTGCTTAGAGGCTTGTGGGTATGGACACTTGAGGACTCCTACCCTTGGAGTTTTGCCCGTTCATGACATTTTTCAGACTTCATATTTTCGTTTTGGCAGCTTCATAAAAGGTATTATCATGGGGTTGTTCTTGTCATGTTTGGTTGTTAAATCTTATATTGTATGCTAGTTCTTCACATAATAAAGATCCTCTTGTTATGGGTTTGTTTGTTTACACATAATAATGTTAATTTTCAGAAACTTTAACATGTTTAAAGTAGTACATTCCGCTGCGTTTCATATGTTTAAATGGTTAAACAAGTTGTAAATGGTCCAACAAACCCTTCACATAACTCGTGGTGAAACCTTTGTTAATCATGTTCAAGTTACAAGAATTCTCAAGTGATGTAAAACAATATATATTTTGAGTATCTTGAATTATTAACAAATGATTAAAATGTTCAACGTATAATCTTTGATTTTTGAAGCAAGAAAATGTTAAACCCATGCTTAATCAATGATTTACAAACAAAACCACGATTGCTCGAGTCAAAATTTCATGCCCAAACATGTTAACCGCACCCCCACGTTGTATAAAGCGCACCCCCATGTTCAAAAAAAAATTCTCTTGGATTTCTTAACTATTTTTGAACATGAATTGAATCATTGTGATGTTATGTCTTGAAAAACATATGATTTTCACTAACATCATGAGACTGCTTAAGAAATTTGTTTTGTATAGATTAATTTATTTTTAAATTTCAGGATCATGGAGCATCCCTACTTACATTTTGAAGGGAACCGTGAGATATGGTGTCATGATAGACTTCAAAGATTGCTACAAAGGGTCGAAAGATCCCACTTACAAGCAGATGAAGAAACACTGGCGGCAGTCGGACAGCTAGAAAGATATAATAATTTATTAAGTGTCCAGTGGAAACATTTATTTTCACAAAATAGACCTTCCGTTTATGAACTGACTCTTGAATATTTAGCAACTTTTAAATTTAGCATGAAAGACTCTGATCCTTGGGATGAAAATGCAGTTTCATTCAGACTAGCTGAGAATTGGCATAAGACATCCATTGCCTTGTTCGGTGTATATCTTGGAATATACACGGAACAAGAAATGGAGGAGGAGGCTATATCTGGAATGTCGGCGTATCATACCTTCCCGGACGAGGAAAGTAGAGACGCGGAAAGTGGTGCAATGAGGAAAGCATTTTGGGAGCGGATTGGAACCGGAGGGTTCAACTCGAGCAAAACAAAAAGCAGTCAGATACGAGACCCGCTGCTGCGATACATTCATCGGTTACTCAGCCATTCCATAACAGCTCGTGGTCAAAGCGAGGGAGTTGTTAATTTGAGGGACTTGTTTATTTTATATTGTATGGTTAATCAGTTGCCATGTAATATTGGGTATTTGTTTTGTAATTTTTTGCCAGGAACGCGATTACAGGTGCTCCAACACCCATGTTTGGAGGAAGCTGGATTTTGAACTTATATGAAAGCTATGGTTATAACACTGAGGGAACCGAAGGAGTGATGCCAGGACTGTTGGACTTGAGCATCTGTACAAGTATGTACATGGTGACAAGTTTACCAAATGGGCAGCTAAGATTCATGGATAAGAAAGGACAAATCTGGGATCCAGCGGATCCCGAAGAAATTATCATGGATCTCGACATGCCAATACAGCCGGAAGGAGCTGGAGCTGGATCTTCAAGTTCACGTACGAGGGAATTTCCAACCATGCTAGACCTTTATGAGTCAATCCAAACCACCGAAACCCATGCAAGGCGATCATTTGAATATGCCCAACGAGCCTTCAACCGAGTCGAAAATCTGAATTCCCGAGTCGATGACTTGAGCAGAGATGTCACGTACATCAGAAACCGAATGTACCACGAGTGGGGGGATATCCCACCACAAAGCCCTTGAAAATCGTATCATTTTCGGGGCTCCAGCACAGTTCTTTTGTGCCAATCTATCTTTTAATTTATGTAGTTTTATTTTTATTTTGTGTGCTTAGGATTTTAATGCTTTCAATAAATTGGTGACATTTCAGGTGATACCGAGGATTCTAACAACGCGAGGGCAACCAAACACAAGTGAAAAAATCATCATTTTTAGGGGAGTTATTTCGTTACCCTTTCTCGATCATGAATAGTTTAATCACATTGAGGACAATGTGAATTTTAAGTGTGGGGATGGGAGTAATGCATTTGACTTTGCTAAAAATGTCCAAATTAAAATTTTTAAGAAAAGACCACTTACTAAATAATTTTTGTGACAAGAAACCAAAACTTAATATAATTTTTGATAAACCAAATTATAAATATACGTTTTCGGGAAATAGAGAAGTAAATCCATGACGTCCAAATAAAAATTGAAAATGTTTTTTTTTGTGATATCCTTAAAGGCAATAATCTAGTAAAATATTTAATCATGTAAAATGAAACACTTTTACTCAATTCCATCCGTATGTGAGTTTATTTTTGAGCCTTAAACAAGCTTTTGCAAGTTGCAATTCTACTTTCATTCTGGATTTAATTGAGGGTGCCATATGATACGTGTGATTAGAACTTGCTTTGGGTATACATTTCAAGACCTTAATTAGTATTTGTTGCATAAAAATGAGTTAGGCACTAGGAAACCTTAACCATTCAAGCCCCAACCATTATCTTTAATTTTCCTTACCCGAACGTCAACCCTAGTTAGCCCCGTTGAGCTTAAACGTTTTTATCTCTCAATCACCCGAGTCACCAAGTCACTTAACCAAAAAGCCTTCAACAAAACCTGTTTTCGTTAAAGACACGTTTTTGGCTTAAAAAAATGTATTTGGTCTTTTACCGGCAGACCTTAAAGAACTGGAATGCATTCTTTTGATTTCAATTTGCTTTGTTGCCTTCATCACGCAAAACCGGGACTTCCCCCGGAAATCCGCAAACAAATTTTCAATCTCACGTTTGACGCAAGAAAGAAATGGCGAAAAAAGGAACAAGTTCCGCCATTTTGTGGGATTTCAAAAAGTGCTATAAAGAGACGGGCGAAAAGATATGAAAGATGACCGAATTGTGGAAATTGGTCCCATAATGGAAAATGCAAAAAGAATCAAACTGAATCTCAATACGAATACACATAATTAATCCGATTGGGTGCTATTAGGCTTCAAGCCGAACGATCCTTGAGAAAGGAAAGTTTTGTGTATCTTCGGGTAAAAGATGAAGTGCGATTCTTGAAAGCAAAATACGGTCTTGACAATCTGACCTTAAACGAGTCCTCAAGCTAGCATATCCCTTCTAGCTTGAAGTATTGTATAGGGAACCTCTATTGCTATCCTTGTAGTTTATGTTAGAAAAATAAGCCAAGACCGTCGTCTTTAGCAATTAGCCACTCTTTCCAAATATTCCATACCCGAGCCCGAGCCAAGTTACAACCCATCAAAGACCTAATGATTTATGCAATTAAATATCTAAGTAGGTGGAGATTTGATCCCTTAACAAGCATATGATTTCACACGTATTCATACTAGGCAATTGAGTGTATTAGTCATACTTAATCTTGATTATGACTCCATATATTTAGCCGAGTGTGAGTGCATCTTGTGAGAAGTGTGGATTTTTACATGATAATAATCTTTACTAACCAACCTATTGCTTGCTAGGATATCATTTTACATGTGCTTAGAATATTTATATTTGGATGAAAATAGTATTTACTTGCATACTTCTCGAAAGACATGTCTATAATTTGATTTATTTGGTTTTTGGTGGAATTGTCATTTTAAGTGATTTTTGCTTGAGGACAAGCAAAGTTCAAGTGTGGGGATGTTTGATGTGCTCCAAATTATACATAAAAATCCTATCAAAAGCACATCAATTATTCCTTAATATCTTCCTTAAAATGATGAAAATGTACTTAAAGTGTTAAATTGTGTTTTCAGGTGTTTAAAAGGGCAAGATGGACAAAATGAGCATATTTAACAAGAAATTAAAGCAATCCGAGCTTTGGACTCCAAGCATGGGGCCGTGCCTCATTAAGCACGCCCCCATGCCTTGCCAGAAACACACCCCGTGCTAAATTAACACACCCCCGTGCTTGGACATCTGACAGGACAAAAAGTACTGTCCCCTAAAAGTAGACACGGGGCCGTGCCCCATAAGGCACGGGGCCGTGCCCCACCACCAACACGGGGTCGTGCCCCATTTAGCACGGGGTCGTGCCCGACACAACCTGCACGTACGAGCCGACCAACTTTCGTAAGCATTGTACTAACACGGGGCCGTGCCTTTTAGGCACGGGGCCGTGCTTAAACACTCCGGAAAGCCTATAAATAGAAGCCTAAGCTCACCATTTTTGGCAAGCTTTGGTGGGAGAGTTACTCTGCTGAATTCTCTCGGGAATCAAGACTTCAAGATCATTCGGAGGCTCGGGAGGTGCAAACAACACTTGGAAGAAGCTTGGGATCACCTAAACGTCATCCATTATGGATTATCGGTTTGATTGTTCCATTTCACCGATGATCACTTATCTATCTTCTTTGTTATCCGTTGTTATGTTAAAGCTCATCATGAGCTAAACTCTATTTATCATCCTAATCGGATGAAACTTATGTAATTTGTGATAAACTAATGGTGTGGTAAGTATTATGTTAATGTTATGGTGGTCTTGGGAAAACTATTGATGGGTAGCATCTACATTTGAACGGGAAGTTATAACATTATGGTTTGTGATTGTGATTGTCATACAAGGTTGAAAACCGTATGATTAACTTTCATTCGCGAAACCGGTCTTCATAATAAATCCATGGCTAATGAACTAGAAATGGTTATTAGAAATCATATCACCTTAACTTTCTGATCATTTGTGGGTTCCCTTTTATTTGTTCGGAAACTTCAGTAATTGTTACGCTTTTCTAAAATTAATGGTATGTTAGGAAGGAACCTGATCACTCTCTTTTTAACGTTAAATTATGTTTTCAGAAATCGTATGTCAAATAGGACACAAGAGATTTACCTATATTACTAGGGCTTTGATCTGAGCAGTAAAATCAGCCTGACAGGATCAAGTCACTACGGCAGCAGGATAGTCGAGAAATCGCGCCGGCTCATCTTTATAAACATTAACATAATCACATCACACCACCAATTCATCACAATTGCATAAGCGGATTCTAATTAGGATGATAACTTTTATTTCCTGATTTTAAAACCAAACGCTTCAATTCTTATTTTACTTTCTTTTTATTATGTTTACTTTTAAACCCTAAAAATCTTTCCAAAACAAAATATCACTTTCTTTAACAAAAACCAAATATGATAGTCAAACATCAAGTTTGTTGAGTAGGCTAGGTGTGTCCACGGATTGATACTCGGTTCTTACCAACACTATATTACCACACGGCAGGTACATTGCCTTATGTGTGTGTGGTTTAGTATTAGTAACAACCAATTAAAATTGAATCTGTGCAATAAATCTTTATCAAATATTTATACTATCCGCAGACCCATCACAAATCTACATGAAGGTTCCTAGGTTATAGTCTAGGTCAAGCGTATTGCCTAATTCTCTATAACCAATGGCTCTGATACCAATCTGTCACATCCCCGCTAAAAGCGGAAACACGGGGATGTAACGAGATCGGGATCGTCATAACACATGGTAAGCGATAGAGATGCAATATAATAAATGATGACAAGCGTGTCATGACGACACCCGACAACAAGGGGACTTGTGTCGTGTTTAGTCAATATTCACGACAACATAGCCATAAGCATAAACATGATAATGATTCACATAACCAAATAAAGATGAAATTGTAATATGAATTCCCACAACCCGGGAACAAGTATCAAAGGATTGTAATTGTTTACACAGACTACAACATTGTTTAAAATAATTGTTTGTCAAAACATGTTTAGTCCCAAAAATGCATCCTAGGGTCTCCACTAAGGCAGCACACCTAGATTTCATCAATTTGCATGATCACCTGAAAAGATATGCTCAAAATGGTCAACAAAATTGTTGGTGAGCTCGCAGATTTAAGTGATAAATGAGTAAGTGATGTTGTATATAGTAAGTGATGTGGAATACCGTGAATACAATTATATACAAGTAAAATCACATGACAATGAGCTTTGCAACCAAACCTAGCGACGTACACAAAGATATTGTCGACATATATTCACCCAAGAGCCCGTTCCTGGCCACTGATGGTACCAACTAGTATACCATCGAACAAGGGTGGGGGTGTCAACCCAGTAGTACTACCAATACCTAATCGTCGGTTCCCACACTGGAATTAAATAGTTGCAAAGATAGAACCACACACAGACCCAAGCATGTATCAGATAAGTACTTGTAAAACAGTATCACGTTGATTCCTTGTATGTAAAATGTAAGTAAGTTGTACAGCATTGAAAATGGGTGAGCATATTTCCCCCAAGTTGTAAATGATTGAAATATTGTATAAGCGTAAAAAGGGGCGAAACTCACTTGTTAAGTGGTAAGTATGTAAGATCAATGTATCCAAATGTTGAATGCAAATGAATGGTCAAACACCTATTGACAGTTATTGTTAAGCATTAATGACATGAAATAAGCGCATAATAATGATCGGTCGGTTCGGGTTGTATCGGCTGGGTCGCGTGTAACACATACAAACAGACACACGTACTAGATCTTATGTAGATCCAAGTACTAGATATTGTCGCCATTGCTGATGATATTTGAGTAAAAGTTTCATTGTTATTGAAGAAGTATTAGTTAAATGTCAGTAGTTATAAGTCGGTTGATAATTGTAAAACGTTAGTTTGATTTGATTTGAATAGTATTTGTGGCCTTTTTAGCGTTGACTTTAATCTTTGTGGCCGAACAATGGCAACTGTGTTAATGTTACCTCAACATCACACGACATACACACACCACGTACAAGAAGGGAAATCACACACAACAACTACAGTCGCACGACAGGACCAGACGCACGACTCAACCTCCATACGCACGAATCAACCCTCAATCGTGCGAATCAGCTTCATTCGTACGATTGAGCCTTCATTCATATGACTGACATTCAGTCGTATCACACAACACCCAATCGCACGACTCAACCTCCATACGCACGAATCAACCTTCATTCGTACGAATCAACTACATTCGTACGATTGAACCTTCATTCGTGCAATTGGACTCCAGTCGTGCGATACACGCACAATCGTATACATTCATTCGCTCGCATGACTCAATCGCACACATTCATTCGCACGCATGACTCATTCGCACACATACACACAGTCGCACGACACACCCAGTCGCACAACTCAGTCGCACGATTGACACAGACGCATGGCTCAGTCGCACGACTCACCCAGTCGCACGACTCAATCGCATGACAGACCCAGTCGCCTGGACAGCAGAATCGCGACTGTGGTCGGGCTGAGCAGCCTTCGGCTACTCCAAACACGAGTTTTACACAACAAGGACTTCCAGAAACACTCTACACATGCACAAACCAGAAACACAAGCAGAAAGACCTCACACGCACCCACACGACCTCATGTGTTCGGGTTGAACCCGAACACCCGAAACCCTAGTTTGGACAGCCGTGAATAAGCAAGAAAAGGAACAACCAAGGTCGTCTACCTGCTAGAATAGAGTAGACTAGGCTGTAGATGAAGTCTAGACGACGAAAACGAGACCAAGTGGGTCGGATTTGGTGCTAAGATGAAGAAGTTGTGAAGAAGAAGATGATGAAGAAGGAGGAGAAGTAAATGAGGCTAGGGCTGGAATATGGGTTTATATACCCAGCCCAAGTTTGCAAAATGACAAGTTTAGTCCCTGCACTTAACCCCCGAGTTTCCAAATTTGTTTCGGTTGAAAAACGACTTTGTTAGGGTAATTGTATTAGTATAAAAAATGTATTTAATGATATTTATAACTTAGAAAAGGTTTTATTAGTGACATTAATTTTATATAAAGATGATATATTTGGCGGTTATGATGATGAAAGTTTTAAAAGTTTTTAAGGTTAACATATGATTACAACGAAAGTATAAGCACAACGATGATAAAGCAAGCATGATATCCACATAAAGAGTTAATAAAGATGAGGAATGATTGATCAAAGAGTAGTTAACGGAAAGCCTCGTTAATTGACGGACCTTAAGGTGACGGATGTCATAATCGTACATCCAAAGGTAAGGATGCGCTAAACAACTGATGTTACGGGAAGCTTCAACGATCGCAATTCTTCATCTATAATGTGAGGTACAAACGTAGATGAAGAGAAATTAAAAGAAGTTTTTAGAATCCAAATGATAGAGTAGAGATGATTGATGTGAGAAGAAAGAAGGTAAGAGTTGGTGAAGAGATGGTGACTAGTGCGACTGTTCTTTGTGTAACATATCATAGGGTTTTTGAAAGCTTAAAAAGTTTACTTGGGCTGGTAAATGAGCCATCTAATTAATGTTACAACTTACAAATAGGACTAACAACATGGATAAATGGGTGCATGAAGGAGTTAAATCAGGAACAGAAAGAGTCATTGTGAATCACGTAATAAATCTAGTAGTTAACTTGGACAGGGTAATTAGCAATACAGACTATTGTTTTTTATATTTACTTAGAAATTGATGTTACCGGTTCATAAATCAGGCTCAACCAGTGAACCATAAAGACAACCGATTCGTTGTCCGATTCAGTTATAAAAACATTGCCATATATGCAAAATGGTTCCTTCCAACATGCAAAATACTTTCTATATCAATTTTAGTTCAAAATATGTAAATAGGTTTTTCTAGAAGGACTGTTTATTAATACAAATCATTCTATGGTGACTGTTTATTCAATCTATACGTCAGCAAGTACTCTTTTTGTAAAATTGTCATTCTCTCAGGCGGTTACAACTTACACAAACACAATCGTGTGTATAAAAGCCTCATTCCCCATTTCTCGTGACGAACGCTTCGTATGAATGGGCTAACTCAGTCACGCGCCCTTGTCAACTCGGTCGAGTTACACCTATTGAATCAGAATCCCCACCGTCGCAACACATCGGCCGTCGGCTTATTATTCCGGCGAATCTCCGGCGGAGGAGCTACAAGAACACGCAATTTCACACAAAAACACACACTACGCCAATTCTCTGTATCTTCAAAGCTTCAACGAAGATCCACCGCCACTATCCGCAACCGTTATTCGACGGCGATGGATTCCGATTCGCATTCGCAAACGCCGGAAGTTGAGGTGCCAGCGATCACAGCCTCCGATGACGGAGCCGGTTCTTTGAGTTTCGATGATCGGAGTGTTGTTGCCGATGAAGAAAGTCGCGAGGCGAATGGCGATGAAGCTGGAGGTTTGAATTTGTTAAATGTGTCGTGTTGATATCGAGTTGTATAGGTGATTTATGCAGATAGTTGTAATTGATTGCGTTTTATGTAAATTGTTGAAGGTGAGCAAAGGAAAGTGCTTCCTGAGGAACTATCACGGAGTGTGGTGACGCTTTCGTGTGAGTCCTCTGCTGAAGGAGGAAATTGCGATGTTTATCTGGTTGGAACGGCGCATGTTTCTATGGTATTGAATTTATTTGATGTTAACTTGCTCAATTGATTGCTCTATAATTTGTTTAGCTAGAAGGACATTTCTGCAAGTACAATTCTTTAATCGTTTGTTTTCAATCATTAGCTTCCAATAAAGCTTAAGAAGGTTTAAATCTTAATCACCTTTTGCTTAGCTGAGAAGCAAAGTATGAAAATAGGAGAATCTGTGATCACAATGAAGAAGTTCAGATGTAGAGAACCTTGCTTGTTCTGCACTTTAGGTTCAAATACTTTCTGAGTTTCAAAATCTAGCTAGTAGGAAAGTGATATGCCATGATTGCATGTAAAGTTCTGTTCTGTCTCATGAAAAATGGCCAGAACTTATACTATATTATATTCGATCCCAATTAAGTCTTACTTTTGAGAAACCGGCTAATGGTAAATGTGGTGCACATGTTATTTCTGTTTGATTTCCAAGTTGTGAGTTTGAGGATTTTCTGTGAGAAAATGAAGATGGCTTTGGGCGTTGCAATGTGAACAAGTGGGAATTTTTATTGAAGGGCCGTCAAAGAATATTTTCCCTTGGACAATAAGTTTAAGATGTATACATGTGTGTGTATGTATGTATATGTACGTGTGTATGTGTATAAGCGTACTTATGGAAACACAATCTTTCACAAGTATATAAATAACGCCAAACATATTGAGATAGTCGACTAATGAGGTAGACAGGGGCGGGTTCATATAGTTTAATTATACTTTACATGCTAGGTAAAATTAAAGGCGATATAGTAGCAAGGAAAGATGTGATTACAACATAACATTCTTAATCATTTTGGCTTTCATTTTAAGTTGTGATGTTAGTGTTGCTATAAAGCTATAATAGAGACCTGTGGAAACATTTATTGATGTTAGTTCTTAACTAGATTACGTGCTTTTACCCTCTTTATTTGCTTGTCATTGCCCCTCTTCGTTGTTTTCATTAGCATTATCCCTGGAATTCTAGTTAAATTTGTTTTTTTCCTTCTCTCATTAACCAACATTGTAGTAGAAAAATACTTTTCTTGGAACTACAATAGCTTATTTGTTTATAAGTATCTTAAATTTATAATGTACTTTTAAAGTAGAGGTCGTTGAATAATTCTTAATTATGTATTTTCTCACATTTAAGCAAACACCACACATTCTTAATTTCTTATAATGGAAGCTATAGTGTAATCACCGCCACACTAGTCAAGTTAAGAAGATTTGTTTTATTTTTGTATTTTTACAATAAAATTACAACTAATAGCCATCTTCTCGCTTCTCACTCTAAAATAGGCGTCAAGTGAAAGGAAGTGAATGGTTTCTTATTCAATTATTTTGAATAATGATGTATTTTGAAAGGAAGTGAATGGTTTCTTATTAAATTATTCAATTATTTTGAATAATGATGTATTTTGAAAGGAAGTGAATGGTTTCTTATTCAATTATTCAATTATTTTGAATAATGATGTACAAAAGTAAACTAGTTTTCCAACTTGGTATTTTGAAGGTGCTTTCAGCATGTAAATATACCATGAACAGGGCATTGCAAATACATTTATTCATTGGCTTGTGATAATTCCTAGAATCATTTCACATAAGAGTTAATATCAAAAATGGATGTTTACATAAGGTAAAGCAACTACCCGTGTTCATTAATTGTTATATTTTTGGCAGGAGTCATGTCAAGAAGTTGAAGCCGTTATCAGTTTCTTGAAACCAGAGGTGCTTCTTTTCATAACTTATTACCTTTAAAGGATGGATGCACCTTTTGGTTGGTCTGCTGCTGTGATTATAGATTTTATTTGGTACTTTTTTGAATTCACTTCATAAATGCAGGTTGTATTTCTGGAATTATGCTCAAATCGTGTGGCTGTACTCACTCCTCAGAATCTAAAGGTCTTTGGGCTTATTTATTTGTTCTTTTGTTCCTGTTTATTATTTTTGGAACACAAATAGTGCATTTACGATCTAATGTAGATCCTAGTTTGCAAGTGTACTGAATTTTAGGATGGGCAGGTACCTACAATGGGAGAAATGTTGGAGTTATGGAAAAAAAATCACAACACATTTGGGATACTTTACAGCTGGTTTCTTGCGAAGGTATTATATTGTTCATGTTCTCCTTGAGTTTTGCAGCTTTGTGACTATAACTCTGAATGACTATGTAACGTAAGTAAATTACTGCATAACTGCTATTATTTGCATATGTGTGTTCAATTAATGAATTAAGCTTATAATAATTAGTTTAATTTATTAGGCATGTTTATGATCACTCTATTATATTGTTGGTATGTTCTTATAAATTCTATATCAATTTAATTTTTATCAATTTTAATAACTAATTATGCTTCTCTTAAAAAATATGAATATATTGCATGTGATATTTTGATGAGTTAAATGCATGAATGAAAGAATAACATGTGAAGTAACTAACGGTGTCTCTACTTATGTCCTTTCAGGTTGCTAGTAGGCTCGAGGTTTTCCCAGGTAGTGAGTTTCGTGTTGCATATGAAGAGGCAATGAAGTATGGCGGCAAGGTGGTTCTTGGTGACCGTCCAGTCAACGTAAGATCATGAATTTTGTATCTTCTAATCTTATATTATTATAATTTTAATAATTTAGATATCGTTGTTGCTTGTGTGATTATTTAACAGATAACATTACGGCGGACATGGTCAAAAATGCCACTATGGCATAAAACAAAGTTGATATATTCCTTGATGTTCCAATCAATATTTTTACCAAGCCCCTTGCGCCTAAACCAAATGGTACTTGTCTCATTAACATATCAGCATCATCTCTTTCCATAATAATTGTTCAAAAAAGTAAAATTTATGTGAAGAAGTTGGTTATTACGTATATGTATATACGCTTGGTATAGTCTATGCATTTATTTCTTGTTATCAGTTGAAGGAATTGGATGACGTGGACATGTTGACACTTGTAATTCAAGAGATGAGCAAGGAGTTCCCTACTCTTATGGAAACCCTTGTACATGAAAGAGACCGGTTAGTGTCTTCTTTGATGTATATATCATATTTTTAACTTTGTACACACACATGCACGCATATGCATAAATATATCTGCACATGCATCTTACATCTTGGTTTCAAATTATGCGGATGTTCTCCGGTGCATTTGGTCCCAAAATCCGATGCATGTTGAGCGATACGAGTGCATCACGCAACCGATGCATTTAACTTATTAACACTAAAAAATTAATAAATAAATACAAAAAAAGCTTTAGGTTCCACTATAAAAGGTTTTATGTACAACCAAAATAAGATCGTATGAATAGTATATGCATGATGCACAAGTAGTATATATGTAGGCTAATTAGTCAGCATTTTAAAACAAATAAAGACCATATACATAAAAGAATATTAGGGTTTTGATGGGATTTCCACCTATCATCGCCTTCTTAGACTTCTCCAAGTATCCATCTACTTCTCCAAGGTTTCCCGGCCTTTTTTTGCGGGCTTCTCCAATTTTTCCCAACTTCCTTATCATCTCCATGTAAATACTAGCTTTTGTCAGTGTCGTCCATGAATCTTCTACAACCACCGGCAATGGAACACGTCTCCCTTGTCGTCACATAGGTAATTAGGTATAGGGATGTTTTTACTAATGTGTCGTTAGCCTTCTTCGGTTGGTCTCCCCACTCCTTGACACACCCAATAGTACATTAGGATCTAGATATACTCCTACCAACTTATGCGTATTGTAGCATTCTCGTTTATTACCAGTTTGACTATACGAGTATACATTTTACAGTAAAACAATGTGATAACTCACCTAAGTTATCTTTATTGGTCCTAGTTACGTTTTTCGAACTATGTTCCTATTGATTATCATGATGTGCTTAGACGTTATAACTATGAATAGGATAAGAAATATAATCATTTGTGAGGCTAGTTTTGGGTGACACGTCGTAGTTTAGGCATAGTTGATCGATCTATGCATAACCTAGGACCGTGTTACTGACTGCATACCCTAGTTATGGCTCTCAAATCCCATTGCCAAATCAAATCCAATAACCGAACCTAACCTAAAGCGTACCTAAAGCTGCTGGAGACTACCGGATCGTTAGAAGCTTGCAAGAGGCTTGGAATGTCGAGTTTAAAGTGAGAGCACCAATTAAGATTTAAGAAAATAGGTTGGAATCGCTTCGTCCGATCGATCCAGCCCGCATCACCATTTTGATGTAGTTCATAATGCTAATGGTCAGGGAGGTTTACGAGACATGAAGTGTTTATAAGTACACTAGCTTTAGTAAACCCGTGTATTACACGGGTTGAATAAATAAAATATTAATATAATAAAATATATTAATTATAAAATAATATTCTAATATAAAACAAAACAGTAATATCAACTTTTTAAAATTTTGTTTTTAAAATTTTTTCAAAAAATTAAAACATTTTGTTCTAAAATAAACCGTATAAAAATATCATTTTTAAGTTTTCCGATTATAACTCTCAAATTTGATTATTTTTTGTTTTAGAAAAATGACTTTTTAAAAAACCAATTGTAAAAAATTTCTTATATTTTAGAGAAGTTTTATGCTTTAGAAAAATTTATTTATATAAAATTATTTATATAGAAGTAACATTAATAAATAGATTTCTTTTTTAATTTATTAAATCTAATAAGGTGTTAAAGAATACTGTTAGTAATTAAGGTAATTATTTAATAGGAGAGAGGCGGGAAAACTTTGGTGAAAATGATTGTGGTGCTGCCACGTGTCACTCCAAGATACCTTTTTATTAGAGTAGGTAGATTCTCTATATCCTGCCTTTTGTTTTTCTTTTTAGCTTTATACTTTATCTTGGGTGTAGAAGTTGTTGAACTTTTTCTTGATGATCTTAATATGAGGTTTCGATCTTTCTAGAGTTTTGCTTTTTAGGTGTGGTCGTCATAATCGTAGCCACCTTTTTGGCAATCCTTTGAATAGTATTCTCACTTGAATTAGTTCCATCTCTATCCTTTGTCTTAGGCTCTTAGCGGTTGATGGGATGTACTTTGTAATTTTTCTTTAGAAGATACTTTCATTCACATATATTAAAGATAAATTTACATACTATCACACAATATCCTTACAATCCTTATTTAAAGTACAAACATGTTATTTATTTTTTCTTTCCCTGCTTCAAGATTTTACTAGCATTGGATTTCGATTTTGTTTCTCTTTGTTTTTGCCTTTCCTCTAATTTGCAGTTTTGTCTTCTAACCGCTTTATGCCTTTTTCGATCCCATGATTTTGTTTTCCAGAAGCTTAGCTATGGTTTCCTAGTATTCCATACTTTTGGAATTAGAGGGTCGAACATTCTTTCTTGTTATGGTTGTGATTGTGGTAAGCGGCCATCTTCTACTACTAGGCCCTACGGGTTAAAGAGATTGTAATCTAGTATGAAGTGATGGGTTCTATGTCGAGTATAAGATGAGGCTTTCAAGGATTCCGTTTCTTTGGAGGTGACATAGGGTTTTAGATTTGCTTGTTGCTACTTTGTGGATTATAAGGGGATCCATGTTCATAAGTGGAAGAGCTAGCAAAATAGCATATAAGATTAGGATCTATGACAAACAAGGTAGTCCCAAACTACTATTATCATTAGATGTAGCATGTGGTATTGGAAGGTTGGTAATTGAAGGATGAGGTGTAAGGATGAGGAATGTTTAAACCATTAGAGTGTGAAAATTAGGAAATGTACTAGTGAGGTAAGTATGGATCTTGTACGGATTTAAGGAAGATTAGTGAGAATAAGAGTGTCTAGCGTTGTCCGCAGGCGTAATTGTTTTGTGAGCTTCTTGACAAATATGATTTTAGAGAATTTATATTTTTTAAATCTGAGGAAGGCTTTTTCTTTACCTATACCGGCAATAATTTTTTGAAATTAACATGTTGGTGACATAATGTATCAACGACATTATATATTAACTAGGCTTGATCCTAGTTCTTAGAGCTCTACACGCTAAATCTTAGGTATTTAGACACAATACCTAATCCACTAAAACCTTGAGCTTTATTACCAAGTGTAACAACCCAATAGCTGGAACGGGTGAAATGCGTAATTAAATAATAGCAGGAGCAATAAACTAACAATTTCATTTCATTTTTAGAACATTATGTTACAAACCAAAATACAAAAACATGGTTATCATTCCTAAAGCTTCCAAGGCCCTTCGAGGATGGCTATCCTAAATAGTTATTAACTTGCACATCATTATACCCACGTAAACTATGATAAAAATGACATTAGTGAGATCATGTGTCATAATTTATAGACAAATGGTTTATCATACATAACAATATCGGGTGTATTTGTCCGAAGGCTTCCCACCTTCTATGGTTGTTTTACAACTACCGACAATGGACCACGTCCCCAGTAGTCACATGGGTATGGGGATGTGTTTGCCTATGGCCCCCAAGCCCTCGTTAGGTGGTCTCCCTACTCCTCGACACACACCAATAAGGACATAAGTATCCAGATATACTCCCACAACTCATGCATATTGTAGCATTCTCATTTATTACTAGTTTAAGCAGACATGGATACCATTTACACAAACAATCATGATAACTCACCTCGGTCATCTTTATTGACTTGGTTACGAGAATTTCGAAACTGCTTTCCTATCAATTATCACAATGTGCTTAGACTTTTAACAATGAATAGGATTGGGATATGGATAATCATTATTGAGGCTAGCTTTAGGTGACAAGTCGTGGTTTACATATAGTTGAACACTATATGCATAGCCTAGGATCGTGTTACCCACGACATACCCTAGTTATGAGTCTCACATCCCATTACGGAGCTGGATTTAATAACCGAATCAAACCAAAAGTGTACCGCAAGTTAGACACCACCAGATCGTTAGAATTAGACACTACCAGATCGTTAGAAGCTTACAAGAGGCTATATCACGTTTGAAGTGAGAGAATCGTTTAAGATGTGAGGTAATAGGTTGGGATTTGGTTTCTATTTATAAGGGAACAACGAGTGGCCCGCATCGCCTGACTCGGCAATTGGGAGACATGATAGCATCTTAGCCATTCATGAACCACTCCTCTGACGTTGCCCGCAAAGAATCACAGTACGTTCTGCATCGTGCTACTTGTCATGCTTCCATGTGTGTATCTTGATCTCGTATCCATATCGCCCTTACACATCTCAAACAATGAGAGATTTCTTCTTCTAGTTGATGTCGCCCGCATCACCATTTTGATGTCGTTCGCAATGCTGATTTAGGATGCAGCCCGCATCCTTCATACGCTTTGGTCCGCAACGTGCTGATTGATGGATTTTTTATTATTGAACTTGTACTCAACCTTAACTAGATTGATGGATTTTTTATTATTGAACTTGTATTCAACCTTAACCAGGGGCTTTGCCCCTTGGACCTCGCTACTAAGGGCGTTGCTTCCAAAACCCCTTTTTGCTCACATGTTTGATCTTTAAATTTGGAGTGTTACATATCACAAATAATTCACAATTAAGCAATAGGTACAAGCTATGTTGTCAATGGTTCTAGGTACACTCAAAGTCTCAAAGGCTCGCCTATCGCCTAGGCGTGAGGGGCAAAAAAGCGCATGCCCTAACAATAAAGGAGCCATGATAATAAAAATAAAAAAAAGAAAATTCTTTTATTGTAGAATAAATTAATATAATTATCAAGTTAAATTGTCTTAACCAATACTAGAAAGTTTAAAAACCTTTAAAGTAATCAGCTTAAAAAGATACTCTGTCAAAGGGGCCTTCAATGACCCCATTGATGGATGAAATTCTGAGTCTTTTGGATCACACACCTAGCTTTATGCTAGCTATAGAATTTAAAACCCATTGAAATAAAAAGGAATCTCTTTAACCTCTAGAAAATAAAAATATATAGACGAGGAGTGTTTTAGTCTCGATTTACAAAAACAAAGTGATGCCTAATGTTATCGTTGTGGTAACTATAGTGGATCAAGCTCTTGAGTCATACTATGAAACTATGAGAAAGGCTGATCGACGCAAGAATTAAAAGAGAACCCAGGTTTTAGTAAACTAGTTTGGTTTCATGCTGGGCAGTTGACTACAAAAGCGATACACTGAGGAGGAAATACAGGGAAAATAAATGAGATTTGCATCAGGTGTTTATTGACCTCGAAAAGGCTTGTGATAGTGTGCCACTTAACGTGATTTGGGATAGGTTCCACAGAAGATGAATCCCTTTGAAGTATATAAGCTTAATTAGAGATATGTATGATAGTGCTACAAAAAATGTTAGGTGGTCTTAGATGAGTTGTTGAAGACGTTATAGAAAAACATCCCGTGGTGCATGCTTTTCGCAGTTGATATTGTGTTGGTAGCAAAGAATAAATGAGGCCTGAACTAGACTAGACTGGAGGAGCGGAGAGATGCCTTAGATAGCAAAAGCCTACACATCAGTCGATCTAAAACCGAGTATCTACATTGTAACTTTAGTGGGGCCAGCAAGGAGGTGAACGAAGTGAAAGATCAAGTGACTACTGACTAGTGGAGGTCAACCTGTAACACAAACTACCAAGTTCAAGTACGTGGGAGCATTCGTCTAGAGTGACGGAGACATTGAATGTGATGTAGCTCATCGTGTTAACACAAGCTGGAGCAAGTGGAGGGTAGCCATAGGCATCTTGTGTGACAACAGGTTCTCGGAAAAATTAAAAGGAAAAGTTTTATAAAGTGGTAGTTCGACGTGCTATGTTGTATGGAATCAATTTTTGGCTTATCAAAAAGGCACATGCCTGAAAGTTAAAGGTAATAGGATGTTAAGATGGTTGTGGATGTTGGACAATATTACAATGAAGTTTTAAGGGATAGATTAGGGGTACCATGCATCTCAAGAAAAGATAAGAGAGGGGAGACGAAGATGGTTCTGGTATGTGCGTAGGTGACAGGTACACCTGTAAGCGGTGTAAAGGCCCTTATAATGGTGGAGGGGAAGAAGAGCAGATGTGGACCCAAGCTAACATGAGAGAAGAAGATTAGATAGGATCTCCTAAACTTGCATCGCACCTCTCTAGATCAGTGATAGGAGCTCTTTAAGCGTAGGATACATGTTCGGGATTTATAGGGCTATGTGTAGAGTAAGGCTATGCCAGGAAGTGGTATGTTAGGTTCGTTGTCATCATAAAGGTTGACAATGGCTGCACTCTACGTTTGCCTTTAGCCTTTCCTTTTCTATTATGAATGCCTTTAGCCTTGTAGACTTAGCCCTTGCCCCAACGATCTACCTGCTTAGTATTAGAGATTATATCCACTTTTGTGTTTTTTGCTTTGTGACGAGTGTGCTTTTATTTTACTGTATTCTATGGTTAATAACGCATGTTCTCATAATCGTTGCTCTATGTAAACCAATAATAATAACATATAGAAGAATGTTTTTGCTGAGCCGAGGGTCTCTTTGGGAGCAGCCTATCTATCTCTTGAGATACAGCCAAGGTTTGCAAACCTCATCTTACTCTCCCTATACCCTACTATCCCTTGAGATAAAGGCAAGGTTTGCCCTCTTCTTACACATCCCAGACCCTATTTGAGTGGGATCTACTGAGTATATTTGTTTGTTTGTTTGTTAATATATAAATAAATATAAAATATAACAAATTTAAAAATAAACTAGCGGACTTTGCGAGCCGGATTGGCTTGGCTTGGTATGTAAACGCGATGTGCTCGAGCCCATCTTGGCTCAGCCTCGGCTCGTCTTGTTTACAACCTGACGTACAAGTTCATCAGACCATTAGAAATACTTTAGCTGTTCAGACATGTTTTTTGTCGGTTAGACCATTTTGCGCATGTGTGCTTTGCTGCACTCAAGGTGGATTTGTTGATGTGCTCTGTCTAGGTGCCTTTGATGCCTTTATATTGTCTAAATTCGTTTAGTATTCCACACCACCCTGCGACTTACTCTTAGATTGTCCACACACAATAGTTACCCTCCAAATCAAAGTTCATTACATATAGACGGTGCTTATTACAAATTTCAAGACAGAGCAAAACAAAAAGTAGTCTCTTTTTGGAAAACTACATTCATTGCAATTCAACCTAAGAAAGTGCAATTCAATGTAAGAAAATCATGTATACATTATTGACATATTTTTTGAAAGTGCACCCGAAATTGTTTTAATTATAAAAATTACACATTTATTTTGTTGAGTTTCATTTACTGTACATAGAAGCTTAATCAGTTGTCCATAAAGAAAAAATCTTATAAATAGGGTGATTCATGTATTCATAAAATTTCTGGGAGCAGCCTCACATTTTTTAAGAAGCAAGGTTGGATTTTGTAAGATGGTTTTGCATGTAGGTACATGTCTTCCAGCTTGCTGAAAGTAGCACGCGAGCATAGTTCTGTGGTTGCAGTTGTGGGCAAGGGACACCTTCAGGGGATAAAAGATTACTGGAAGCAGCCTGTTGAGGTCAGTGATTCTTCCCCATGAAACAATGAATCAAATTTATTATTACAATAATAAACCGGTTTAGGGAGGAGTAAGCTTTAACCTTCGTTTTAATTTGTGGCTCCTGCGGATGCAGCTGAAGGAGCTTCTAGAGTTGCCTTCAACAAAATCAGCTATATCGGTAGCAAAAGTTTTATCGACTGTTGGAGTGGCGGTGGCAGGGGTGGCTATTGTTTCCGGGATCTATCTTTCTAGCAGGAAATGATTCATACACCCTTTTTTCTTACAGATAACTTGACGTGTTTTTCATGCTACTTAAAGCTGACTTGTGTTATGCAACAAGAAATGAGGGAGATAAACATATTAACGGATACAACACAAACATGCGTTTCCCTTTGTGTTTACTTTGTTGATCGGGATATTTTAATCTGAAGCATCATTTTAGAAATGTTGATATTTTAACAAACTGTTGGCAAATTTAATTTTTTTTGCTCTACGCTGGCAAAAGAAGACACAACTCAGAAGGCTAATTTTTGTGTGTTAAAATATATATTTTTTCTACAACTCCCTAGTAAGGCTACGAGCCCTCTAGTTGGTGTTAATTAAATACAGTAAAAAAATTATCTTCAACTTTTGTAACTGTATATAAAACAAGACCAAAATTTTTTCGAGAACCAAAAGTTTATTAGGGTTTACAAAAGCGGTGGGTTAGACAATAGTTCGTTAACTTTTGTTCATTTATCATAGGGCCAACTTAATCGTACGCACTTACTAATTTGTTTTAAATTTCATATAAATTTAGATACCTTTAGCGAAGTAAAAGAATTAATAGCAGATCGAATAATTAATCATTATCAAATGAGAAATCGTAGTTTGGAATAAATGATTTTTTTGTTAGGTGGTTATACGCATCTATGAGACCAAATAACCATTAAAAACCGAGATAGCTAAATAATAATCCTGACTTTAACCAAAGCCACTAAAAAATTTTGGTTAAGCCAAAGAAAAGAAAAAATGAAAAACAAAAAGAAAAACCACCCACCCTTTTAACTGAAACTGAAGAGTTATGATTTTCTAATAACTCTTAAGTGTTGATTATACTTGTAAGTTTTGTCCGAGGACAGAACTAGACCGAACCAAATTAATGAAACTTTGACAACCAATTTAGGAAGGGGATGAAACGAGGGCTTCAAAATCCGAAGCAAACCATGTGCTGAACACTGTCACTCTACCTCTTTGTAAAAAACCACAGGTTATTTGAACTGTTTTTATCACCCGACGGTTGTGTTTGGCTGTCTTGTATGGTCCATATCAATTTATTTCTAGAGAGAACTTTGTTCCTCTTAACTGTCATTGGGTCGGTTACCATATAAGATGATACTAGTTTTGGCACACTTTCAGCCGTCAGCAGACATGGTTAACACTAGAAATACTGTTTCTGTGGTGCTAACTGACCATACTCTCAACAGGTAGGTTAACATGGTTAAAATATATATAATTTTTCAAGTATTTGGCACGTAATATGTACGCACCATATCCAAACAAATAAACATAACCAACAAAAATCTCACTCAACATATGAATGATGTAACTTTGTTTATTAGTATCATAATGTTTCAAATAAATATACTCCATTGTTTTCTCTTCTTTTGTATGAGATTATTAACTGGAAAATACTACATTTGTGGTTTGTGTATCTGGTTTAGGGTTATGATATGCTAATATATCAACTTTAATACATTAGTAATTTCAGTTGCTGAACTTTTCCTGTAAATACAGCGCGCAAGCTCACCTTCAAGCGTGTAATATTCATTCGGGATTCATGAGTAGGTCTGATGACAACCAAAACCACACATCTTGGTACATATAACATGCCTTCATCATGAACCTGAAACAAACATAGCATTGAAATTTAATCAGAAGTAGACTCCTTGTGATGAAATTGACCTACACCTGGGGGCTTGAGGTTAACGGATTGAATCTGAAAATTTTACACAAACAAAAAATCATGACATTCACATGAACCCAACACGACACGTGTTCATGGATTGACATGAAAACGACCCGTTTAACCAAAAAATATATTTTTTATTTTTATATATTAATACTCTAAAATTTGATATTTAGGACCAGAAGTACAAAGGTATATATATATATATATATATGAAGTAGTACCCAAAATAGTAAGGAAAACATCTTCCTTGCACAGAGTCAAATTATACATTGCTTATGGAAAATTATTATCTGAATGAATTACCACTGTGCTTTGATAGGGATCTAGAGCCTGCCATGTCATCAAGTCTCCATACATCAAGGAATCCTACGGGTTCATTGCAATCAATTCATCCGTTTCACAAGGCCTCAAAGCGACAACCATGGTTTCACTGTAAGGTGGTAAGATTTCACAGCATTGACGGCGTAGTGGACGTATCTGCAAGAGATTTAAATTTAAGACACCACAATTATCATGGGGTCAAATGATTACACGTCAAAAATATGATTAGAAGTAAACTAAATATTTTGTACAGGTCGGGTTCACAAAAAATGGTCAAAAGAATTGTTACAAATAAACTAGTATTTAGGAGGCTTAATGCTTAAAAAATACACTTCTGATGGCTTTCAACATCTTTGAATAGCTACATTTTAAGCTAATCAAGATTCAAGAGACATCAGCTAAATAGACCATTCCCATGTATATGGCAACGTTATTATTCATTTGACCCGTTAAAGATAAAATAAATAAGGTAAAAAGAGCGTATATGAGTGAATTGGTTGAAATTGTGACCTCTGATTGAAATTAAAGGTGGGAAAAGAAAAACATGCACATACTTGTTGAGTATCAGCATCAAGCTTTCTGGAGAAAACTTTGATCTTCATCAAGTCCCGTATCCCATTACTTCTCGAGCAGTTCATCGACCTTTTTCTTTTATAGAAAGTATAAGACCTTTTTTCTTCTGGAACAACGCCTTCAAAGAAGAACAAATCCGGGTTTTTACACGAATCCTTACTGTAATCTCGCGTATTGAACATATGAAGACTTGAATAGAAGTTCTCCTTTCTCCTCCACGAGCTAAACGTTTTCTGCACCCGAATCAGATCAGCAAGTAATTGATTACCTTCAAACACTTGAACTACATAACCCCACGAAACCGATATTGTGATTGATTTTGAAGTATCATAGCAGACCGCTTGCTGAAGGATCCTAGGGGGGTCATGGTTCACGGCTTTGAAAAGATGCTTGACCGATTCAAGCTTGGTCAAACCGGGAAAAATTGGATCTATGATGTCAAAATGGTGAAGTGATAACAATGGTGACAACGGATGCGCTGCAAGGATCCCGAATAAGTCCCCGCGAACATCAATCTGGTATGCAAACAAACTCATGCTGTTAAAAGTCAATTGTCAAAATCCAAATTCATCCAAAATTATGTTCAAAATAGTGAAACAGATCAGGGTTAGATCAAATAATTAGTAACAAATCTAAATCAACCTCATTCCCATAAATGCAATCACACAAAACTGAAACAAAACCATGAGAATTTCACATCAATTCATCTTTGAGTTTGAAAAGTGAAAAGTCAAAGCGAAAGGGTTTTTCACCTGATGAAACCCTGGTTCATGGGTTAACTCAACACCAAGCTCCGATAAGCACGAATAAACCCTAGAATCACTTCCGTACACATGCGGATACCTCATCAAGCACGAATCCAAAACCCTAGCTAAAACCCTACCCAACGGTCTACTAATCGCGAATCCACCACCACCAAATGCCATATCGAACGAATGCTGCGAATTCTGCTCGTAACTCTCCGATCTACTCCCGATGTAAAACCACTGATTATGATCGTACTTCGACAAAACCCTAACCAAATTCTCCGTGAAGAACACCGTATCATCGTCACCGAAAACGTACCACCGAACATCATCGGAATCGTGCGATTCCACAGCTTCTTTGACGATCCTGGCGACGCGAATGGCGGATCGGAGGCCCTTGGGGAAGGTGTAGGGGAACCGTGAGGTGTCGGAGGAGATGATCACCGGCGGGAGGTCGGAATCGGAGTCGGTGGCGGAATGTGTGGCCGGACGGTCGAGGAAGACGACGGCGTTGGTGGCGTTGGGTTTGTACCAGAGGCGGAGGTAGGGTTTGCGGTTGTGGTAGGATCTGGCGGAGGATGCGATGGAGAAGAGGAGGTGGCGGACGGTTGTGGTGGCGGTGGTGGGAGGTGGTGGTGGTGGTGGTGTTACGACGGAGATGAGGGTGGGAGTGGTGGAGATTGGGGTTGTGAGAGGGTGAGAGAGGAGGTAGAAGAGGGAGAAAGTGGAGATGATTAGGCATATGTCTTTGATGTTTGAGGGTACGATTCTGAAGATTGACATTTTCGGTGGTGGTGGTGGTGGTGGTGGTGGTGGCGGTGGACCGGTGGCGGTGGTTGTTCTTGATTGACGACGGTGGATGGTGGTGGTGTTGTAGAGTGAAATGTACAAGTGACTAATGCGGGAAACATGTTTATTTGAAGGAGTGTACAACTGTTACTTTGCTTATATGTGTCAAAAGTTTATTGCATGATCCATCTCACAAGAAACTCCATGTGCATTACAATATCACATGCTAACAATTTTTTTCAAAATAACTTTGATTATATATGAATGAATACTGTAAATACGTTTTAATAAACATTATAATGTGTAGAGAATATTTTTTTGATGTTATAAATGCACATTATTTTAGACTCAGTTTAATATATGTTTTAAAAGTTTTGAGTATCGTTTAAAAGTACATGTTAGATGTATTGATTGTGGTAACCTTAACTAATAAATCAGTTAAGACGAGGAAAGAAACTGGGTATGGATTGGTTGTCGCAGAATGGAGCAAGATTGTCTGTCGAGACAAGGTAGTACGTATCCCATGCAAACGGGGAAGTACTCAAGGTTCAGGGAGAACGCCGGGTAAGAGTTTAAAGCTTATTTCCTGCAGTGAAAGCACGCCAGAGTCTACGAAAGCAGTGCTACGCTTTTCTGGCTCATGTGGTTGAAAGAAAGACGAGGAAAGGAAACTGGTGGATATTCCAGTGGTACGGGATTACCCAGAAGTATTTCCAGATGACTTGTCTGTTTTTCAACTCCTTTTAAATTCTTATCATGATAAGTTCATAAAAAAGCAAATTAGAAGTCAAAATACACTTAATCTGTAAAAATTTATCATTATAAAATAAAGAGTTAATGACAAGGATGGTTCATATGATTTACTATGATTTTATTTTTTATTTTTTAATTTTAAAAATTACAAGCTTAGTGTAATACTTTGCACAAAACTTAACACCAACGGTTCTTGAGTTAGATAGACGTTAACTTACTATATTAAATATTTTAAAATGATCATACTACCCATGTAATAAAAACACAAAATAAACTAAAAATACCTACCGATTATAACTTGACTAGTGAATACAACCGGCAACCCTTTTTTTCCGGCCATGCTAGCACACCCAACCAAAACCACCTGCCCCCTCACCTTTGCTTTCTAGTCGCACCACCACACACCACCGGTTGCCAACCACACTCTCATTTCAGTCTTCCCCCTTGACTTGCAGAACCATCATTGACGCCACCATAAGTTGCATGGTGATGTGATCGTCGTCAATATGGTTTTGTTGAAATCAAACAAATCTGTTTGTAATCATACTTTTGAAAAATGATTATATCACAATGATATGGGATCTTGTCCGGTTCATGTTTTTTAATAGTGTCAGCATCAGTGATGACTATGAGGGTGAAAGTGACTAGGTGGGGTCGTAGTGGTTTAATTGTGTTTTGCATAAGAAAATAACAGAAGACGTTGGTCTGATGGTGATGGTTGTTTTTTCGATGGGGTGATGGTGGTGGTCAAAAGAGCTAGGTGGTGGTCAACGGATGTAAAAGAGGACGATGAAGTGGGGTTACTAGAAGTTAGATTGGGGGTTACATATAGAATTTTAATACTTTATTATTTTTATATTATAATATTTAAGGGTAATTTGGTTATTTTACATGCATTTAACAACAAAAGTTAACAACCATTCAACTCAGGACTAATGTTACGTTACAAAGTATTGAATTACACTTGTAATTTCTAAGAGTTATGAACCAAAAGTGAACTTAAGATATACTACAGGGACCATCCTGTAATTAAGTCTAAGAATAAAGAGGTGTACGCGTGATGATTTGGAAATATAACATGAAATATTATTAGTTAAATACTCGGAACAAAAAGAATATAAAGGTCGTTTTTGTGTTGTAAGTTTTTTTATTAGATAAAAATATTAATATATGAAATAGTTATAATCATTTAGTTAACGTCAGAAAAAATAAAAATTGACTTCGAAAAAAAGGGAAGGGTTGGTTAAAAAGTAAGCCATGTTAGTTATATAGAAAATAGAGTAAATTACCATTTGCATCTCCGACGTTTCTTCATTTTAACCACTTACATCCCCGCGGTTTCAAAATTGTCATTCGGCCCCTAACGTTTCATTTTTATTTCCATTTGAGTCTAACACACTAACGACGTTAGATTTTTCCGTTAGTTTTAATGAAATGACAAAAATACCCTTATTTATTAAATAAAATTCCCCCATCCACACCCCCACCCCTTTTCTACTCTATCTTTTTCCTCTTCTCCCTTTTTATGTCCACCACCACTGCCACCGCAACCACCTCCGTCATGGCACCACCGCCGTCGCGCCGCACCACCAACGCCACCTCCACGACCAGAAGAACCACCACCACTCCTATCTCTTCTCTTCTCTTATTTTCTCTGTGTGTGTGTGTGTGCGATCGGTAAACCACAACCACCAACATGTGAAATTGTTGTTCTAGAGAACCAGATCTAGTGGTGGACGGGTGAAACACGGTGGCAGCCAAGGGTATTTTAGGGGCTACGGTGGTGATGATAGGGGTTGCGGTGGTGGTGATAGGTTGGCTACGGTGGTGGGGATGGGGGCTGTGGCGGTAGTGATGGGGCTACGGTGGTGGTGATAGTGGCTGCGGTGGTGGTAATGGGCGGCTTCGGTGGTGGTGGTGATAAGGGTTGCGGTGGTGTGAGGGTGGCTACGTGGTGGTGATGGGGGCTGTGGAGGTAGTGATGGGGCTGCGGTGGTAGTGATGGGGCTCGGTGGTGGTGATAGTGGGCAGTGGTGGTGATGGGCTGCTGGGTGGTAGTGGTGATAGGGGTTGCAGTGGTGGTGATGGGTGGCTACGGTGGTGGTAATGGGGGGCTGTGGCGGTAGTGATGGGGCTGCGATGGTAGTGATGGGGCTACTATGATGGTGATAGTGGTTGCGGTGGTGGTGACGGGCTGTTGCGATGGTGGTGGTGATAGGGGTTGCAGTGGTGGTGATGGGGACTACGGTTGTGGTGATGGGGACTACGTTGGTGGTGATAGGTGGTTGTTATGGTGTGAAGGTGGTGATGTGCAGTTGTCATGGTGATGACCGGGTGGTTATGGTGGTGGTGATGGAGGTGGTTGTGGTGGTGGTGATTTGAAGAAGATGATGTTGATGGATGAGACCCACAAGATTTTTTTATGTTATTATTTAATTTTAAGGGTAGTTTCGTCTTTTTAATAGTAATTTTAACAGAAACATTAACAGTGTTAATCATTTGAACTCAAATGGAGATAAATGACATGTATAGACTCAAATGAAGATAACGTAAAACGTTAGGGGGTAGATGACAATTTTGAAACCGCGGGGATGCAAGTAATTAAAATAAAGAAACGTTAGGAATGCAAATGGTAATTTACTCTAGAAAATAATATAGAGTCAAATTCATACATACAATTTTATATCCTTACATTCTTAAACATTAATATAGAACAATTTATCATCATCAAATACATTATCATATAGTATAATATATTACAACATGCAATATCAATCTTATTTATTGTGATTTATGATGAAATAATCAAAGCTATAGTTGATTATTGTACCACCTTTCTTCTTCTATCTTTTAGTTATAACAACCTCTTTTGTTATGTTTGTTACCTTGTCATATTGTACACGTATCTGTTTTGTTTTTCAACAATAAACTCATTATAACGATTCTAACCGTCACTGCTAATATATAAAACAATTGTTAATGGTTTAGTGGTATTGATAATGATTTTTTTAGAAAAATAAAGTAGGTTGAAATTTTGTAAAGTCTAAGGTTAATTAATGCTTAAGAGAAAGAAAAATATTGTTTTCAATTAAAAAACAATTTTTTTATAATTCAAACAATTAAATGATACTAATAGTTTCAACCATAATACTTTTAATTTTTATGTATTTTCATGAAAGATAATCCAATAGCATAATTCATTCTTTTCGATGAATGATGAATTAGGAATAGAATCAACAACACTCCTATAACAACTCGAAGTCCAAAGATGTCACTTTACTCTCACTTTTTATCAGTGTCATTTGTTAATGTCATCCCTAAAGTGTGTATCTGTAATTCTTTTCAAGACTGCAAGCCGTAAATGTTGTCTTAAATACTCAGAGTAATTAAAATAAAAAAATGATACATAGACAAAAGATATGAAAGCATGCACCTTTTCACCAAAAAAAATATCAATGGGCAAAAGATATGTGTATTTGTAATTCTTTACAGACTCCAAAGCATAATTTACAGTTGATAAAAACATGCATATTTTCACCAACTTATACAAGTTGTTAAGTCCTCAGAGTGGCAGCGAAAAATTGGTTAGCTTTATGCAAAAGTTGATCAGAGAAAGCATGTATTCTCTGTCTTCGGAATAAATCAGTCTTCAGTTTTTGACTTCGGAAGACTTTGTCTTTGAAGGTTCGGAAGACTTCATCTTTGGCTTCGAAAGATTCGGTCTTTGGCTTCGGAAGATTTTACAGTTAGAATATTTTTTCTGTAATGTGAAAGACTTTCGAAGTAACTTCTGCTCTGCACATCATGCATGTCTACTGGAAGCTCTTTGGTTGCTTTGGTTGCACCAGCCTTTCAAGTATAACCTTACATATATACATTTTAATTTTTATAAATAAATATACTATTGTTATTAAATAAAACTAACATCATTAAATATTAAATAAAACAAACTTCATTAGTTATAAAAATAATACACTCCATTAAAAATAAGTTAACATCTAGAAAAATAAAAAAACATAATTAAATATAACATCTAATATGAGAACTCCCATCCCCAACCTTGTGCCCTCTCCCGTTTTCGTCGGAGAACAACTTCCAACATTGGTCGGTAAACGTCGAATGATCTTTTTAATTTAGAGAATGTTCTTTTGGAGAGCAATTTGAAGTAGAAATGATGTGTAAAAAATTACGTTTGAGTTGTACTCAACGGTCAAAAATTTTAAAGGCGCAAATTGGTAACTCCCAGTGAATATTCACCAGGTCGAGGACGACAGAACCAGGGGCACAGTGTTCCCTATCGGCCCCAACTTTTCTCGGGCATTCACCACACAATTCCGTACTCGACTACATGTGGCTTTAAAGACAAAATTTTGAGAACCTAAAGCCTTTACTTTTTCTTTTAGCGATTGGATCCCCCGTAAATTCAACATTTATATTATAATGGTTTGACATGACAACTTAAACTTCGTTTGGCGTTTATGCCAAGAATTACTACCCATAGCATTAACTATAATGCATTGTACCAGGTGATTTATAGTATTTGAACTACACAGGACACATAATTAAAAAGTGGGGTTGGCCTTAAGTAGGGGCGGGGAGGCCGACCGCCCAAAGGCCCGAACTTTTTTAAGGGCCCAAAGTTTTATGAAGTTTATAGGTAAATTGTATTATAATAATTCAAAATATTACTTATGACCAATAATAATCTATAATATTATTTTTGTCGACACACTCTAAACTTTTACGTTTATTATCATTGACAATTCCAGTAGCATAATTATTATACATTCACACTCGATTTTTATTTAATTTACACTTGAGTTAGCTTGTATGGTTTTTTATTTAGTTCATAATCATTATTGTAAACAAAATCGGGTGCAAATCAAACGTAGATATGTAATAAGTATGTTACCGAAATTGTTTTTGGTAATAAAAATAAATGTTGAGAGTGTCACCGACCAAATTAATAGTATTAATTATTATAGGCAGATAAGTAATAGTTTGGATCATTAAAACCCAATTTGTCTATTTTATATTATATTATTTATATTTAAAAAAAGTTTATTTGTATTTAAAAAAGATTATATAGACTTTATTAAATACTTAAACCCATTAGATCATTAACAAAATCATTAACATTTTAATTATTTTAGTCCTATTAAACATTAGTCCATTGGCATATAATTATTTTAGCCCTATTAAACAAGAGACATTTTTATTATTTTAACCCTAGCAAACATTAGAGTACATTAACATTTTAAATATTTTAGCCTCCCACCATTTGTCCAATATTTATATAATTCTAATTACCAAGTTGATTATGCAATATGGTCAGTGTTGTAAAAATCGTTAGGCGCTAATCGGACGGCGAGGTGGGGACTAGGGATTAATTGGGATTAATCGGTTTGGAATTTTTATATAAAATTTTCATTTTTATATATATACATACACATTTGTATATGTAATTTTTATAAATATGTTTAGTTTTGTATATATATAAACAAAGCAGGCTGGAATTTTAAAATTTTCGCTAGAATTTTTGAATTTCTACGGAATTCCGCTAGAATCTCGCCGGAAAGTCGCCGGATTCTCAAAAAATGCAGATTAGAGGCCGATTAACAGCCAACTAGGTCCGATTAGGGCCGATTTTTCTCGATTTGGACCAATTTTACCGACTAGCGATTATTGGCTCCGATTAGGGAAAATCCAATCAGTATCTCACCGATTCCCGACTAGTCGCCGACTAGTCCGATTTTTACAACACTGAATAATGAATATGGTGTTGTACATTGTGCTTAGGAAGTCTTTTGTGCAAATTGTTGTTTTACCTCTTACTTCTTTTGTGTTTCATACTCAACCCTCAAACTACTCGGCCAATAACCAGCGAGAGTGTGAGAAAGAAAAGGGGGGCCGGTGGTGGTTCCCGATGGCCCTATGGCAACGATACCGTGTACCAACGAGCTTACTACAACCTCAGTCGCGATCGGAGTTCCACCACCGGATTGCCATCGCCGGAAAATGCATGTCTTGATCAGCATGTGTTCGGGAGAGATGACAAAGATTTAAAATGGATTCTCATAGTCTCGGGTGTTGACGAGCTAAGGTATGGTGTTGTGGTTGCCGGTATAGTCGCCACTGCCTCTGCCCCTTCTTTTATGTTTGAATCTGTGCTTTGAATGAAGGCCGCCGACGGCCGGATCTTACTTCTTATGATGTTATAGCCGGTGTCGACGCCGCCATCGGCCTTTCTTTTCCTCTCGGTCGGTGGTCGTATTTTGCATGTGATGTCGCCATCGCTGTGACTGTGACATCCGGTAAATTTCCGTTACCAAACTCCGTTAGTTCCGTTATGTCTTGCATACACGTGTCGTAATCACACACTAGTTGTCGTTTAACGTTGGTGACCTAATAATAATTAATAATGTTAAATTAATGATAATCTAATTGACAATATGATTATGGTATTATGTTTATGTGTTTGCATGTTTTAAATGTTAATTAGGAAATTAATCGCGTAAAGTGGAAATGTGCCTATTTATTCGTATGTCTTGTGTTTTTATAAAGATAAAATATATAATGATTATCATTAGTTATTATCTTTATACTATTAAGTTAAACACATTTTACAAAGGAGTTAAAAGATAATTTTTATAAAATACCAAATTACAAGGGTTTAAAGGGTAAATATGCAAATTAAATTAAATAAAACAAAACCCTAATCCCCCCCCACACCTTCGGCCGCGACCTCTAACCCCTCTCCCTCTCTACTTCGAATTCGACCAAGAACAAGCCCCTAAGCCTCGGTTTTGATCGATTACAAGGCATACAACACGTTGGGAATCATCAATTGCAAGTTAACACACGTTTAGAGGTTAGATTTTACATGTTTTTGTGAGATTTTTCATATGGCCGAACCCTAATTCGTGAATGGTAGTTCATGGGGTCGAAATTGATGTTGTTTGATGATGTTAGTATGTTAGTTGGATTAAATACATGTTGTTTAACGTTGATTATGCATGAATTGTATGGTTTTAGTGGATTGATCATGAACTTTGATTTGAGGCAAACCCTAACTCGAAAATTGTTAAGATTATAGATGTTTGATGATTGTTTGATGAATGTATGATGATTAGTAGGTTGTATGAATGCTAGGTTACATTGATCTTGCAAGAAATTGATGAATTGAAGTTGATGTTCATAGGTTACTAATAATAGTAACTTTATTTTCAGGGTATGATGAATTGATGATGGATTGATGTTGTTGATGTGTTTAGGATGATGATTGGATGCTAGATTGTTGATATGAATGCTAGAAACCTTGTAATGGATGTTGTTGTTCATATCTTGCCAAAAGTGGAAACTTTTGTTCATGATGATTAGTAGATTATGATGATTAGGTATTGTTGATCATGTCTAGATGTTGTTAGGAGCTTGAGATGGTATAATTGTGATGGATTCATGAATACATTGAGTGTTTGATAGATGTTGGAATATACTTTCCCAAGAAGGAAACTTTATTTGCACAAAGTTTGAAAGATGATAGTTTGAACATATTTGGGATATTAGGAACATGTTAGTATGTTCATGGATGAATTCTAATGTGTTGGAACATGTTAATTTAGTTGTATGAGATGTTTGGATAATCATGGGTGATGTTTGGACCTTGATGATCATGTATGATATTGATGTTGGTTAGTAGTTAAGACATCATGCTTGGGACTGGAAATTGATTGTTGTAATGTATGTTGAATACAATGAAAATCGTTAATGAATGTGAATGTGATCATCATACACACGTGCGAATCTGAGGCCCCTACTTAGTAGGATTGGCAGGGTTTAGGGTGTGAAGTCGTGAGTGGCTTCACATGGCATGTGGTGCGTGATTTGATCTTTAAATGGCATTTAATTATGTTATAACTAGTGGACATGTGTATCCACTATAGAGAGTTGAACAAAGTAACAGTCAAGAACCGATACCCTCTACCTCGTATCGATGACTTGTTTGACCAACTCCAGGGATCAAGTTATTATTCGAAGATTGACTTGAGATCCGGTTATTATCATCTCAGAGTCCGAGAGGAAGACATTTCCAAAACTGTGTTTCGTACTCGCTACGGTCATTATGAGTTCTTGGTCATGCCTTTTGGGTTGACTAATGCACCTGCTGTGTTCATGGACCTCATGAACCGTGTGTGCAAACCCTATCTCGATCAGTTCGTCATTGTGTTTATCGATGATATACTGATATATTCTAGGACCAAGGAGGAACATGAAGAGCACTTGCGAATGATCTTAGAGCTATTGAAAAAGGAACAGTTGTACGCCAAATTCTCTAAGTGTGACTTTTGGATACGAGAAGTGCAATTTCTAGGTCATATTGTTAATGAGAAAGGGATACATGTTGATCCTGCCAAAATTGAGGCGATAAAGAATTGGACCACACCCAAAACGCCGAGTGAGATAAGACAATTTCTGGGATTAGCAGGTTATTATCGACGATTCATAGAGGGATTCTCTAAGATCGCACAACCTCTCACAGCTTTGACTCACAAAGGGACGACAAACAAATGGGGTGAGAGTCAAGAATCGGCTTTTCAATCGTTAAAACAGAAACTCTGTACTGCCCCGATATTAGCACTGCCAGAGGGAACGGATGACTTCGTGGTGTATTGTGATGCATCCATTCAAGGATTGGGTTGTGTCTTGATGCAACAAGAAAAGGTGATAGCCTACGGCTCGAGACAATTAAAGGTTCATGAGAAGAACTATACTACCCATGACTTAGAATTGGGTGCAGTGGTTTTTGCCTTAAAGATTTGGAGACATTACTTGTACGGTACCAAGTGCACTATCTACACCGATCACAAGAGTCTTCAACATATCTTCGAGCAAAAGGAGTTGAATATGAGGCAACGACGTTGGGTGGAACTACTAAACGACTATGATTGCGCTATTAAGTACCATCCGGGAAAGGCGAACGTGGTTGCCGATGCCTTAAGCCGGAAGGAAATAGCTAAACCCAGACGGGTGCGAGCTTTACAGCTTACTATCAGTACTCAACTACCCGAACAAGTCAAGGAGGCACAGATAGAAGCTTTAAAAGCAGAAAATGTTGGTTCTGAGTCGTTGAGAGGAATGGATAAACAACTGGTGATGAAGGAGGATGGAATTCGGTATTTCATGGATAGACTTTGGGTGCCTGCCTATGGAAATCTAAGAGATTTAGTTATGAGTGAGGCACACAAATCTAAGTATTCTATACATCCTGGATCCGACAAAATGTATCATGACCTAAAGGCGCACTACAGGTGGCCTAACATGAAAGCGGATGTAGCTACATATGTGAGCAAGTGTTTGACCTGCTCGAAAGTAAAGGTGGAATACCAAAAACCATCTGGACTGTTGCAGCAACCCGAAATACCAATGTGGAAATGGGAACAAATCTCCATGGATTTTATTACCAAGTTACCCCGGACTAGTACTGGTTGTGACACGATATGGGTTATTGTGGATCGATTGACAAAGTCTACTCATTTTCTTGCAATTAAGGAAACTGAAAAGATGGAGAAATTAACCCGCATGTACCTCAAGGAGATCGTTTCGAGACACGGTGTACCGATCTCAATTATCTCTGACCGCGACGCTCGTTTCACGTCACACTTCTGGCAGTCATTGCAGAAATCTTTGGGTACACGATTAGATATGAGTACTGCTTATCATCCACAGACGGATGGCCAGAGTGAGCGTACCATACAGACGTTAGAGGATATGCTACGTGCTTGTGTGATTGACTTCGGGAATAACTGGGAAATTCACCTGCCATTGGTGGAGTTTTCTTATAACAACAGTTATCATACTAGCATACAGGCAGCACCTTTCAAAGCGTTGTATGGGAGAAAATGTAGATCACCGGTTTGCTGGGTGGAAATTGGTGATAGCTAGCTAACAGGTCCCGAGTTAATTCATGAGACAACCAATAAGATTGTACAGATACGAAACCGTATGGCGGCATCGCGAGACAGACAAAAGAGTTATGCTGATAAGAGACGGAAACCTTTAGAGTTTCAGGTTGGTGACAAGGTTTTATTGAAAGTTTCACCATGGAAAGGCGTAGTTCGGTTTGGCAAGCGAGGAAAGCTAAACCCGAGGTACGTTGGACCATTTGAAATAGTGGAAAGAATAGGTCCAGTGGCCTATCGACTAGCCCTACCTGATTCGTTAAGTGGAATCCATGATGTATTTCACGTATCAAACCTAAAGAAGTGCATAACTGATGAAACGATGGTCGTACCACTAGAAGAAGTTCAAGTGGATGAACAATTGTGTTTTATTGAAGAACCAGTTGAGGTGATGGACCGTGAGGTGAAAACACTTAAGCAAAGCAAGATACCTATTGTCAAAATCCGTTGGAATTCGCGACGTGGACCGGAATTTACATGGGAATGGGAAGATCAAATGAAGCTTAAGTACCTTCAATTGTTCGAAAATATGATGCCAGCAGACGAAGGTATTGATTTAAATTTCGGGACAAAATTTCTTTCAACATGGGGATGATGTGACAACTCATCCAAAACTCACTCGATTTCGATTTCTGTGTGCCAATGCAGACCAGTGATGGAACACTCTCACCATGTAACGCAATTTTCGGGATGAAAATTCTTTCAACATGGGGATAATCTGACATCCGGTAAATTTCCGTTACCAAACTCCGTTAGTTCCGTTAAGTCTTGCATACACGTGTCGTAAGCACACATTAGTTGTCGTTTAACGTTGGTGACCTAATAATAATTAATAATGTTAAATTAATGATAATCTAATTGACAATGTGATTATGGTATTATATTTATGTGTTTGCATGTTTTAAATGTTAATTAGGAAATTAATCGCGTAAAGTGGAAACGTGCCTATTTATTTGTATGTCTTGTGTTTTTATAAAGATAAAATATATAATGATTATCATTAGTTATTATCTTTATATTATTAAGTTAAAAACATTTTACAAAGGAGTTAAAAGATAATTTTTATAAAATACCAAATTACAAGGGTTTAAAGGGTAAATATGAAAATTAAATTAAATAAAACAAAACCCTAATCCCCCCCCACACCTTTGGCCGCGACCTCTAACCCCTCTCCCTCTCTACTTCGAATTCGACCAAGAACAAGCCCCTAAGCCTCGGTTTTGATCGATTACAAGGCATACAACACGTTGGGAATCATCAATTGCAAGTTAACACACGTTTAGAGGTTAGATTTTACATGTTTTTGTGAGATTTTTCATATGGCCGAACCCTAATTCGTGAATGGTAGTTCATGGGGTCGAAATTGATGTTGTTTGATGATGTTAGTATGTTAGTTGGATTGAATACATGTTGTTTAGCGTTGATTATGCATGAATTGTATGGTTTTAGTGGATTGATCATGAACTTTGATTTGAGGCAATCCCTAGTTCGAAAATTGTTAAGATTATGGATGTTTGATGATTGTTTGATGAATGTATGATGATTAGTAGGTTGTATGAATGCTAGGTTACATTGATCTTGCAAGAAATTGATGAATTGAAGTTGGTGTTCATAGGTTACTAATAATAGTAACTTTATTTTATGGTATGATGAATTGATGATGGATTGATGTTGTTAATGTGTTTAGGATGATGATTGGATGCTAGATTGTTTATATGAATGCTAGAAACCTTGTAATGGATGTTGTTGTTCATATCTTGACAAAAGTGGAAACTTTTGTTCATGATGATTAGTAGATTATGATGATTAGGTATTGTTGATCATGTCTAGATGTTGTTAGGAGCTTGAGATGGTATAATTGTGATGGATTCATGAATACATTGAGTGTTTGATAGATGTTGGAATATACTTTCCCAAAAGGGAAACTTTATTTGCACAAAGTTTGAAAGATGATAGTTTGAACATGTTTAGGATATTAGGAACATGTTAGTATGTTCATGGATAAATTCTAATGTGTTGGAACATGTTAATTTAGTTGTATGAGATGTTTGGATAATCATGGGTGATGTTTGGACCTTGATGATCATGTATGATATTGATGTTGGTTAGTAGTTAAGACATCACGCTTGGGACTGGAAATTGATTGTTGTAATGTATGTTGAATACAATGAAAATCGTTAATGAATGTGAATGTGATCATCATACACACGTGCGAATCTGAGGCCCCTACTTAGTAGGATTGGCAGGGTTTAGGGTGTGAAGTCGTGAGTGGCTTCACATAGCATGTGGTGCGTGATTTGATCTTTAAGTGGCATTTAATTATGTTATAACTAGTGGACATGTTAATGTTCTAGATTCGTATGACTGGTATGATACTTGGTTGTATGATGATCTAAGTGATACACCTGGATAATGTAGCATACACATGAACCATTTGAATGCTAAACATGTATGGTATATGTGTATGATTGCTTGAATGGTTTACAACACATAAAGTCACCAACGGGTCAAACGGGTCAACTGAGTCTAATGTATTTATTTTCTGAGACCTTGAGCCTTTGGTTGTAGTGTACTTAGGGTTTCATATGTTCTCTGTTGCACGTACTCATATACTTATATGATCTAGGTAACCTCTGAAGGTTGTCTGTCCACTCTGTCTGTCAAGTAAAACTCTAAGTATCTATACGCATATCAGGTGAGTTCATGCCCCACTCTTTACTTAATCTCTTTTGGGGGAGATAGCATACCGGTAAACTACAAACGCTTTATATATATTTCAGTTGTGCATAATATTAAAATAGTGCTGTTTATCATGGGAAAGTCCTCACACTTTCAAATTGTTAATATTGAGTAGCGGGGAAACTTGGGTAGTACTACTGGGTCTGACGAGCCCCACCTGTGTGACTCGAGGTCAACCGGGTGCAATTTGTCCTATTGAACATTGTCACGACCTGTTGAGTCGTGACAGGAGGCAACAACGTAACACAGTCAGCTTCAATTGCGAAATTACTATGAATTAATATTTATTGTTAATGGACTAGCTATCTGTTACAATGCACTACTTGTATATCTCTATTATTAAACTGTTTATGTTTGAATATCAACTCTTGAACTCACCAACCATTGTGTTGACATTTTAGTATGCTATTCTCAGGTCATTAACTTGCTTGCCTTAGGAGCACCACACGGATTCACCTTGCATTCTAAGATTTGGTCTTCAAGACATTGTTACTGTTTTTAATGGTTAATGTTTACTCATTTGGTTTGGCGCATGTTTTGCCATAGTATGCATTTATATTCTTTGGGTTGTTTTACAAAACGCTTCCGCACAGTTTTCAAGTTTAAACTTTGGTTGATTTTATTTTAATTGTGGCATATAGAGTCGTTCTGAGTAACTATTGACTGTGATCCTGGTTTGTTCACACGCCTTGCGGTAAAACTCCGCACATGGATTTTAAGGGTGTGACAGTGACACCCTACACATATCCCACATCGGCCGTGGACAGAAGAGATTCCTGGTTCATAAAGAATGTCCTGCCTCTAACATCAACAACGCATTTTGGGCGTATTGGTTGTGGATGAGAGGAAAACTTCACAGTTAAGTGTGCTCAGGTGGGAGCAGTCCAGGGATGAGTGACCTCCCTGGGAAGTTTTCACCCGGGCAACTAAAAGCAAATCCGTGAGCTCCTCGTGGGCAAAGCGGACAATATTGTTGGTGTGAGGGGCCGGGTGTTACAGAATGGTATCAGAGCCACTCCTGTGCCGTTCGGGATGTGGGACATACCAAACCAAGGATGGTGACTTCTCAGGCTCATCGAGGACGATGAGTCCAAACAGGGGGTGCTTGTGACACCCTACACATATCCCACATCGGCCGTGGATAGAAGAGATTCCTGGTTCATAAGGAATGTCCTGCCTCTAACATCAACAACGCGTTTTGGGCATATTGGCTGTAGATGAGAGGAGAACTCCACAGTTAAGCGTGCTCAGGTGGGAGCAGTCCAGGGATGGGTGACCTCCCTGGGAAGTTTTCACCCGGGCAACCAAAAGCAAATCCGTGAGCTGCTCGTGGGCAAAGCGGACAATATTGTTGGTGTGAGGGGCCGGGTGTTACAATTGCCTCACAACTGCCTCTTTTGCACGATGATGGTGGTGGGTCGTCACCCTTCTCTTCTTCTGGCTACACCTTGCTGGAAATTGCAGGTGCCAGCCACGAGGTTTAATTCGTGGTTTGTGGCATTGTGTTTAGTAGTTTTATTATGGTTATAAAGGGTTTATGATATTGAGTTTAGTGGTTTTGTTATGGTTTCTATACCACTGAGAAATATGATGGTTGTGTTTAATGGTATCGAGTTTAATAATAAAATTTTACTTTTTGCTATGAGTTTGTCGGTGTGCGAAAATAGGTGATGTTGACAACACACATTTCATATTGTATTTATAATATATAAATATTATTTCAATACTATTAATTTAAACATCATAAGAATATACATATTATTTCAATACTATTATTTTTAACATTATAAGACAAGAGATTTCTAAAACATAAAGTTATAAAAGGGAGTAAGTAACATTCATTTTATATCTACAAGTATTGTTGGCACTATGCATATCTTGATTAAAGTTGTTTCTTTGAATCTATTAAAATACGAACGAATAGAAGTTTTATGAAATATATTGTTTGTTTTATTATTTTTATTTCTATCTAATAACTATTATCATATACGTTTGATTTTTATAAACAACCTATCACAACGTTGTTTTGTATCTTTAATGGTGTTTATAGTCGTTGACAATGAATCATTTGGTTATGTGGTTGGCAATGACAACGGGAAAAGAATAATTTTCGTTGTTATGGAGTGGTAAGCACGTATTTTGCAGCCATAAGAAATTACTACTTCTGAACAATATAGTTACGTATTTTGTTGTGTAAAAGTTTTAACGTAACGTCACCGCAACGCGCGGGGTCAAAAACTAATTAAAAGTCTAAAATTTAAATTCATCTTATACCCAAATAAAGAAGTTGCAATTTGAGGTTGGGGCGGTAAAAAACTGGTCGAACACTAGACAATATGGATTATCAAGACTTATCGAGAGTTTTTCTTTCAAAAACTCTAGAAGGGCCTCATGATTTGTTTAAGTAATTGAGTAAATTAGATAATTTTTCTTCAATATACTTTTGTTTTGTTTATTATTATAATAATTATTTTCGAATTATAGACTTTTTATACGTGTATTGACTTTATATTATAAATGCTCATTTTTTACTCGCCCAAGTTTCAAAAATTTTCAAGTATTCACGGGAACAGTCTTCCTAAAGAGTTATGATATATTATTGTCTAATACAGATTAATATATAGTTAAATTTTCTTATTTGTGACAATCGCTTCATCAAACATGTTCTTAGGAATGATTTTCAAATCCAAAAATCTAAAAAGGAAATTTATGAAGGTGACTAGTCAAATTGTACTGGAAGTACATATGGTTAAGAAAAGAAGTACATATGGTTAAGGAAAAGAAGTACAATTGGTGTGTATAGTACCATTGAAAGGAGCTCATATATATAAAACGTATCTAACTTTTTGGTATTTGTCACTTGTGAGGCTTCGCCGGTCGAGCAATCGGTGGAGATGTAAACATGTAAGTTCATCCCCATCGTTTCTACCAACTTATTTTATGTTTCTAGAAATATTTGTATCGTAAACCACGCGACGATGGTGTTCGCAAGGCGAGAGTGGTGGTCGTGGTCGCAAGGTGAGAGCGGTAGCCGTAACTGGGTGAAAACGGTTGTGTTGACGACAAGCGGTCCTAACAGCGGTGGCGCGATGATAGAGGATTAAGAAAATCCGATCAGCTCGCTTAATATCCTAGTAAACTCATTTTGTATTAGATTTTTTATTCTACACCCAAACATGTAATCTATTAAATTTAAATTTTAATTCTAGCGAATCCCATAAAACAAACGGGATATGTATATAATTCAGGTTTCAGCTTTACTAAATTCTAACAATCCAAACCCCTTTTATTATATCGTATAGCACATATGACCATTTTAAATAATCTAAATCAGGCTTTTAACGGTCACAATTCATGTGTTGAATATGTTTATCAATTGTTGTTCATCCAAGTGTCGATTCATCGGCTCGAATGTTGACCGGCTCTCCATTGCATGGTTTATCATCCGGTCAAGCCGGCATTATAAACAAGATAATCATAATCATCTCTCCTTTCAAACCTGAAACAACAACTAAAATATTCTAATCTTCACCTGCTCTTAAGTTATATAATCACATTCCTGCATTAGTTGACAAGAATTTGTCAACAAAACATGTTCCCACCAGCCAAGTCAACAAACATTTCATATAACAACAAAAAGTCAAACAATCCATATCTCATCTACCAAATCAGCAAATTAAACATTCAATTCAAACCAGCAACTAATCCCATTTGAATAATGCAAGAATGAAAGCTTCAAAGAAACTTGTAACAATAAACAATTCGGGTCGGATCGTTCCTTCGCTTACTATGACTCTATAAATAGATGGTTTACATCAAGAACAAGCATCATATCATAACTGCACACTTTCTTGAAAATAACCTTGTTTTCTCAAGAAAATACAGTAATGGCTAAAGTTTCAATTATGAGGATGCTAATTGGATTTGCTGCTGTAGTAATGCTTCTAGAGGTGGCGGCGGCGGTTGACCACACTGTCGGAGGTCCTAACGGCGGGTGGGACTTGTCAACTGATCTGTCGGCATGGGCTTCGTCTCAAACATTTACAGTAGGCGATAATCTAGGTAACTAATATGTATTTGGTTCTTAACAAGAACATGCACAACCAAATGGTTTATAATCATCATACCCATGAAATCCCACCTATACCAAAATTATTGGTAGGGTTCGAGAAGGATGATATATAGGTAACTATACCTCGGTTCTAGAGGATAGAGAAGTTGTCTCTAGGGAGACCCTCTGCACAAAAAGTAGAGGTGTCAATTCATGACATGATCCTGAAATGAAGAAAAACAAGTTTTGGGTTGGAAAATATAACCCGTTTAAAAAACAGGTTTGATTCGAGTTGACCTGTTTAAATAACACGTTGGTTCGGGTTAACCTGTTTATCCGTTTTAATAATATATGCTTAAAAAATTATTATAGGTCCTTTAATTTTTGCATTACTATATTAATTTTAGGTCTTTTTTTCGGTTAAAAATTTAATTTAAAACTTGTTTTCAGTTTCACTTTAAAGTTCTTTTAAAAGAAATATTTATTGCCAAAAACATATTTTTTAAACTTAAAAATCATAAGATCTGATGTTGTATATACAATTTCGAAGTATTACTTCGATATTAAATTACCATTGATGATTTGGACCTTAAAGAAAAATAAGTTAAACGGATCAAGTTCATGTTACATGGTTTTATATAGGTTCAGGTTAAAGTTGAAGTTTTTGACTCGAATAAGAATACGGATTAGATTGGGGTTCGATATTCCGACCCGCTAACCTGTAACCCACCAACCCGTCAACCTAACACGATTGACACCCATAATAAAAAGCATAGTAAAAGACAAAAAGCGTAGTAAAGGAATATGGTTTATAAATTATTATTTTCTTTAAATATTTTCATACTACATAGTATTTCCAGATGTAGGCCTGTAGTTCGACCACGACGGGCGCCACGAGCCACCCTTCTAATAAAAATCTTTGATGGTTGCAGTGTTCCAGTTTGATTCTAGCCATGATGTTGTTGAAGTCAATGAGGGAAACTATGATTCATGTGGAATAGGTAATCCCATTTCAACCACAGTAACTAGCCCAGCTACAATCTCACTATCAGATGTAGGAAGCCGATATTTTGTTTGCGGTAGAGGTAACCATTGTAACCAAGGAATGAAGGTTCGGATCAACGTCGTCGCAGCAACAGGACCTGCACCAACCACCCCTTCATCCCCAACAACACCTGCACCAACCGGCCCTTCATCGTCACCACCACCACCTACCACTGGTGAGAATGTAGACCCTCCATCATCAGCTATCACACTAAAGATGACTGCTGGAACTATGCTTGGCTTTGGGTTCCTTGTGATGATGCTACTATCCCTTTAAGAATTCATTGAGTATGTATTTGTGACTTTTTACTTGTTTTCTCATTATATACTATTTTATCTTCATTTGTAATAAATTATGTAATTTTTGTTTGTTGAAATTCATTGAATAAGGGATGTTTTAGTGAGATTAAATGGTTGTGATGTGTTATATATGGTTTAGCAAATTATGTTACTACATTAAGAATCTAACCTAGTATTAAGACACCATTATGTGGCGAGGGTATAAAACTGTGAGGAAAACCAAACGTCAAACATTGGCACAAACCCACACATTAACTTTATATAAAAAGGTAACCATGGATGTTGTTAATAAAACTTGAAACCTTGTATAATAAAATATGAAACATCGATTTGTGTAAAACTACGAAAAAAAACTAATCGTTTCGATGATTTGTACATTAACACACACAACTCTGTTTTGAATAAAATTACACCAAAAGATAGATAAAAGTACTCAATAAGCACGTTGTACTATATATTTAAAATTATATGAAACACTAAATACTAAAAAGTTACAAGAGAAAAAATTTTGTGAGTGGGTAAAAAACAAACACATAAATATAGGGTATAAAGTGTATGTATAGCTAAATTTGAGGGGGTTAAAATGTAAGTTTTGAGGGTTTAGAATGAAACTTTAAAGTTAAACGTAAAACTTTAAAACTTTGCTCTATGTATTTTAAGGTATAGTATTATATAGGTGTTTCTCTTATTTGTAAGGTGTGGTTTTTTATTTAATGAAAAGGAAGAACCGGGGAAGAATTTAGAAATAGAAAGTTAAAAGTATTAAAAACATAAATTGAATAAATATATATACTTAATTCATTTATATAAAATATAAAGTAAATAACTATATTATAAGTATATATACAAAATTAAAATTTTAATTCGATAAAAAATTTCGAATCGAATCAAATTTCAAATAGGTGATTTCCAAAACGAATCGAATTGAAATTTTGAACATACCAAACACTACCCAAGTATTTTCGATATCAAAATTTTGACCACTAGGCATAGGAATGTCTAAAGTCAAAGTTAAAACACACAAAAGCTAACCTGAATTAAAAGGATGATTAAGAAACAGGTCCACATCAAGATTTAGGGAGTAATTGTTAGATATTAATCCTGATCGTGATTGATACGAGAAGTGAGGCACAACTTATTGTTTGCGGTTTTTTATGAGTTATAGGATTGGTTTGGAGTTTATAGCGTTTTTGATGGTATGGAGTTATTTTGGTTGGGATATAAGTTGTTTCCGATTTAAGATATTAGAAGTCCTGGTGATCATGTTGGTTTTAAGTCTAAATTATAATAATACAGGTGTAGGGATTATTTAAAAGCAATGTTTTTAGAACCGGATCGGACGTCGAACCGGACGTTTTACTGGTTTGTTGGTCGGACCGGCCGGACTGGTTGGACCGGATTTAACTATATTTTAATTATATTTATATATGTAATTAAATATAAGTAATTTATATATGATTTATATATATATTTTATAGTTATATATAAAACTTAACTATATTTGTATATCCGACGTACTAATTTATGGTTTAACACCCCGTTTTTACCCATTAAAACTAAAAATAAAAAAAATAAATGGAATACCGGTCCGACCAGCGGTTCGGGACGAACTGGCCGGTTCGACCAGTTCAAAACGAGTCACACCAGACCGGACCGGACCAGCCCCCGATTCGCGGTCGAACCGGTCGGACCGGCAGGTCCGATCCGGTCTAAACAACATTGTTTAAAAGGTATGGTTATTGATTTAATAATAAAAAGAAAAGAGTCGTGGGTTCGTTTTTCACAAAAATTACGGACAAATAATAAGAACCAGTCATAAGCAAACAGGTAGAAATTCTCACAAGTCACAAATATGGTTTATTTCCTTAACTTGCTGAATTCAAACTGTCATCACGCAGTACAAACAGAATGGTAATTTTAGACTTATATTACATCAACATTACTTCATAAACTTCTTCAAACTCCACAGGAACAAGAACAGTAACTGAGTGTATCATAATATCACACGGCACATAAACTGGAGGAAGAAGAGAACACACCAGAAGACTCAGCAAGATTATGCCACTGGAGGTCGAAGGACGTGATCCTGTGTTGTGTCAACCACAGAAGATGGCATGAACTGCCACATCGCAACGCTAGGGTAACTCACAAAAGGCATCAACTTGTTTCCAATAGCTTGATCTTGTGCAGCAAACGCAGGCCGCATGGCAGTGGCATGTGCCAAATAGCCTGGCTGACCACCGTTGATGGACTTGACTTGTTGTTCCAGCTTGTCTTTCTCGAATTTCAGCCTATTCTTTTCATCACGTAGTTCGTTCTTCTCAGCCTATCCAAAAGATTATGGCGATGATCATGATCATGATGTCATATATGTATGATTAGGAGACAATTGTAATAAAAAAAACCAACCTTTAACTCTTTGATTTTTTCATGCAAATCAGCATTCGACTCATTGAGTTTCTCGGCTTCACCACGTAGCTGTTTTATCATTCGGATAGCATCACTCAGGATAGCAGTCTTGTCTGTTTTTGGTGGTCTTCCAGGCTCCAAGACCGAACCCAACTCCATAAACCTTTAATAATAAGATTTCAAATTTAACATCAGAAACTCAGAAGTTAACTTGGCATAAAGTGTCAAAAGAGAATAAATATATGCCTTTCATTCATCCTATCTCTGCGTATTTTCTCTCGACCCGCCTTAGATCCATATTCATTGGTAGTTTCACACTTCAACCTGATAGATTTAACTGAAAATGTGTTAATTGGCATTCATCATTCATGCAAATGGATTAATAAAAGACAACTGCATTCACAAGCTAAATTAGGGGGGGTTTGCTTTAAGGGTATGGGCTTGAGGAATGAGGTTTATCTTCTCTTTAAAGTTTGGGCCATCCTTAGTGGATCGGAGCCCACTGGACTAGGCCCAAAATAGGGGTATCGTCTACAGCTATCAAATTTATACCCATGGATATAGTGATCTTTGACTACAAACCAAACATCACCTTGTATCTGTTAACAAACCATCAAATACGAGCATGGACAAAAGGGAAGGATAATTACCGTTTTCGTGATCCCGTCCCCTTAAGCCCTCCAAAATCAATAAACGAGCTCTCTATCTCGGAACTGCAGGAACAAACCAATAGGAATCAAACAAGGTTGTGATGTGAGTGTTACTGTTGGCAATGGTGGGTGATTGTCTATTTGTCTTAGTGATTGTGATGTTGTGTGCTTGTTAGAAATGACCACTGAAAGAAAGTGCAGGGGACCACGATCTTAATGGAAAATACCTAAACTAGTCTATTTGACCAATCATGTATATCAAAAGAACTCTTTCACCAACTTTTTATCAAAATAGCCTTTGACTTCTTCATGCTTTTTATCAATCATATAAAATCTTCGTGGTGTCTCGATAGTTCATAAAATTCAATAATATGTAGACACGCGCCCTTGAGTTTTTGAATTATATCAGTGGCTAATCTTTTTCATGATTCTGTCTTTATCATTTAAAACTTTATACTTTATCAAGACTTCATATCGTGTTTTAGCTTTTATTTGACTTTTATGCTATCGCCTAGAGACGTTGTAGATTCGCGTGTTTTGATACCAAACTATGTCTCACCATCAACACAAGTGAAGACACCATGAAATACTGATCCAATATCAAAAACCTTACAGCCATCGGCGTATGGTGATTACTTCATGGTGATGGCTGTAGTTTTTTTTTTTTTGTGGTTCAGAATTTCATGGTGGCTTTGATGCTGTTGGAAGTGAAACTTAGTACAATGTCTCAAACTAATAACAACAAGTAAAAAAAACAGTTAAAAACAAGAAAAGTAACATCGAACCCTCTGTACCCCAGAAAAGAGAGAATCACAAAAAGATATTGGAAGCCACATGTCTAAATTTTGTTAGGTTGTATAACAAAGGCGACAAAAACAGAACCATGACGAATTTATCAAGAAATATAAACGTTACAAGACCTCTAAAAAAACTTATTTTAATATCATCCATACGATCAAAAAGTGTTATTATTTTGATGATTCTCCAAAATTCCAACAATCTCCTCTAACATGTTCAGTCGATCAAATAACCAGATGACGATCCAATTCCGATCAAACGATCTCATTAATTTGATTCACAGAATCCAATTTTGCCCTAATTAGGATAACGAAAAACACACACACGCAGAGACAGAGGGCTGACCTGAGAGCAGGTACGGCGGCGAGGGCGGTGGATTGCCAGGTGAAGGAGACGGCGGTGGGTGGCGGAGGGGGGAAATCAGCGGCGGAGATGTCGTCAATGAGTCCGTAATCGAAGAACCAGTTGGGGGTTTCATCGACGTGATCGATCTCCATGGTGATGGTGTATTGGTGTGAGATTGAGGGGAATCAGAGAGAGGTTAAGAAAAAGAGGATGGAAAGTGGTTGATTGGATGGAGGAATATGCTGTAATGACGATGGAAGAAGAGATTTGTCATCATCAAAGTAAACGCTTCTTCTGACGTAATCTGATTATACGAGAAACAAAGGAGGGAGCAACTCTTGTTCAAATTCTCACCTACTACACTCTCTTACCATCTCTTTTTTTTTTTTTTTTTTTCTATTTCTTAATTACTCAATCTTTAATATTTAATTGCTTCCTTTTAATATGATTCAACATTAAATAAAGGTCTTGTTAGGTAATGATTTTAGAACTGAATTGGATAATGAACAATACGTTTTACTGGTTTATTGTTCGGATCGGATTGAAGTCCGGTTCTATGTCAAACTGGCCGGTTTGATTCGGTTTTCAAAACGATGCTACTAGGTGTACAACTAACAGGAGAGGAAAAACCATCTATGCTAGTCGTATAGGTTGATACGAGTTGTATAGTAATTGGTCAAATAGGCAATAGGTGCAATTGACAGAGTCGTTAAATTTATGATAGACACGACTCGTGCAAACGCAAACGTTTCGTGTATCGTTTGTCTCTACATGAGTCGCATGTATATGTAGAAATTGAATTTCATATGATTACATGCTGGTTATTTGACATGACACAATATTTCTTTATTACGTGTGAATTAGTTGAAGCGAAACAAGATTCTTTTAAAACTTCATATATCAACCGATCTTTATTTATGTATTCTTCATTTAAAACTATTATTTCCATGCTATACTTAAATTTTTTTATTAAAATATAGTACTTAGATAGTAGTTATATATTGTGCAGTGAGTATCAAAACAATTAAGGTAGTGATACTGCTGATGAAAACTACGTCAATACCGACAAGTGATTACGGTGGGAATAACATGAGTATTATGGTGGTGATAACAGTGATGAATCTCCTAATAATCAAATTGGCTTGTATATAACCGATAAGGTTATAACATATCTCAGTTTACTTGTAGTCATCTTAATAGAATTTGAATCATATATTTTAGTTTCCAAGTGATGATTTGGTTCATTGAACTGTTACTAGAGGATGAAAGAACGTATGTGTTATAGTCACCAAACAGTCTCGTGAAGATTCACATTAGATGTGATTGTAGTGGAGAATATAAGAATGCGCGCACCCAAACTCCGATAAACTTGCATGAAAAAATAAATAAATTTGCAGTTCCAATTGATAGAGAATACAAAGGAAAATATGATGGCTGGAGAGAGGCGGTGGTAGATGATTCACATAACCATGATCACGCTCAATATTTGGAGAAGCATCCATTTCCAATAAGACTAACCGAAAAGGAGTATAGTTTGGTGGGGGAGCTAACAAAACGAAACATGAAGCCATGTAACAAACTATCCTTACTCCAATACTAGAACCCTGACAACATGGCCACCCTGAGAAACATATATAATTCTTGCAACAAATGAAGGACATAAACAATATTAGTAAAACTCTAATGGAAGCTCTTTTTAACATTTTGCAATTGAAAGGTTAAGTTATGGATACAATAATCGGGACAACCAAGTGAATAATGTCGTGGAAGAGATCTTCTTTATTCATCAATCACAATACAAGACTTGGTAAGCATTCCCGGAGGTGTTGATAACCACGACATACAAAATGAATATGTACAAAGTGTCATTTGTTAAAATTGTGAGTGTAACATCAACCCACAAGACGTTATGTATTAAAGTATGAAACGGTTTTAAATTAAGATATGTCATGGTTTTACATAGTTTTAGTTTTTAGTTATACAAGGCCGTATTATATGTAATTAAGTTAATTAATGTTGTAAATAAACTCTTTTTTCTTTAATATGCGCTGTCGTTAATAAAATTTTTCTTCATAATGTACGGTTTTCCTTTGTATCATGCAGAGTGGAATATTATTAGTTCATAAGTTATTTTAATAATATTATAATATAATAAAATATATACGACCAAAATTGTGACTTCACTGTATTATCCTAAAAACAGAATCTAAACCTTAGATGTAAACATAAATTAATAAACTAAGTGGCATGATACATGCCTTCCCGTCTTCTTATTTAATAGTTTTCGGACTTTATAATTGTTTATGAAAACGAATGAAAATCTTCCAAATGGATCAGATCTAATATATATATTAAGTAATCATCATCAATGGTCTAATGATATACTCGTATGTTATTTGTTTTTCATAAAATTGTTCACCAATCGATCCCTTATTTATTATTCATTTGGCACTGGCAAATAAGTAAACTTTCGCTTTGTATTATTATTATTTTTTGATTTACGTATTTTAACAAGTAAACGGTAATATTAAACATAGTCTCCTATTACAAAATTGTTTTCTTTTAATGATGTTAATAATTTAATTTTAAAACTTTTCAACTCTTCCTCACTCTAGGGTTTGAAATAAAACTTGCACAAAAGCATTCACAATAGTTTTTTATTTTTATATAAGTGTGTGTCATTTATTATAGGAGATGGTTATAAACGGTTGTGAGTGAAAATTTATGGATAAAGATGGGGAAGCTAGTATGAATGCTCTTAAGACTCTCATATTGTGGCGTATCATAAACTGTGAAAAAAACTACAGTCGAAGCGTTACCATGAATCCATGGTTTCGTGCATTGAAGTTAAGAAAAACATAACCTTGACGTCACCACTAACATTTGAAACTTTATATAAAAAACAAAACCGTGACAAATCATGGTTACGGCAAACTCATTGATAATATTTAAAACTTAATATAAGAAAAAGAAGCACTAAAAATATTTGTGTAAGATCGTTGATAAAAATAAGCACTCCGTTGTGGGAAATGCCAAAGCATCATATTTAAATATTAACATTGATAAAAATAAATTTGAATTTTATATATTTTAGAATGGATTTGTTTTTTGTATGATTACAACCCCGTTTTAAATTAAATTCTACCGAAGCTTAAATAAAAATATGAACGTTTAAATGATATATTTAGAATTTTATTAAACATCAAACTTTAAACTGCATAAGAAAAAATAAAAAAATTATAAGCGTGCCAATAATACAAAGTGTAAATATATTTAACATTGCGGGGCTCAATATTTAACTATTCAGGGGCTTTAAAGTAGTTTAACAATAAAGAAAATATAAACTAAGAATCTTGATGGTTGTAACATGTGCATTGGAAGTGAGTAATTTGTAAAACGTATGTGCGTGTACACACACACACACACGTATAGAAAACCTTGTTCGGGACCCAAGCCCGAAGACCGTATTGAGGACCGGTTCCTACCAACCCTTTAATCAATTCCAACATGTTCAACATGGTTCCCTTTTCCTACCTAGAAATGGTAACAACCCGGACCCTACCATACCTGTTTCAAACTGGGTTATAAGCGTCTTTTTTAGGTTTTCAAAAACTAATTGTTGGTTAATGACATTATAGTAGTTTTAGTGACCGGTTTTTGCTTTTCCCTCCCCTAAGTTAGTATAAATAGGTGTTCGATGAATTGGTTGATGTAAGGATTCCTTAAGTCTGATGCAAACCAAAACATCCAATGTCTCTCTGCAACATGCACTAAGTACTGAAGTAAGAAATGCTTCGGAAGTTTTACACAATACACTAGAAAATACTCTAAGTGTAAAATCTTCCGAAGCCAAGACCAATATCTTTCGAAGCCAAACATGAAGTCTTCCGAAGCCTCAGAGACAAAGTCTTCCGAAGCTTCAACCTATGAAGACAGATTTCTTCCGAAGACTTTTAGTATACATGCTTTATCTGATGTACTGTTCCATAAAGCTGGACACCTTTCATCTGCATCTCTGTAAAGTCACCAATTACATGAGTTGGTGAAAAGGTCCATGCTTTTGGTAACTGTACATTGAGGTCTTGAGTCTGTAACTTTCTACTTTATGTACTTTATCCTTTTTGTAATAAATAAGGATGTGAGCTATGGCATGTCATAGTCACAAGGTCAAAAGGCAGATATGCCTTTTGATCCTACAATTGATTTTGTTAGTGTCTAGTCAATTGTATCCAGCTGGCTTTCAAAGTATAGCCGGCTGTAGGTTGTAGTATAAGTATTCCAAGTTCTTGTATCTTTCTTTATGCTTTGTAACACTTGTAAAAGAACTTGAGAAAGCAATATACTGCCTCCTTGAAACCCAACTCTCTTGTTCTGTCTCTTTACTTTACTTGTGTTCTTTGTATCAATTTTGGTTAATCCAGTTCACTGTTTGATCAAGTTTAGTTGTTCTCCTCATTGTGTTGTTGTGTTGTAATTTGTTCAAGCCCTTAACCGGTCCTGCAATTGGTATCAGAGCTAACAGGCTCTTGATATAAGATCTCACCATTTTAAGATCCCTCACACACACAAAAACTAAACTCTCCAAATGGCATCCATCTCAAAGACTGATATGGAGACTGGAACCATGAACAATCCCCACTGATCACTCTTGATGACTTTGACACCTGGTGTATGAGAATGGAAGGTTTCATCAGGTCCTTAGACTTAAGAATGTGGGAATCTGTTGAGAATGGACCTTTCATACCCAGCACTCCTTCTGCTACTGGTGCTGGTATGATTCCAAAAGATGTGGCCAACTACTCTGATGAAGATAGGAAGAGAGTAGAGATTGATAGGAAGGCCATGACTGCTCTTCAGACTGCTCTCCCAAACTCTGTGTACAGAGGCTTTAAGAAGTGCAAAACAGCTAAACAGCTGTGGGATGCACTGAAGCTGATGTATGAAGGCTCCTCTGAAGCCAAGGAGAACAAGAAGGATCTCTTGAAGCAGCAGTTTGAAAACTTCACCTTTAAAGCAGGTGAAACCATGACTCAACAATACTTCAGGTATGTTGAGATAGTGGATACCCTAGTGGATGGAGGAGTTCCTCTTGAGAACAGGGACATTGTAAGGAAGTTCATGTCCTCACTTCCTAGGCAATGGACACACTATTGTGTGGTGATCAAGAGGACTGAGAACCTCAAAACTCTTACTCTGACAGAGTTATATGGGATTCTCAGTGGATACCAGATGGAGATGAACATGCAAGGTTCATCTGGCAACTCCAACAATCAAATGGGTTCTGCCATTCATGTGGTTGAAAGGGATAGCATAGAACCCCAACATCATCTCACATGCTACCCTGACAACTCACCAAAGGGTCCTTTCATCACCTTCCCAGAAACACCCAGGGAGAACTTCACTCAAGGAAGCCCATTCCAAGAGACAAGCTCTTCTCAAGCCTTTGTGTCTACTGATGAAAGCTGTGGGAACTCTCTCTTCACTCTTGAAGACCTGGACTGTATCCATCCAGATGACCTGGAGTACATGGAAATAGTTCAGCAAATGGCTCTCCTCACTCACAGAGCCAAGAAGTTCTACAAGAGAACAGGAAGAAGGTTTCCAAGCAATGCAACCAGTGGAAAGCTTGGGCTGGATAAAAGCAAAGTCAAGTGTTACAACTGTAACCTGATGGGCCACTTTGCTAGGGAGTGTAAGGCACCTAAAACAAATGGTGGCCAAACACAAACCAGACCAAACTACACTAACAAAGCCCCTCAGAATGAGAAGCCAAAGCAACATGCTGCTGTTGCTGTTGAAGAGGGAGGCTTTGACTGGAGCTTTCAGGTGGAAGATGCTTCTCCAAACCAAGCACTTATGGCAGACCATGATGAAGCCAAGGTATTGGAACATCTCTGTACTCCTGAATGCATTGCTAAAGTAAACAGATACAGGTCCTACAACTTAGAAATGAGATCTGATCTTGAGTCATTAAACATATTAAAATCTGATTTTAGAAAGTCTGAAAATGATTACAAGTTAAAAATAGAGGACTTGGAGAAAACCATTTCAGTACTAAAACATGAACATACAGATTTTAGGACTCAAATCCAGGATCTCATAACTAAGTTGACTGAGTGCCAGGCTGAGCTTGTGATCAGCAAAGCCAAGGCTGAAAAGAGTGTTCTTGAAGAAGAGACCTTCAAGAACATGATATCCTCATCCCTGCACAACAAAGTGTGCTATCAAAATAGACAGGGACTGGGATCAAATGAGATAGCTCCTCCACACACAATCTTGTCTGTAAGATCTCCTAGGTGTGGAACTTGTGAAGATGAGCTTCCTCTCATAGATCCTATAAGTGAGGAGGATGAAGAAGAGATAGTGAAGAATTCTCTGAGAAGAGTGAAGAAGAGGATTCTTCCAAGGGCCACTATCCTTCTGAGGAGAAGAAATCTACTGTGATGACCAAGTCCAAGAGAAAGAACTTGATCAGGAAGAGCAAAAGGAAAGCAAAGAAGGCTCAAGAGATCAAGGCTACTTTTGATTCTAAGCAGAAACAAGTTTTTATCTCTGCAGGTTTTAAAGTAGTAAGGACTGAAGACATCAACCAAGACTCCTCAGCTAAGAGTCCTGGTTCTTGTTCAAATCATCTCAGTACAAAGAAGAAGACTGAGCTGCTGTGTACCACTGCTGCACAGCCTGGACCATCAAACTCCAAGAACAGTTCACAGCCCAAAAGAACTGTCTCAGCATCTACCAAGATGAAGGTGGAGAAGGGATGTGACCAAAGCCAGTCTTGCTCTCATAGGGAGACTCTTTTGAAGAAGAAAATGTTATGTGTCATGTGTGAAAGTACCTCTCACATTGCTAAGGATTGCCCATACAATCCTAAAAGTACTATCCACATGACCAATACAAAGACTTCAAAGAGTTTCAAGAAGATTCAAGCTTCGGAAGGAAAGTCTGTTTCCTTCGGAAGCTCCAAATCAAAGAAGAAGGTAAATGGAAAATTACCTTCGGAAGAAAAATTGGTCTCGGAAGAAAGGAGTTCTTCCGAAGCACTGAAGTCTGCTGCAGTGACTGTAGAATCTTCCGAAGGTTCAGTCATCAAAACTTGTGAAGTCCCAAAAGCTTCTAAGGTTTTGAAGGTCAAGTCCAAGACTCCAAAGGTGGTGTGTGGAAGTCTAAGAAAGACCAAATGACTGAAGTTTCTCCATCAACAACAGCTGAAGATCCCCCTAGTACAACCATAGGATCTATTACTGTTGCATTACCTTTTATACTTAGTGAGCCCAAGACAAGTAAGGCTTGGGTTTCCAAATGTAACTAATCATTTTCTTTGTGCAGGAACAGCTCAAGACAAGCAGGAATGTCTGGATAATTGATAGTGGCTGTTCCAGGCACATGACAGGCAATAGGTCTCTACTCCATAACTTTGAGAGAATTGATGGAGGACCAGTTGCTTTTGGAGGAGATGAAGGTGGTTACATTTCAGGAAGGGGCAAGGTCACAAATGGTAAGCTCAGCATTGAGAAGGTAAACTTTGTTAAGGAGCTTGGGTACAATCTTCTGAGTGTATCCCAATTTTGTGATCAGAGTCATAACATGCTCTTTACTGAGCATGAGTGCATTGTTCTCAAGCCTGGAGTGGTCATTCCTCATGAGCATATCCTGCTCAGAGCCCCCAGGAAAGGGAACATGTACAAGATGGATTTGCAAGAAACATCTCCCTCTGGAGAAGTTTCATGCTTTCTATCTAAAGCAAATAGTGATGAGTCTTTCCTATGGCATAAAAGAATGTGCCATGTAAACTTTAAGAACATGAATAAGCTAATTAAACATGATTTGGTAACTGGAATGCCAAAGAAAGAGTTTACAAGTGATGATCATTGTGTTGCATGCCTGAAAGGGAAGCAACATAAGGTATCTCACAAGCCTAAGGAAAGGAACTCCATCACTACTCCCCTACACTTGTTACATATGGATCTCTTTGGCCCCACCAGTGTAATGAGTCTAGGAAGGACCTCTTATTGTTTAGTGATCACAGATGATTTTACAAGATTCACTTGGGTTTTCTTTCTTAGAACTAAGGATGAAACCCCTGAGATTCTGAAGAATTTCATCTTAAAAGTTGAGAATCAAAGTGATCACAAGGTCAAAACCATAAGATGTGATCAAGGAACTGAATTCAAGAACCAAATCCTTGATACATTTTGTGATGAAAAAGGTATTACAAGACAATATAGTGCTCCCAGGACTCCTCAGCAAAATGAGTTGCTGAGAGGAGAAACAGGACACTAATTGAAGCTGCAAGAACTATGTTGTCTGACTCTAAACTGCCATCACCTTCTGGGCAGAGGCAGTAAATACTGCTTGCTATGTGCAAAACAGAGTTTTAGTAGTTAAGACACATGGTAAGACTCCTTATGAACTTTGGCACAAGAGGAAACCTTTCATTGGTTTTCTCAGGTCATTTGGATGTCCCTGCACCATCTTGAATACCAAAGATCAAATTGCCAAGTTTGCTGAGAAATCAGATGATGGACACTTCATTGGATACTCTTCCCAAGCTAAGGCTTATAGAGTATACAATCTCAGAACTAGAATTGTTGAGGAGTCAGCCAATGTGACTTTCAATGAACACACACCCTGTGTGGCTGGTTCTGGTCCTGATTGGCTATTTGATCTTGATTTAGTTACCAACTGTTTTAACAAATCTTGTGAGAATGTTTCAGGATCTGCAAAAATCTAAATACAGGTGATCCTGATCCAAGATTTGAGCTAGGAAGACCCTCAACTCATACATCTTCAGCTCCAGTTGGGACTACTTCAGCAAATGAGGTCTCTATCAGCACTACAATGACAAATTCAGCTGATACATCTGGGATGCCTTCAAATTCCAGCTCAGAGGCTCCTCAACCAGATAAAGATACCTCAATTGTAGAAGACAACAATGGTGATGGTGATAGTGATCAGGAATTCCTTGATGCTAATAACCACACCATAGATGACAACATCAATGATGTCACACACTCATTGGATCAAGTTAATCTTGATAAGTGTGGTAATGTGGAGGGTGAATCATCTATGCCAGATCTAAATTTCTCAAATTTGGATCTTTCTCAGCAACTTGCTGTGATCCCTCAGCTAAGGATCCACAAGTCTCACCCCACCACAAACATCATTGGAGATGTTGTCACAGGGGTAAGAACAAGAGGACAAACCCATGAAGCAAATGTTTGTCTTCACTCTTGTTTCTTATCTCAGATAGAGCCAAAGAAAGTTGATGAAGCTCTAAAGGATGGAAGTTGGGTTGAAGCTATGCAACAAGAGCTGCTTCAATTCAAAAGGCAGAAAGTTTGGAACCTTTGTCCTCTTCCTCATGGGAAGACTACCATTGGAACCAAATGGGTTTTTAGGAATAAGAAGGATGATAGAGGAATTATCATCAAGAACAAGGCAAGACTAGTTGTTCAAGGATACACACAAGAAGAAGGGATTGACTACACTGATGTCTTTGCTCCTGTAGCAAGATTAGAAGCTGTTAGGATATTCCTGGCATTTGCTGCATCCAAGAACTTCAAGGTCTTTCAACTTGATGTAAAGTGTGCTTTCTTATATGGAGTGATTGATGAAGAGGTTTATGTCAAACAGCCACCTGGTTTTGTAGACCCTGATCATCCTGATTATGTCTGCAAGCTTGACAAAGCTCTTTATGGGCTGCATCAGGCACCCAGGAAGTGGTATGAGACACTGTCTGAGTATCTTTGTAAACATGGATACAGGAGAGGTACTATAGATGGAACTCTCTTCATCAAAGGACAGGGAAATGACTTATTGCTAGTTCAAGTATATGTAGATGACATCATCTTTGGTTCAACTAATCCAAAGCTCTGCAAAGACTTTGAGAAGCTGATGAAAGACAGATTTGAAATGAGTGCAATGGGAGAACTCAATTTCTTTCTGGGAATTCAAGTGAAGCAAGTTGAAGATGGCATCTTCATAAGTCAGTCAAAGTATGTTCAGGACATACTCAAGAGGTTCAACATGACTGATTGTAAGATTGCTAAGACACCCATAGCCAGAAACCACTCCCTTGGACCTGATCTTGAGGGGGAGTGTGTAGATGAACATTTATACAGGGCTATGATTGGGTCTCTTATGTATCTTACAGCTAGCAGGCCTGATATCATGTTTGCTACATGTATTTGTGCAAGATATCAAGCCAACCCTAAGATGTCTCACTTAATCACTGTCAAAAGGATTCTAAGATACCTCAAAGGTGCTTCAACACTTGGTTTATGGTACCCAAAGAATCCTGACTTCAATCTGTATGCTTATACAGATAGTGATTATGGTGGTTGCAACATGACTGCAAAGTCTACATCTGGGGGATGTCAATTCCTTGGTGGAAGGGTTGTCTCATGGCAATGCAAGAAACAATCCTGTGTGTCTGCATCAACTGCTGAGGCTGAATACATTGCTGCTGCAAGCTGCTGTGCTCAAGTGCTTTGGATTCAAAATCAGATGCTGGACTATGGATTTAACTTCAAGGAGACTCCTATCCACATAGACAATAATGCTATCTCTATCACTGAGAATCCTGTGCAACACTCAAGGACCAAACACATCAATATCAGGTATCATTTAATAAGAGATAACTATGAAAAGGGATTAATTAAACTAGTCAAAGTTCATACAGATGAACAATATGCTGATCTGTTTACAAAAGCTTTTGATGAACAGAGATTTAAATATCTGATATCAGCTATTGGGATGATTAACTTTGAGTAGACTTTTTCTTAAAACTAATTCTAATTATTTCTTCTTAAAATATGTGTGTCCTAAGTTGTCTAGTTCATCACTTTCATAAGCTCATGTTTTCTTTGGATATAAAATCCTTTTTGAAGACTTTCCTTAGATTCTTGAAAATTTTCTGATCCTTCGGAAGATAAAATTTTATCTTCGGAAGAAAATCATGTCTTCAAAATAAATAACTGTCTAAGAAATTTTACCTTCGGAAGAAGTCTAAATCTATCTTCCGAAGCTTAAATTCTTATCTCAGACACTTATTTGTTTTTAAGGACTTTTTCCTTCCGAAGCAAAATTAACTCTCGGAAGCTTTGTTGTTCCTTATACAAAGCATTCAAGTGTTTATTTCTCTTCCGAAGCAAAATTTTCAAGACTCTCAGGAAAATCTTCCGAAGCCATTTTAGCTTCGGAAGCTTTTTCATTAAAACTTCCGAAGACAATTTACCTTCGGAAGCTTTTCGAATTCCAAGAAAACTACTTTTTGAGCAAAAGTAAACTACTTTTTCAGAGGTGGGACCGACTTTGGATTTCAAAGTTTATCCTCTTTCATTAACTTTGGTTCAAATCCCTTTTCACATAAATACCCAACGGTTCCCCCTCTTCCTCACTATCTTCCTCAATTCCACTATTCCTCAAACCTAATTCTCTAAACCGCCTTTGCTTTCTACCTTTCTTCACCCTTAAGCTTCTAAAATGGCCAACCTTAACCGCAGAAACAACCCAGATTTCTCCATGCAACTTCACAGGCAACACAATCAGGTTGCTCTGTTAAGCTCTGAGAAAGATGCAAGTTTCTCAGAGATTTGCCAATTCTTAACTCTATCCAACTACTTCACCTCCCTGACCATTGATCCTACTCTGTATGAGGATCATTTGCTTGAATTCTGGAAGACCTGCCAAGAGGTCATTATGGATGGGGAGAAGGCACTGTCTGCCACAGTGCAAGGGAGGACAATCTTCATCACTCCGGCCATCATCAACCATCATTTGCAGCTGGATGATGAAGAAGGTGAGTTGTCCTTCCCAAAGGAAGCTGTTAATCATTCCTTTGAGCAGATGGGCTATGAGGGAGATTTCTCTGTAAAGACCTTCAGGAAAGGAAGGTCTCATCCCAGTGGAAATACCTGCTCCATGTGGTTATCCACAGCTTGTCAAACAAGCATGGAGGGTGGGACCAGATTCCTGAGGATCTCTCCTTTATAGTGCATGGAATGGTTCAGGGGGTCAAGTTCAGGTACTCTCAATTTGTTTATACTAATTTACTTGCAAACTTGGACTCCTTAGAGTATTACATGTTTCCTAGATATGTTCAACACATTCTTAACTGTGAACTGGGCTCACAGTTGAGGGAAACAAGTAATATTCTTAAATTGGGACAGATGAAGCCCGACATCTTTAAAATCATGAAGAAGCCAACTGTAGGCTTCTCAGGGGTAGAAACAGCCCTAGTCCCCAAAATGTTAGAGCTCATTGCTCAAGGTGACAACCTAGCAACACAAGCTAGTGTTGAACCCACACCTTCTTTTTCTTTACCACTAAAAAGACCACAAATAACCCTCACCTACCAAAGAAAATCCAAACGAACCCCTGCTCAGGCTATTGAGTCTGTGCAGGTCCCCATATACTCACCCTTACAGGAGGAAGTGGACACTAGAGCTCCCACTTCCCCTGAGGAGCAAACCACTCCCATTTCTTCACCTATCAGGGCTGAGGTTCCTCATGCTCACCCTGATGAGCTCACAAGCCCAACAGCCTTAAGCCTTCACTCTGAGTCTCAACACTCAAGTGAACAACCTTCAGGGGACAGTTACCATCCCCAGCCTTTAGATCTAAACCAACCCATTCCCAACCTATCCTTCTATACTGATGAAGACTTAGGATTCAGTGAGTACCATGAGTCTCTCTTCTCCTCCCTACTCAAAGAGAGATGAGTACCTCTGATTCTCCTCAGTCTATCCCACATCAGTCACCTGTTACTGAGGTGGACACTTTGAACATGTTCAGGATGTCCATATGGAAGAGGCTCTCACTTCTGCAAGTGATTACATCATTAAGACCTCAACCATGGCAACTCAGCCCACTGACATCTCAACTGAGATTGCTAGTGAGCAGAGGAAAACCAGCAGCCAAGAACCTCAAGCTGGTGGTGAGAGAGAGGACTTTGGTCCAATCATCTCATCCCCCAATGATTCTTCTGATGAAGAAGAGGGGAATTTGAGACTAAAGGTGCAGGAAACTGTCAAAAACATGCTCCTATTTAGTCTCTAAGGTTAGTCACCTTGAATCTCAGGTGACTACCTTACAAAACAGGGTCAATGATCAGCAACTTCAGATTTCATATCTAAAGGAAAAACTAGCTGGGAGACCTTTAAGGAGAGCTCAACCAGGAACACAAGAACCTGTGGAAGTGATTGACTTATCCTCCAGCTCACCTATGCAAGTGGGTGATGCTACCAAAAAGGGGGAGAAAGTTATTGCAGCCACAGAACCTGGGAGTTCTTCACAGAGAATGGACATAGAGGACTCACCATCCTCACTTGCTGTTGTGCATTCTCAGCAACTTCCTCAAGTTCACATTAATGTGGACTCTATAGACTCTATCATCAGGAGTCTCTTTGAGGAAGGTATACCAAGGGCTGTGTCATCTCCACCACAAGGAACTTCAAACTACATCATAAGGTGGAGGTATGATGCTGACAGAAGAGCCCTTATCCTTCACAGAGTTCAAGGGCAACAAGAAGTATTTGATTTTCAAAGCTTGAACTTCTATGAAAGATTGGATCTAGTCAACATGCCACTTGTCAATCCAAGCAACTCAAGACAAGCTGACAGATTGGCTCAAAGAATCCAAGATAGGATCCTTGCAGAGTTCACTCTAAGAAGGAGACTTAGGCAATCAGGCAATGTCATCGGTCAACTGGATGTTGAGGTGGACCCTAAGATTAGTTTCATAGGGAAAACCTTGACTGAAGGCCCAGTGGCAGAACCTGAGACCCCTGTCTCATCATCAACAACTGCTGCAGAGGTTCACACTCTTTCTGAGACACCTGCTGGTGAAGGTGTTTCTCAGCCTCTCTCTGGCCAGAGCATGGAAGCTACACCAAGCAATGAAGGCCAAGCCTCTATCCACCCTGAGTCACAAAGGTCTGTGGGTGACAAAGGGAAAAGGATTATGACTCCTGAGGAAATTGAGGAGGAAGAGAGAGAGAGAGAGGAAAAGGAAGCTAAGGGGAGAAAGTTCCTCTGGGTCATCAAGCTTTATGCAAGCTGCAATCAGGGCTGCCCCCAGACCAAATACTCAAGATGATGAGTTGAGGGCAGTCAGGATTACTTATTTACAGACCAGGAACTATGATATTGATGAAATCATCTCCCTCCCCTTAGAAGAATTGAATGAACTGGCTGACATGGAAGTGTCAAGAGAGATGAAAGAAAAAAAGGATGCAAGGATACTTCTCCAATTCAAAGAGGAGAGGAGACAGAAAAGACTCTACAAGCATGCTCCTACTCTCTCTCCAGTTCAAGAAAGTCCTGTACAGGAAGATGTGGCTCCACAAGAACCTCAGGTAGACAAAGAAGAAGATAGGATCAAGATGATCAACTACCTGAGTGCCACAGGCTTCTATCAGGCAGATGCACTTCTTCCCCTGTCCTATGACTTTATTGAGTTTGAGTACTTAAAGCAACTTGAACTTGAGCTAGTCAAAGAGAGAAAGACAACCAAAAGGAAGCTAAGGGAAGAAGCTGCAAAGTCAAGAGCTATCATCCAAAAGAGTATGAAGAAGTCTGCTGATAGACAAAGGATGATGAGCTTCTTGAAGCTATATGGGTTCTCCGGAAGGAGACTTGGCCCTATGTATCTATCCACATTGGATGAGCATATAAGGGTGATCAAGCAGAAGATTAAGAGTGGTGAACTGATTGACTTGCACTCTCTTCCAAGTCAAGTCCCACCTGAAGTTAGGTTAAGTTTGAACAACCTGAGACACCTCAATCCGGACCTCCAGCTGAGCCTCAGCAAGCTTCATCTTCTGATCCAAAGCAGGGTCAAACTCCCTCTCCTTCTGAACCTGTGAGGGAGGAACACCCAACTGAGAAAGACAAGGATGATCAACAAGGTGCTATAGACCAGTCTTCTCAGTTAAAGTCATCTAAGAGGAAGAAGAGAATGACTTCTAAACCAAAGTCAAAGAAGAAGAAGCCTAAGTCATCTACCTCTACACCTCAGGCTGAATCAGATCAACCTGAGGAAGTGCATGATGAGGCAGCCCAATCAACTCCAATGCAAGTGGCTCCTCTAACAACTGAGACACCCATCTTGTCCTGGACTTACTCTACCAATCCAGAAAGATGGTATGTAATCAGAGATCAAGGTGTTGAGAATGTCTACACTTGGCAAGACATAATCAACTTACCTCTGCATGATCTCTTTGAGATGAGAAGATACTATGAAGGTCTTGATGATCCTGACCATCTAATGAAGAAGGGTATGGTCATGATTGTACTGAAGACCACTAACATCTGAAGATCTTCTAAGTGTTTTGGTAGCATCAGCCTAGGGGGAGTTTGTAAGGATTCCTTAAGTCTGATGCAAACCAAAACATCCAATGTCTCTCTGCAACATGCACTAAGTACTGAAGTAAGAAATGCTTCGAAAGTTTTACACAATACACTAGAAAATACTCTAAGTGTAAAATCTTCCGAAGCCAAGACCAATATCTTCCGAAGCCAAACATGAAGTCTTCCGAAGCCTCAGAGACAAAGTCTTCCGAAGCTTCAACCTATGAAGACAGATTTCTTCCGAAGACTTTTAGTATACATGCTTTATCTGATGTACTGTTCCATAAAGCTGGACACCTTTCCGCTGCATCTCTGTAAAGTCACCAACTTACATGAGTTGGTGAAAAGGTTCATGCTTTTGGTAACTGTACATTGAGGTCTTGAGTCTGTAACTTTCTACTTTATGTACTTGATCCTTTTTGTAATAGATAAGGATGTGAGCTATGGCATGTCATAGTCACAAGGTCAAAAGGCAGATATGCCTTTTGATCCTACAATTGATTTTGTTAGTGTCTAGTCAATTGTATCCAGCTGGCTTTCAAAGTATAGCCGGCTGTAGGTTGTAGTATAAGTATTCCAAGTTCTTGTATCTTTCTTTATGCTTTGTAACACTTGTAAAAGAACTTGAGAAAGCAATATACTGTCTCCTTGAAACCCATACTCTCTTGTTCTGTCTCTTGCTTTACTTGTGTTCTTTGTATCACTTTGGTTAACCCAGTTCACTGTTTGATTAAAGTTTAGTTAATCTCCTCATTGTGATTGTTGTGTTGTAATTGTGTTAAAGCCCTTAAACGGTCCTGCATGGGGAGACTGTAACATCTCGTATTTTCGTTAAATTAAAAGTTAACTTTGTTAAATTATTGTAAGGACTAGTTATGCCCATTATGAAATTTATGGATTACTTATGCTTATTTCTTAATTTGTCTTTAATTCTTTAATTTGAAAATTAATAATGTTGAATATTAAATAAAATATAATAATAATAATAATAATAATAATAATAATAGAAATAATAATAATAATAATAATAATAATAATAATAATAATAATAATAATAATAATAATAATAATGATTATGATGATAATAATAATAATAATAATATTAATAATACTAATAATAGTAATAATAGCAATAAATAATACTAATAATAAAAATAATAATAATATTCTTATTAATAATAATAATTTGTAAAGAATTACTTAAAATGTTAAAACTTAAATTTATAAGGTTAGGGGTTGTTTTGTCATTTTTAAAAACCTTAAAAGAAACTTTTATGCGTAAAATAACAATTTTAAAAACTTCAGGGACTAAATGGGTAACTTTTGAAAAACCCAAACCACCCGCCCCCTTACCCCGTTTTTCCGGCATCTTTTCCGGCCAAGATCCAGCCGGCTCCAGCCACCTTATAAAGGTCAAATTTGGCCGTGTCTTGATCCCGAAACCATTCTCCAACCCTTCCAGAACCCATTTCGGACTTAAATGTACCAATTAAAGACGTTTAATCGTCGGTTACTAAGTCCAATCGAGTGCATAATCGAATCATATTCGATCCATAGTCGTTCGAGCCTTAAAGCTTAATAATAACTCAATTAATTCAACTTAATCGAACATCTACCTATTCCTAACCGGTTTCTACATTCTATTTCATCTAACAAACACGAATTCATCCCACTTGATCTTCTTTTCAGCGTAAACCTGCAAGTCACTCGTGAACCCATGACCGAGCCCTCTAACTCATAAATGACAAAGGGCTTTTCATCAATTGAGCTATTCGAAACTCTCCTTTGGAACGAATTCGATTTTCATCACTGATGGTAACCTGAACGGATTGCATCATAGTCGCGCTCTGTTCTTGAACCTGTTCTTCATCGATTCATTCACAAAACGGGTAATTAGATACATTATTTTGTGCGTATTTACAAGGGGAATCAAAGCCCCATGTTTGATTCCGTTAACACAATCGATTTGGCCTTCAATTTGTGGTTCAATCGATTTAGGGTTCTAAGGAAATTGGGGGAGTTTTTGGTTTGTGTTTATAAGAGTTTAAAACCAAAGTAAACAAAGGCATCAGCCCTGGTTCACTGGTTAAGACATTGCTTGGTAAACATGAGGTCCCGGGTTCGAACCCGGGGACCCTCATGTTTTATTTTTAAAGGTTTTTTTTAGCCTAAAACTAATTCTAGAAAATTTTGAAAATGTATAAAAATTATTTTTATAAATTCCAAATATTTTCTATAATTTTTCTCTAAGTTTACATAAAAATGTTTTATTTATAAAACATTTTAGTAAAGCTTGTTTGAATCATTTTCTAATAAAATGGATTACAAATAATAATTAATAAATTATTATTGGGTCAAAACGTTTCTTTTCAAGTAATATTGTTAAATAGTACTTAATTCTTTTTGTTATAAAATTTATTCAAACTTTACGAAACTTTCAAATTGTTATAAGTGTTTCTTTTCGCATTTTTGTATAAAATATGGATATATATCTTTTAGATAATATAAATGATGTTTATTTGTTAAATACAATTATTTAACAAGCCCCAAAATTCACTTAACCCTAGTACTCGTTGATTCGTTAGACCCATTATGTTTAAGCTTAAATCTTGTAATATCTATATACTTAGGTGCATTGTGAAAACTTTACGTTGGAACGATGATTACTATTTCTTATTAATTATCTAATATATATTTATTTGACCATGTGAGTTTCTGTGCCCCTTTTTATCTTTTCACATTATTTTGGGGTGAAACATGATTGCTTATACATAATACACTTATACACATTTGAGACTTGTAAATCACTTGCAATTCATCTTTATATTTTGTCATGGTTATTTGTGTTTTGTAAGTGATTATATGAGATACATAGTTTGTTTACAATCATTAACTATTGCTAGCCTGGTGACGTCTTAGATCTTTGGGCCTGACAAGCCTATTTGGTGCTAAAGCCGAGGTATTGCCGGCTCCTGAAGACGTATGCTTGTTCATCATGAGAACCAAATACACTTAGCCAATCTTTTATACTTGTAATCAAGTCGAGGTTTGGTTGTTACGATATGTGTTCTATAACCTTACTAACTTATGACCTATGACATGAATTGCTACTTGTAACCTTAACATATTACGTATGAAAACCTTGGAAACTCACAAACTATTTTTAGTTGACCTTTTATTTTTATCATGTTTCAGGTCATCCTCAAGTTTAAAGTGATCTTTTGAAGCTTTCAATAATCTAGGACTTGGACCTAGTTAATGAAATAAAAAGACTATATTGTGTCTTGTTATGTTTGAACTTATTTCATGTTTGAGACTTATGTTTGTAACGCCTTTTGAAACTTATAATTTTAATATTTACATTTAAATATAGCGTTATGTGGCTGTGAACAATCTTAACCCTCACATCTCGATGTTTCCGCCGTCAAGGTTGGGGTGTGACAGTTTATTTTCTGACTTTCAAGGGAAAGTGCAGATGTGGGTTTTGACTAGGAAGGTTCCCGGATGTTCGTGTAAGTTGACTTTTGAGGCCATGGACGTTATGATCGGCATGTTGATGATGTATGATTGATGTTTATGCATGATGGTATGTATGATGTATGTTATGTATGTATGATGGTGACGTGCATGGCGATGTTTGTATGTTTATGTTTATGTTCCCATATGTATGTGTATCTTTCCCGTGGCTTTACGTGTATAGTTGTGAAAGAAATGATGAAGTATTATGTAACGTAAAGTGAAAGATAATGAAAGAAGAACATAATGATAGAATGCATGCATTAATGAAAGTGAGAGTAAAGAAAGGCTTGCAAGCAAAATGTACAGAGGTGCACGGCTCTAAAATGTCGTAAGCTCAACTGCGTATGGTTTAGCTAACCCTTAAGGATACACGCAGGGGTTCCAGTCTTTGTGACTGACCAACGGTGTGGTACATGGTTTATAGTGATTACTCACCTCGGTGCTGGTGCCAGGCTATGTGCAGTGTGGAAGTCATTTATGATCTTCGGCCCAGTACTTGAGTTATGCATAACGTTGGGGGTGTAGTAGTGATTACTCACCTCGGTGCTGGTGCCAGGCTATGTGCAGTATGGAAGTCATTTATGATCTTCGGCCCAATACTCGAGTTATGCATAATGTTGGGGGTGTAGTATACGATTGGGATCTTTGTCGCTTACCCCGGTGCTGGCGCTAGGCTATGTGCAGTGTGGAAGTCATTTATGATCTTCGTCCAGTACTTGAGTTATGCATAGTGTAGTAGTGATTACTCACCTCGATGCTGGTGCCAAGCTATGTGCAGTGTGGAAGTCATTTATGATCTTCGGCCCAGTACTCGAGTTATGCATAATGTTGGGGGTGTAGTATACGGTTGGGATCTTTGTCGCTTACCCCAGTGCTGGCGCTAGGCTATGTGCAGTGTGGAAGTCAATTATGAACTTCGGCCCAGTACCCCATTGGTTTGGGGCATAGCTGATGACACTGATCCAGATAGTGATAAAAGAAAAGATAATGTGATAAAGAAGGAAAGTACCAACGAAAGTATGTGATGAACAGTAAAGGAAGATAATAATGATATTATCTATGTGTATGTATAATGTGTGATCACGTACGAAAGTAAAGAACGGTTTTAATGAACGAAAATGATGTTTTATTATAAAACTAGAACTCACTCAGCAACGCTGACTTTTATGTGTTTCCAGTTGGCAGGTAAAGTTGCTAAGGATGGCACGGGGCGGCTACTTGGCTCTTTTTGGATGGCATCCATTTTTATAATGCTTTTGTGATGTAATGCAACATGTATTTTGTAATTTGAAAACGATGTATTAATTTGCAAAAGCTTTTATGATGAGTGAAATGTTTATTTTAAATGTTCCGTTGCAATGTGTTTTATCAAAACTAAAGTAATTATATGTTATACGTGCGATGATTGGCCAGCTGTAAGCGTCCCGGGAACGGGGTCTTACATTAAGACATGAAAGAATTTTACATTTAAGCACATAAACTAGGAACACATGTATCTACAATCTTATATACAGAGAATATTATTACATATACGTAACACAATGTACATATACTTAAGATGGTCTTCATCTGCTTACGTTTTTACTCACATTGAATTCAATTTATTAATATACAAATTTTAGTATGATTTGAAGTTTAAATGTGCTAGAAACATGTTAGTAGAATAAAATAAGAAAGAGAATAAAAAGTTTTTGGTGTAAATTAAGAGAGAGGAGAGAGAGTGAATGATTTTAGGGATTTAATTAACTAAAAAAGATGTTTCATAATATGTGTTTTACCTATTATACCCCTAGAACCTATTAATTAAATCCTTTAAAAATCATTTAATTACAATCTTGCTACTACTCAACCTTAACCGTAGATCAAAAAATCAAGGGCTATAAAATAGTTTTCTTGATTTTTAATTATAATGCGGTTTTCATTACAACCATCCCCTATATAATAGTGAAATAACTTTGTTGTGTATTTTTAGTTTGTAAAACACAATGATAAATTAATAACTAATTAATATAATACATTAAAAACAATAAAAAAAATACAAAATTGATATAAAACATACGACACATTTTTATTATGTATTTGGATCGTTATTATGTTATCTTAAACATCATGAGTTTTGAAAAATATATTGCTGAAGTAACATAATTATGTATTTTTCATTGTAAAACACAATAATGATATATACAACAAGTTTATAAAATCTATAAAAAACCAATTATAAAGATAACACATTGTGTTGTCTTAAACACTATGAGTTTTTAAAAAATACATTGGTGAAATAACATTATTGTGTATTTCTAATTGTAAAACATAATAATAGATAAAAAAAGTTTATATAATCTATAAAAAAATAACAAATTATGTTATCTTGAGTACTGTGGATTTTAAAAAATACGTTGATAAAATAAAATAATGTATACTTCTAATTGTAAAACATAATGATAGATAACAAATTTATATGATCTATAAAAAACAAAAACAAACTAACACAAAATGATATAAAACGTAAAACACAATGATTAATACATGTAATAGATGATGAAAAATATATGACATAATGAACTGATATTTGACACAATAAACATATTAGACACAATAAGATGACGTATGCGATACAATGACCAAAATTTCTCACATTTAAAACAATAGAATAACACGTATCAAGCTCGTAATCTTTTTTAGGCTTTTAAATTAAATAGTTTTTTTTACCATAACCCTACCTTAATTTTTTATATATGAAAACCTAACCTAAAGTTTATCTTTTAGCCACATTCAAATGTTTGTATGCATCGAATAGGTGAAGGGCAGATGATGAAGGAGCAATAATTCTAGACGTTCATTGATCCTCTCGATACATCCCCAACAAATTCCCACAGCCACATAACATAAAATGATCAATATCATAGATAAACTTTACTAAAAAAATACATTGTATTCTTCAACTGTTTCAACTTTCAAGATTAGTTCTGTGACAATGTCAAGCATGGTACTTCCAAAACTAGGCGGTTTTCCGAGTAGGCGGCGGTTATGCCACCATAACGCGATGCAGAAACGTGTGCGTGCGGTCGGGAATCGGATTGAAGAAAAACCCGGGTTCCGTTTTAGCAGAATCATCAGAAAGCCTCATGCTTTGGCTACAGAAGTTTCAGCTAAAGAACCCAAGGTAGACTGTTCTTTTAATGCTTTTTTTTTCTTGATATTCATTTTGAGGGTTTAAATATATAGCATTGTGTACAACACTTAGATGCAACTGTTTGTGGGTGGGGGGTTAAACCAGATGAAAAAAAGAGATAAATTCATCCGACTTTTATAATTATAATATCTCATTTGGATCAAAAAAATTATAATATCTCATGAAATTCAGAAAAAATAAATAAACTTTTACTTTGTGATGGCAGAAGCTTGAGAGCTGAATGAGAGCAAAAAATATTATCATGACTTCGTGGTTCTAATAATAATGCATGTGTAAATATAAAAGAATATAAATAAATATTTATTTAAAACTAATACCGTGGTCCCATTGCAACAAAGTGGATCCATTCGTAACTCTTTCTGAAAGATCGTTAGAAACTAAAACATATCAAAATCAAAAATAACTAACGTTCTTAAAACCCGATCGGATTGACCGGATGAATAGAGAAACTAATCTAAAATTTGTAAATTAATTATTTTACTAAAGCAATAAATAAACTTAAAAAAATAATATAAACTAATAAATCATAAAATATTAATAAACAAAATCTATAAAAGGCAGAAATTAATTCTAAAAAACATATTAAAAATGTTTACTTGCTGCCTAGCTGTAATCTAAGGTAAAAAGATTATGGACCGTAACAACGAATTCAGGTCATAAAAAATCATGAAATGACTGTTTTGATATTTTACATACTAATACAACACATAATTAAAAGTATGCCTGTATTCTTTTTGGTTAAACGATGTCCATATAATAAGCTTTTGTGTACTTGGCCCTTATTAAAAACATCATATTATATGTTAATGTATTTAGGTAAACAGATTCAAGTAATTGGTGAGTGTCTCCTAATTCAATACTCGTCTTACACCCATGAAATTTTTTAAAACTAATAACATACTTAGGTGCGATAATAACTTTCTTATTTTCCTTCATGTTTTGGTTTTTTAGCATTCCACGTTGACTTTCGGGATTTTTTAAGCTATGTATAGGTAAAAACAAGGTTCATTTTAATCAGTTAAATGTGAAATATTATCCATAAGCTATATTACCTTGATTGGTAATCTGAAAAGTTGTAAAAATTCATGCGGTTTGTTACAAACGACTTGATATGTTTCATTAAAAAGTGAATTAATCGTGTGATTAGATAAATTAGAAAAAAAGGATTATTTTAAATATATATTAAGAGGAAACTAACTCATCTCTCACATTTTGCAAAATGCAGGCATCAACCCCTTTGAAAGATAATAGGCTGGCAAACTATGTTCCAATCTATGTTATGCTTCAGGTAACGTTTGTACTTACTGCAACTTGATATGATATAATATAATATGATATAATATGGTATGTATGAATAGTTGGATATCATCACAACCGATAACATTCTCAAAGACAAAGCTGGGCTCGAGAAGCAGTTGAAGCAGTTGCAGGGTGCGGGGGTGGACGGGGTGATGTGTGACGTGTGGTGGGGGATAGTTGAATCCAAAGGACCAAAGGAGTATGATTGGAGTGCTTATAGGACATTGTTTCAACTTGTTCAAGATTGTAAGCTTAAAATGCAAGTCGTTATGTCGTTTCATCAATGTGGTGGGAACATTGGGGATGTCGTGATCATTCCCATCCCGCAATGGGTTCGTGATGTGGGGGAAACCGATCCTGATATATTTTATACCAATAGAACTGGATACCGTAACATAGAATATCTCACTATCGGTGTAGATAATCAACCACTTTTTGGTGGTCGTACTGCTATTGAGGTTAAGCTTCTAACTTTATTTCTTCTAACTTTATTTCTTATTTTGGTCGTGTTTTATTTCAAACGGGTAATATAAATGGCTAAAAAAGGCAGGTAAAACGGCTTGAAAGTCACCCATGATCTGCATTTTTAGCATACAACCTCCAACATCTTTTTATTTATATTTTTAGATTAATATTGTTTATCTCTTTATAACTAAATCATTAATTATTATTTGTTAAAACAGATTACTAAAAGGTGTTTAAGTTCCATTTAACTCAGTTATACCAATTATATGATTAATATCTTGCAGCTATATAGTGACTATATGAAGAGCTTCAGAGAGAACATGGCTGACTTTCTGGATGCAGAACTGTTTACAGATATTGAGGTCGGGCTCGGTCCTGCAGGCGAGCTTAGATACCCGTCATACCCACAAAACCAAGGATGGGTTTTCCCTGGTATCGGTGAATTTCAGGTGAGCGGCTAAAAGAATATTTGGATTTGCGTTTTGAAACTGACTATCACCTTTTATTTCACAAGTATGTCATTTTCGATCATTTTATTTATTATTTTTTTAAATGATTACAATTTCACAAATATTCAAGAGTACTATTATATAAAATATTACAACTTAAACAAGCACGAGCACATCCAGACGCTCGTTCATCTGATTCTGATTATTCAATATCACATCACTTTCAAAACGCACATCCAAACTGTATGATGAAATGTGCTTTTCTGGATCTGGGATTAACATGAACAACGATAAAACTGTTAGTGCTACGACAAGTATCTGAAAGCGGACTTCGAAGAGGCTGCAAATAATGCTGGACATCCGGAATGGGGATTGCCTGATGATGCAGGAGAATACAATGATAGTCCAGATGAAACAGGTTTCTTTGGATCAAAAGGTTACCTGAGTGAAAAGGGAAAGTTTTTCTTGACTTGGTATTCCAACAAGTTGATAATGCATGGTGATCAGATCTTGGATGAAGCCAACAAAGCCTTCTTGGGTTGTAAAGTGAAGCTAGCTTGCAAAGTAATAACAAAACTAAAATAAATTTCTTAGATAATACATTTCAAAATGTTGAGTAGACCCTTATCAATCCATTTAGCAAACACAAACTACCTAATTCAACCCATTTCTTGAACTATGGTTCATAATTGTCAGGTGTAGTCTTTCACAAGGTTTTTTTGTTCAAAAAATCAATTACCCAACCCAACTGTAGTAATTTTTAAGATTTTACTAGAGTACAAAGATGAGATAATGTTAAAGATAACTTTGATACTGCAGATATCAGGTATCCATTGGTGGTATAAAGATGATACTCATGCTGCAGAGCTAACCGCAGGGTACTATAATTTAAATGATCGAGATGGTTATCGCCCCATCGCACGCATGCTTTCGAGGCATTATGGTGCATTCAATTTCACTTGTTTAGAAATGAGGAACTCTGAACAAGATGCAGCTGCAAAAAGTGGAGCTCAAGAGCTTGTCCAACAGGTTAAACTAAATTCATATATCAATTCTCATATGAAAATCTATAAAACTTGTTGACGTGTGATGTTTCAAATGTACAAGAACAGGTATTTAGCGCAGTGGAAAGAGAGGAAGTTCTTATGGCAGGTGAAAACGCGCTAGAAAGATATGATCGCAATGCTTATAATCAGATTCTTCTAAATGTGAGACCAAATGGGGTCAGTAGAAATGGACCACCAAAGCTAAAAATGGAAGCTTTAACTTTCCTTCGGTTAGGAGATGAGTTGCTAAAGAAGAAAAATTTTAGGATATTCAAAGCATTTGTGAAGAAACTGCATGCTGATCAGGTATGTCCCCACATAAAAGATAAGACTTTTATAAACTTCTAAGAGGATATTCAAAGCTTTTACTGTGTCTCAACCTCTTAAAGGCCACATGTCCTGCGTAAGCTGTGTTTTGGGTAGCAGGGTATTGGTGAGCCCAGTGAGTTTTTTCTAACGGGTTCTCATGGTTGAAACAAATGTGACACTTTTATGCATAGATTTGACGCATAAAGCTAAATGTATAATTTTTCTCCAGGAACACGTCGCTTGTCCAAGAGAATATACAACTGTAGTCCTGTTGGAGAGATCAAAACCTGAGATCCCAATCGAGGAACTGCTAAAAGCAACCGAAATGCTTGAACCGTTCCCTTTTGATGATCAGACGGACATGAGTGTGGGTGGTGTACTCAGTGATCTTATTGATGGTATGCTAGGCATGATTCCTTTCTTTTAAAAAAAATGAATGGAAGGATTGCAGCTTTCTAATTTCAACAAGAGTTAAATAGATTAAGATGCCAGTTTAAGAGTAATTTGGCATGTTTAGTATTAATATTGTATATAAAACACTTTCAATTATATCCCATATATAATATCAATAAAACACCTTAAAAAACTCATTGGCTTTGTACATCAATGCATGCACATAAACTTTTCAAGCTTCATGTTGACACAACATGCGTCACTAAACAAAAGCGATCAGGTTTTCGGTTGGGCCATTTAACAACAGGTTAGGTTGAGGTTAACATGTCTAACCCATTTAATTAAAATATTTATGGGTTGACCGGGTTAGGTAGACCTATCAAACCTTTTTGTTATGAACCGTGTATTTCGTTTAGAATTTAAATGTTTATATCATTCTTTTAATCAAATTCTAGTTTGTGGTGGTAATCTCCCTACTCAACATGAGAGGGTGGTACCAACATAGTAGCATTGGGCTATTCAAGCAAGAGATCATTTATTTATTTTTTTTGCGAGTGGGCTATGTAATGCGTATAGTTATGGTGCACACATCTACCATGTGGACAACTTCAAACTCATTACCTTTGCTCTCTGTACACTTTATGGGTCTTTGACCAGCTTCAAACTAGGTGTTGAACACATATGAATAAACCATGAACTTCTGTAAAAAGATTAAAAACTAAGCTAAATAATATGCAATTGATAAATAGTATTTAGGTATGACAAATTAATATTATAACTGATAATAATGTGAAAATGTAAAAATGTTTTTGATAGATGATAGAATAGAAACTAAATTAATATTTTTGAAATGATTGCTATTACCAATATGATAACAGAACATGTGTAGTTTTAATAGAGGCATCATCTTATTACAATAGATGGGTGTGCCGAGATAGTGTGGTTGGGAGAACTTAAGCTTCTCTATAGGGAATCAGGTTCGATTCTTATGGCTGTCAAGTTGGTGTCAAAGCCAATGTGAGGTAGAGTATAATACGATGTGGAATCCCACTACCCATACACTGAGCATTCAGTGAGTTGATTGTCTCCTGCATCTTGCCATTGTCTCATGTGTGTCGGTGACGATTACCAAATCTAGTAAAATCATTTTTTATCTTACATATATTAAAAATTATGATTAATCAAAAGAAATCTTATTTCTATTCTTTTTAGAGCAACAACTCATATTTATCTAATTTACTTTTAATTTTTACTACAACAAATTTAAATCAACTCGTTATAAGATCCAAACTTTAACCTGAACGGATACACCCTTCAACCTTGAAATACCAACCCTCACTTTTCAAATATATATATATATATATATATATATATATATATATATATATATATATATATATATATATATATATATATATATATATATATATATATATATATATATATATATATATATATATAATGTAAAGGCTAATGATCATCAACTCAAATGGTTAAGGTGAGATATCAAGCTTCATTAATATGAAAATATCTTGGGTTTAAGTCTAACCTAAGACTTTAGGTTGGGTTAGAGATTTTTCTCACCTAAAATGGGTTTTCTCATGAGTGTGATATCAGATTCGAGACTGATATAGATGGACTGACTTACGAGCTTCCCTTTGAGGACATACTAGCCTGAAACCCCAAGATTTCATACTTAAATAATTGAGATGATCGGAAGAACTAAAGACCCATTAGTGATATAATTAGTCTTAAAAAAATCTAATGTAAAGTACTTTTTTCATATGGGAAAATTTTATAGAATAGTAAAGAAGTTTTAAGAGTGTTTTAATTATGTTACTCATATTTTTATTTGTTTCAATCAGATCACTGATATTTTTTTTAGTTTCAATCAGGTCACTAAAGTTTTACGAGTGTTCCAATTAACTCACTCATATTTTTTTTTAAAATTTTTGAATAATGCGGATTCTTATAAAATGATTCGATACTTTATAAATGTTGTAAATATTTTATATATTTTGATTGTTTTTAAAATATTTTTACAATTTATAAGTGATCTAATTAGAAATTTTTTTTTATAAGTGAACTAACTGATATAAAAAATTTATGAGTGACCTGATTGGGACAAATAAATTTATAAATGACCTAATTATAATAATATTAAAATTTGATTACTATTTTATAAAGTTATCTGTTTTCATATTTAAACATGGGTTATATCTTATTTGAAATAATTTCCCCACCAAAATTCAAAATTGGGTTTTAATCCGGATTAACGATTACCGGTCTTCGGCTATACCGTTTCAATATTGCTGACTGCCTCTGATTCTTTGTCACCATAAACAACATATTCAATATTCCATATTCCTAAAACAACTTTTAGGGTTTCCGGATTTTTTGTTCCCATATCTTCCAATCAGATATCAAGATAATTGCTGTTTTCAAGCAAAATCTTAATTCACATTCACCATTCAACTGTCTGAGATCAGATCAATCATCAGTTGTTGCACAAGTTTCTATTTCGTGTTGCAATTGGGGTTGTAAACAAGGTTCAATTCTGAGTTTTGTTCAGATATTGCATTACGAAATCCCAATACTTTTGGGGATTTTGTGAGTTTCTTTCATCTTTATTTTCCAATTATTGGCGATTGGAAGTAACAGCTACAAAATGTGCACCAATTGGGTTTGGATTTTGTGAAGCTAGGGTTTGTGGGTTTTGGTGAAAAGTGTGTTTTTTAAACACCCTCCGAAATTTGTTTGGATTTTGAAGGCATTCTGGATCTGCATCATTAAGATATTATGTGTCAATGTTGGTGTGATTGTATGCACACAACATTGGATGTAATGGGGAAGGGAGGATTGTGGAATGAATCTATAGATTAAGAAACCTATGGGCGTGATAAGGGTCCATCTTTTTGGTATTTTTCTAGCTGTTTTTTGCATGTTCGGTTTTTCAGAAGGAAATCGCAGAATCATAAAGGAAGATTTCTCTCAAGAAATAGATGAAAATACTGTATGATTCCTCACATCCCTCTAATTCACCGTTCTTGTTTGTGTGCATGAGTTTTTTCTTTCTTTTTATCTTCTATATGATTATATTGGAATTACAATCATTGAAGGTTCATTTGTATATGATTTGTTGATCTTCTATGTGTTTGTATTTGAATAATGATTGTTGAAGCTTTATTATATATGATCTTGTTAATGTTTTATATGATTACACTTTATGTTCATCATGGGACTTGAGCCCTCAACCTTTTAGGGAGAAACACCTTTTTCACACACCTTGATACGGCTAGGACAAAGACCCTTTGGTAGAAACTTCAAGTATATTCAGAGGGAAGGGATCGTTTTTCAAAAAGGTTTTAAAAGATTGTTCATTAGTCAATCATATTTTCATGTATGAGGATTAAGATTTTGTAGAGTTCTGGTCTCATTTAGAGCATTTCATTTATATTATAGTATTGCTTTTTGTGGGTCTCATGAACATTTATTTAGATTGGACACAACATGGGGATGATAAACAATTCAGCAGTCAAATGAATTGGCTGCCGTAGTTCGTTGAATGCATGTTATGAAATTTGTTTTGATCGGTAACTACACAATAATGGAACAAAACGTTGAATGGCATGCCTTGTGCTTGACTTGGCACCTGCTTTGCACAAGGTCGGGGAGGGGTCAGATCACTTCGCGATCTGATGTATGCAGTCTTACCCTACACTTTTGTGCTTCAGGTTGTTTCCCCTGGATTGAACCCATGACCTCAAGGTCACATAGAAGCAACTTTTCTACTTGCTACAGGCCCACTCTCATTAGAACAAAACTTATATCATAGATACTTCATTGACTTGGTCCCCGAAAATTATAAAATTAGTCTTAAGAGATTTATCATGTTTTGAACATACATTACATGCTTGTTTAGTTGTATACTTCTATTCATAATTTCATTAAACCATTTGTGAATTTGACTTATAGCTTTTGTACAGAAAACATGATGCATTTTGTTTCTTGTAGCTTCCAAGAAAATTGGAATGAGTGCCTCCAAATGGAGAATAATGTAAATAAACAGTATGACTAAGATTTTTGCTTTATCTAATGGGATGTTTTTTGTCCAGGCAGAAAAAGTATGGATATGTTGTAGGAAAGAGCTTGAAGAAATCACCAAAACCTTTAAAGATTTTAACCATAACACAAATCTATCAAGGAAAACCCTAAAGCGATCTCTTTTGCTGTATTTGAAGTCTAAAAGATCTCCATCTCGGGTTTCTGGCAGAGATGAATGTGAAGAATGTATATCTAAACTATATGATCATAATATCCAATCAAGAAACTCTCACAAACGATATCACCATCAAAGAAGTAAGAGACACCCACATGGGTCAGTGGGCTCTGCCCGAAAAGCGGCATCCCCTGCCCAAAAAGATTCTATAGGGCTGGATAAAATTGCAATTCGCGTTGATCTGCAATCCCAAAAAAAGCCCCCTGATCATGTGATACTGATAGGGATTGTTGTTTCGACTGCAGTGGCATCACTGGCCCTTTTTGTTCTGTTATTATTTTGCTGTCTTGGAGGCGAAGAGCGGAAAGTGGGATCTGATTTTGCCGACAAGGACGGGGAGCCCATTGTTGACATATGCCCAGGTCACATTTCAGGTAAACTTATCTCTCTGACTAAAAATTCATTGAATAACTTATGACTAGAGGTGTCAAAATTGGTGGGTTGAAAAATGGGTCATACGGGTTCATGTCAAAACAGGTCTGGTTGTGATGATCCAAACATTTTTTGTCAAGACATTTTGTAAGTTCTTTTTCTATGTATTTAGCGTGCCAAATATGATTATGAAATCTCTGTTATTTAAAAAATAGAATTATCAGTCGAGTGTAAGTATTTTGGAGGTCTAATGCACTAAAAATTCACCTTGGGTGACTTTTGACATGGTTGATCAAATTGGCCCACTTCCTTTTTAAGCTATAATTTATTTTGCCAGCTGACCATCCAAGATGATATGTTACGTGAATCGCGCCAGTGAAAAGTAAATGGTTTGGAATTTGTCACCTCAACTTATTACAAAGTCTATATTAATACAAAAGTTCTCATTTCAGGTTCTTCTCAAACATCCCAGGCATCTGAAGGCAATAAAAATTTGATTAGTTCTTCCAACACAAACAAGTTGTCTGGAAATCCTACTGGTCAAACACCAGAAGATGGAATATTACCACTTCCACCAGGAAGAACTGCTCCTACACAACCACAACAATCACAACCACCACCGCCGCCGCCTGCTGCACCACCAAAACCTCCTGCCCCGAAAGCACCGCCACCGCCACCAAGCAGTGCTCGCCCACCTGGTGCACCAAAAGCAGGTAATATGAAAAGACCACCTGGCGCGCCACGTGGACCTCCCATTTCTGGAGATGAAAACGATCGATCTGGGAGCTCTAATAGTCCCAAAACCAAGTTAAAGCCACTCTTTTGGGACAAGATGAACACTAGTCCTAATCAATCGATGGTTTGGAATGAAGTTAAGGCAGGATCATTCCAGTGAGGCTCTAAACTCATATTTATTGTTCATTTTGATTTGATTCAATACAACTGGAGGTGGCCATATTGACTCATTTACTTATGATTGGGTGACAAAAGTAGCTAGAAATGGGACGGGTGTGTAATGCATACAATCTCCCAAATCATTTACTTAAAAAATATATATTACTAATGTAAATTTCTGTTTATAAAAAGGTAAAAGTTGGATAAAATGTGTTAGCAGGTCACCCGTTTTAACTCATACTAAGAAGATGACATGTTTCAACATAACCCCTTTTTTGACCCGTGATACGTACCTGCTTATTTAAATTTGGGTGGGCTGAATCACTTTGGGCTGAATTGGGTGAGCCCATAACATGATTTGGAGTCACCCAATTGATCCAGTCAATTAGAAGTATGCATAGTAGTGGGAAAAACTGAAGTAGTGGGGGAATATTAGTGGGACAATCAGTTATATCTGGTATTGTTAATATGTGTTTTGATTTAGATTAGGGGGTCGTCATTTTTAATTATCAGAATTAGGCTTCTTACCTTGTACTTGGAGATCAAGCCTATCTCGAGTTTGGCTATCTATGTAATCGTTTCTTCATTTATCAAAGCTTTTGATGTTCTGTTCTTATCAACCCGCTACCCACCCACCCATATTTCCACCTCGAATTAGAAAAAAACTAAAGAACTCTCTTAATAAACAGATTAGACGAAGAGATGATGGAAAGTCTTTTTGGGTATGCTTCTGGCCAAAGCAAGAGCAATCAAGGGAAATCCTCATCAAAAATGAATTCTCAACCAAAGTTTATTCAGATAATTGATCCCAGAAAAGCACAAAATTTGGCCATTACTCTAAAAGCCTTAACCGTCACAACTGAAAAAGTCTGTCATGCACTCAAGGAAGGTGACTCTTGAATTGCTATAATTTAAAAGAAGCACTGCATCTTGCAACAATCAGTGATTTTGGACAAAATTTGCAACAGACATGATGTCCAGTGCATTTAAGTTTATACAGTTCATCCAAAATCACTTGGTTCTTGCAGACTCTGATTATTATTTGGTACAGGTGGCAATTTCAGCCTGTTTGCTTATGAATGAGAATATATGGATCATGTTTTCTCTGAAAGGGGTCGAATGGGTTAAACTCATCGAAAGTCGACCAAATTGTATAAATGATGCAGACTGTTACTGCAGTAATGTAGTTTTTGTAAACATATTTATCAAAGAAATTCTAAATCTGGACAAATAAAGTAGTTGCGGGTCAACCCAACCTGACAGATTTAACCCACACTAAAACCTACCTGTTTCGACCCATTTGGCCACCTCTGTATTTTCAATAAGCAGCAATGCACTTTGACTCATTTCTAGTTCATTATGGGTTAATTTTGTCATGACAACTGCTTTTTTTTTATATGAATACATTATCAGGTACTGACCTTCCTGTACAGCTCATTTCAACTTTGATAAAAATGCCACCAACCCAAGAAGAAGAAGTAAAACTGCGGTTATATAACGGGGACCTTAGACTTCTCGGGCCTGCTGACCATTTACTTAAAATCATGATTGAAATCCCGTTTGTGTATAAACGTCTTGAAGCTTTGTTGTTCATGAGTTCTCTTCACGAGGAATCTTCTCCACTTAAAGATGCCTTTGCGACTTTAGAGGTGCAATATGATCTTTAGTTAAGGAGGTGTTTAGATATGCATTTTGAAACTCAGTATCTTAATAATCTGTTTCTAGTGTTTGGTTATTATAATTCAAGGGCAGAAACACACTCAAACGTCATCTTTGAACCTGCATGCTGTTACAATTATTTGATCCCAATTAATCAATATTGTATTAGCACTTTCAAAACGCACATTGATTCTATCTCCCATAACTTCAAAGATATCTTTTTTTACAAATTATTTTAGATCACAAATGACTGTTTTAGCCTTATGGCATGATCTTTGCAATCATCTTCCACAGGTAGCTTGCACAAAACTGAAAAACAGCAGACTGTTCCTCAAACTTTTAGAAGCAGTTTTGAAGACGGGTAACCGTATGAATGTTGGTACATATCGTGGTGGCGCCCAGGCAATCAAGCTTGATAGCCTTTTAAAACTCTCAGATGTTAAAGGCACAGATGGTAAAACCACACTCTTAACTTTTGTAGTTCAAGAAATCATCCGATCAGAAGGAATTAAAGCTGCCCGAACTAGAAACATTAACAACAAGAATCTTCTTGACGAAACGACTGAAAAAACACCTGAATACTGGAGACTTGGACTACATGTTGTTTCCCAACTAAGCAATGAGCTTCAAGATGTGAAAAAAGCAGCAATTATTGATGGTGATCACATTACGTCAACAGTTATGAAATTAGGAAGCATGTTAAAGAAAACAAAAGACTTGATAAACAATGAGTTGAATACATATGAAGAAGCTATGGAGTTTTGTGATGCTTTTAATGGTTTTATGGAGCATTCAGAAACAGAGATCACATGGATGCTTGAAGAGGAGAAGAGGATAATGGCTCTGGTCAAGAGCACCGGTGACTTTTTCCATGGGAATTCGGCGAAAGATGAAGGGATACGACTGTTCGTCATAGTTCGGGATTTCTTGAAACTCTTGGATAAAGTATGTACAGAAATTAAGAAAACATCTGAGATCAACAGCAAAAAGAAAGAAACTCAGGTTGGTAAAAAAGAATCTTTGCCCCAAGAAAATCGTCAGCAAGCATGGTTCAGTATTCGGGATAAATTATTTCCAGCTTTGAAAGACCGAAAGATGGATTATTTAAGTTCAGATGACGAGGACATGTCTCCTTAGTTTTCTGCTTACACTTGAAACGGGTAATGACTGTTTCCTATGTCAATAGTAACCGGTAAAAAAATATCAGATGATGATTTCCAAACTATTATTACATTAGTAGTCTAAATATTTGGATAGAAATGATTAAAAGGTTGTGTGGATTAAAACTAAACTTCAGATGACTTTTAACTCGTTTGTCTTAATCCCTTATAGCTATTTTTTATAAATTATCTGACCCGTATGACCTGGTTGTGATAAAACACTGCCCATTAAAAATAAGTAGGTCAAAATTGTCACCTTTCAAGTAGGTCAAAATTGCCTTGACAGCTTGTTCTATTTTTTTTTATACTAGGTTTTTTTTAAGGTGGCCCTGGTGCTATCAATGCCAAGATTACATTCACTTCCAAGTTTCTTGGTGCTCCTGCCACTTTGCACTTTGGAATTCCTGAAACCATCAAATGTTTCTGATTTGAGTTTAGATCCTTTGAGACATCAAATAGAACATTACATCTTGAGTCATATTGGCAATATGTACTTTTTGGTCTGAACTTTGCACAAAATTTGCTTACCATCAAACATGATAGAACATCCCGTACGAACAGGACATCATGAAGATGTTTCTATAATCGTGAGATCCCATCGCCTGAGCCCACGCAGCTTGCTCTAGGCAGGTCGCCTTCGAGCGGTTAAAGGCATATTCCAGTGTAAGTTGGATTTGAACGTGAGACCTCCGCTATAGGGAACCAATCGCATACCATTGTACCACGCCCTAAAGGTTACCTCCAAATTCTAATGGTAACCATACCTTTTCCTTCGAATTCCACCTCCATTTGGTTTCCATGTCAGATGAATGCATAACCTATGACCCCCTATTTATGGTAGATGATTCTGATAAAGAAAAAAAAAAACCCAATCTAATAATCCTACGTGGTCACAACTTTATTTTTCAGTCTTGAAAAGTCTAACTGGATGCTAAAAGCTCTTGGAACTTTGTTCATGAAAATACAGGGTTAAAACTATTATCTTTGACACCTTTTGTCGAACTTTCTCAGGTGTAGAATGTTGTGGAGGTTTTACAAGCAGATAAAACTATTGAAAAGATGAAATTTACATGTTCAGCAAGTAAGAAGAGAGGTAAAGAAAAGATGTCATTCGTCCGAAGTAAATGATACATGAAGTTTGTTCTTGGCAGTCCCATGTTGGATGTTTTTTATCATGCAAGGCTTCGTTTAGATCAAGATTTGGTTGAAGCACAGATTACCTGTTTTCCAGAACATCTGGGACTTAAAAACCAGATCATTTGATTCTTGACCCAGCAAAATGTTTGTAAATCCATTCTACCGGCGACACACATTCTAAGAAGCATTTTTCAGGCAATATCACTACCAATCATGTGTAAACCCCCCACCCCCTCATCACTGTAGGTCTTCTAACTTGTAGTTCATTCTGGGATACTGAAGTAACACGAAACAACGAATGATGGTTATACATGAAACCTGACGTTTATTGTCACTCATGCTGGTTGATCTCTTTCAAGTTGAAATTTTCTAAAACAGTTATTAAAATTAATGCATTTTTAAGTATAGTAACAGGGCTTGTTAACCCGGATTTCTTATTGCACAGATACTATAAGTCTGCGTTTCAAGACCCGGGGTTCAATGATGGTATTGCAGGATGTAAGCTTTAGAGAGTATGCAGGGATAATGAGTTTCTGCTATAGCCAAATACTTAAAATTATAAACACTTTCAGCACGTTCATAATTCCTATGATCTTACACTCTCCTCACATCTTATAATATCAAGCTCACATCTTATAAAGTAAAACCAAAAAACACCCAAAAACATGTCTAGTGAGTAGCCACATTAGAAAAACATTCATTCTTCAACATTTCTAAAACACTTTTCAATAGTGAGGTCTAAAGCCCTTTTCAATAGTGAGGTCTAAAAACATTGGCATACATCATCACATTTTACATTTATTATTAATTATCAATCTTTTCGTTTTAATTAATATATATAAATGAAATATTTACATGTCTTGTGTTTTGTCTGAAAATCTAAAAGTTTAAAATTTAAAAGTTAAATATATATATTTTTGCTTAGAAGGAAATTTCAAAATGTTTAGATTTAAATTTATTAATTTTTGATATGATAGAGAAATTTAAATATTGAAACTTGAAATTCAAACAATACATAAAATAAAAGTTACAATAACTAAATAATGCATAACTTAAACATCACAACATTTAAACTACCTAATTATCATACCTTACCCTAATTTTATCACAAATCTTTTTTATGGAATGCGACTTGCTTGGAATTTATATAGGTTGTATCCTTAAAATTTTCTTTTTCATGCAGTGCAATCTTTTGTTCACGTCGTGTGATCTCTTGTGGACGGGCTTGAACATCTTTCTGTTTACTATCAACATATTCACGTATTTTTGTATTCAATCTCACCAATGGCAGATTCTCTCATTTCTGTTAAATTTTAAAAGTGTTTGATGACCTCATTTATGTGTGATGAGTTGGCTTTATCTTTGCCTTTTGATTACCTTTAGTCATTGCTTTACCATTCTTTGTGCCCATTAGATGGGAAAGTTCTTCAACTTTATTCTTATAATCCTCAACCATTAATTCATCATCAACATTGAGGTCAACGTAGTTGTTAACTTCAGATGAAATATTACCACTTAGACTTTGACTGTCCTCAAAACCTGTTTGTTCTTTTACTTCGGCTCGTCTTTGAGAAGGATCCAAACATGATCCTACATAAATTTTGTACTTTCTGAGGCTTCATACATCTCACGAGCACGTCTAAGCAATTAATCATCAGAACCACTTATTTTTTGTTTTCGTAATTGAATGTAGTCGCCGTTGAATACATTCACCTTTTGTTTTATTATATGCTAGTGAAAACGTAGTTTATCCATTGTTCTCGCCACATTGCTACCCTTATGTATGGACCCTCTACCAAAAGTCATTGTTCTTTTGAGAATTCATGATAATACAGTCGTTTGAAATATGTAACCACGCCTTGATGAGCGTTTTCTTCCTCAGATGACCATGATCTTCTTTTTGGTTGTTTAAAGGATGTAACTGCTTGAATTTTCTTTTTTTTGGAGGTCTTGACGTAAGGGATGGAGATTCATCTACATTACCACTGTATGGTGCCAAAGCGGATGTTTGGGTTGTTGAAATAGCTAAAGAGTCCATGGTAACCGCAGATTCAGTTAGAGGTAGATTAGTGACTGAAGAGAACCTGTGATTTGGGAATTGAGGAAACCCGAGATTTGTGAATTAAAAGAACCTAGAATTTGGGAATTGAATGAATGAAGGATTTACAAATTGAGAGAACCCTAGATTTGAAAACTAAGAGAATCCAGGATTTGGGAATTGTTGGTTCGGGTATCCTATGAATTAAGAATATCCAAAGTTTGGATATAAATACGGGGTTTAGGTTTGGGTTTGAGTTTGAATTGGGTTGGGTTTTCATCAGGATTAGAATCGTTTTGCAATTGTAAAAGTACATTCGTGTTTGGATTAATGATTTTCAAAAATTTTAGGAGAAAGAAGATTTGATAGTTTGATAAATACGAAGGAATGAAACTATATTTATAGTAGTCTATGAGGCAGGAGTTTGTGTAGGGGGAGATTTGAAATTGTTTAAAATCTATTTCGGCATGAAATTTGAAATTTAAAATTTAATAAATAATAAGAGTTAATTACATGTTTGATTCTTATGGTTTGCTCATATTGTAATATTGGTCTTAACTTTTGAGAAATTACAGGTTTGGTCCCAACTGTTTCACAAACCATAGCATGATTGGTCTTACGATTGGATGGCCGTTAGTTTTTCTGGTTAAGTCCATATAAAATGACCAAAATGACCCTGATATTAATTAAAACAAAAAAACAAAATATAATATACTAATGTGAACCTCACTCATTATAATAAGAAACTTAATATATATATATATATATATATATATATATATATATATATATATATATATATATATATATATATATATATTATACACACACACACACTCATATCATCATCATTCATTAACCGAATCCCACTACCATCATCTCCCTTCTCCTACTTCACCCCGCCACCGCCCATTCTCTTCAATGTTCTCCACCACCCACCAACAACCTGCGACTATCGTCGTTCTCCACCACCATCGTAGTGATAATGGTTCAGGTATGGCGAGTAAGTGGTGGGGCGATAATGTATTAGCGATGACGGTTTAGGTATGGTGATAATGGTGGGTTAGCAATGGTGGTTCGGGTATAATGAATCGGTTATGGTGGGTTAACGATAGTGGTCATCGTATGGACAAGGGTGATGGTGGTGGTGGATTTTTTGCCCGAAAATTGCCGAGAAGGTGAGGCTGGTGACGGTCGGATGGTGGTGGTTGTCGGCGAGTTTATGTTGTGATGTGTGTGTATGTTATTGCATGTGGGTTTATATATATGTGTGTATATATATAATTAATCAAAAAAATGGGTCCTATTTATATTAGTATGTATTTTTATATATTTGTCCTTTAGTTAAGGGTAAAAAAGTCTTTTTATGCTTATTTAACTGAAAATTTTAACAGATGTTAGTGCCAAGGACCAATCATATTACAATTTCCGAAACAGTAAGGATCAAACATGTAATTTTTTAAAAGTCGGGACCAATGTTATAATATGAACAAACCACATGGACCAATTATGTAATTAACTTAAATAATAACTAATACATGTTTTGGGGGCAATTTAAAATTTAAAAAATAATAAATTATTATAAAATTTTAAAATTTATAGATAATATATCAGGAATTCAAACAACCTTAAAATAATCAAAAGTTACAGGAGTAAAACATTGCCATATAATGATCATTACAATACTTATTTTTAAGAGACCAGATATGTTCCACCAAATCAATCCGAAGTGCATGATGAACCTCTTGATTACGTATACATTTAAACCTTTGCAAATAACTTTAAAAGCCTATTGGAGCTCCATGTTCGTAAGTTATTGGCTCATCTTTATTATCATCACCCGACCCCTCACATATAGCATAGCTTTCAGCCTCTATAATCATATTATGCATTATAATACATGCATACATGCTATCATTTAGTTGTTACAAGCTCCAAGCTTTTGCGGGACCACGTATGATTGCCCATCAAGCTTGGAGGACACCAAAGGATCTCATGACATCCTTTCTTGCAGACTCGTGTCACTTTCTATATTCGTTTATTTTTTCGGTTTGTAGATATGTAAAGCTTTTCTCTTGTGTATCCCATTTAGGATATATACTATCTATCAGATGATATTCTGTTGTGTGCGAAGTTCCATTTACTGCAAATATCCATGAAGGAGCATTACCTTGTAATACTTGATTGAATAAGGGAGATTGATTGAACACATCAATGTCATTATTAGAGCCCGCTACTGAAAAATATGCATGCAAAATCCAAAGGTCATATGATACAACCGCCTAATAATGGTGGGAAATCAATGGTCACCTCGTGTGTATTGACCTTTCCACACATCTAGGTAGTTTTTCCAAGCTCGGTGAATACAATCAATGCTTTCTAGCTTTCTTAGAGATCCATGTTTGGCAGAATGTGCTTCTAGCAAACGTTGCGGAAGCGTTTGTCCTTCTTATATACTCTTCTGAATAAACTTCAACAACACATCTACAAAATTTTTGGAGACATTTGGCAACAGTAGTTTCACCGATTCGTATGTATTCATCACATAGATAAGCAGCTGTGTCATTTAGTAACTAACTATGGTAGCAATGCAATTCGTATTTGCGAAAGGCCTTTTCTACCAGTACAATCATATTCTTGTTGAAAATAGGAACAACGATTGCATGCACCTTCAATAATTTGATTGAGTTTGCTCATTTAGAACCTTCGTCTAAAATAACTTCTAAGGTACACTGATCCAAAAAAGAGTCATTCCAAATACGCTCATCCACCTCTTCACGATGCCTTTGTGTACTTCTACGTTTTCTTGTTGTGCTTCGAAAACGTTTTACTTTGGCACATGAGGCGGCGGGTTTGGCTAGGTAACATAATGGAAATGTATCGGACTGCAAATCCTGGAATGGTTTCAACAACAACCCGTGAAGACGAAGGTCTGCAATAAGACTTTGTCTAAATTTATTAAAATAAGAAATTAGCGTATCAGGTCTTGCTTACTATCTCCTAAGATAAGCCGGACGTGAGGGTCTCCCCTCATCCGGCTCGCTGCAGGGGAATCTCCACTCGCTGCTTCCCCTAATATCCTCCCTTTACCACATCATGGGGGTTTACAGGAGATCCCAGAGGCTCGCTCGGAAATATAATAGAAGAGTCACAGTCCAGTTCCACGGGCTTTCTCCCTTCTCGACCAGACGAAGGAGATATGAATTCCATTCAGGCGCGGGAAACTCAATAGCATTCAAAACCGTCTCCTGTCAACAGCTAGTTAGTCCTCTTCGCCCTAATGAATAAGCTGGAGAGGCTAGGTCTTGCTTGAAACCAGTAGAGCAGTAAGCCTGAAAGCTTTACCCACGAAGGCGAGATGATCCCAAAGCGAGAATGAAGCTAGAGCCATTACTTGACCAAGAACGTGAGAGGTTCCGTACGAAACTGTCTGACACGCGTGGTCTCGAACTCTCGGCAACCTTCCTGGCGGCGCCAGGTGTTCAGCCAATCATCTTATTCCCGAGGAGATTCATATTCCCACCTATCCTAACGAAGGAAGCAATAGAACCTCTTCCCGCTACTAGGGAAGTAGCTCGTGGAGCATTCCGAGTATTTGCTTTAGGGATCGTTCCTGCGCATCTGCTTCCTTTATAGCAGTTATTGCTCTGGTTCCAGAAGGTATAGCTCTTGCCTCGGTCAGATTGCGGCCAATCTTCCTAACCGCGCGCGCAACATGAGCTTTCATCACTTTAACATACGCTTTGTCAAGCTCATCATTCATCAATTCTTTTAATGCCGCATGCACAAAATCTATAAAAAGTGAACCAGAGGGTGAAATAGGTGGACATTCATCACCACTTGAACTCATTTTTAAGTATAACTTAGAAATAATAAGAGAAACTTTAAAAAGTGAAAGTTAGGAAAAATTAAAGGTGTTCAAAAAATAAAAGATAAATATTTGTATTTATAGTAAAAATATAGCCGTTATGTGAAAGTCTGAAAACACTGAAATTTAAAATATAGTCGTTTCTGGTATACCAACTCTTTTACAATATCATTTATGATTAAAATAGAGAAACTATCTTTAGACATAAAATCAACATAATTTAATTTGTCATTTTCATATACCTTTTGGTGATCCTTCATGCAAATTCTCCACCCAGTGAAACTTGATGGAAAAGAAGTCTAGATAATGATTCTTGCCTTGAAATAAAACAAGAGTTTTCATTCTATAACTTATGTAGTTAAGAAGTGTTTGTGTCACTTATTATATACATATTCGTAGTCGAAGACTTCATTGTCGTCTCTGAGTGACCATAATTTCATTCAGAAACCCTAGTTTATTAACTAAGTTTGTGTTTGAGTGATGAACTAAAAAAGAAAACAAGTGATGACCTAAGTTTTTTGTTGGTCGCTTGATAGACAGTTCATAGGAATACTCAAATTACCCTCGTGTTCTAGCACGTGATGGGGTAATCCGTTCAAAAACAAATGGACATTAGCCTTAACACCCAATGGTGTTACAAAAATACCCACAAAACTATAACTTGTTACTTAAAAAGTTAATACCCAAACTTATTACTTTGAGTAAACTATAGAGACTATTTGTGAACTTAACTTAATAGTAAACATAAATCACATAGGTAATAGATCCATATTACCTTAACATACATTAGTCTAGGTATGCCCCTCTATATGCACGGATAGACTGAACACAAAGTCACAATTATGGTCACAAACCAACCATTATGCCCATTAAGTAGAACTGTATTCTATCCATAATTATGCAGGACTCTATTTCTACCCATAGTTAAGTGGGACTGCATTTCTACCTATAGCGATTTAGGACTCTATTAGGCCTATCATTGGTTAGGATTTTTGCGAGCCAATTTAGACCAATGTACGATATCATCACACTTCAATATACCAAATGGCTCAAACATTCATTCATGTTCATCTTCTTTTGACTTCACATTGTGCTAAACTGTTGAAAATATTTCTTTTGTATAAAACCAATATATTTCTAAAAATAAGTTGAATTTTCAATTTCCTAATCCCAACTTTTTCTTTAGTTATTCTATTTGTTTAATTTATAGTTGTCTCCGGACTCCTTTTGATTACAGACATGTAGGTTGCGGTCATTAACTCATGAAGTTTGGAAGTTTAAATATTTTTTACTTTGTTAACTCATGATAACGAGTGACAAACCCCGCGCGTTGCAGCGGGCATGTTGAAATTTGCAAGACTCGATTTCAATGACTTGGAAATTAGTAATCATCCCGGCCATGACAAAAATCATGTCGAAACAATGAAAAAAATATAAGCACGTGATCAACTTTGACGACTTGTATGTGTGTGTTTCGTGACTTGTATTACTACGTACAACTTGTTATTGAATGAAATTTACATTGAAACTTAAAAATAACCACATTACAACAATAAATTTTATAAAACATTAAATTTTAAAAGCTGTAAGAGAAAAAAAAAGTAAAGATTTTCTATCAATTGTTTTTAATTAATTTTAACTATTAAATGATTTTTAAAAAATATTTAAAAGTTGATGGGTAAGTAACTAAAAATATATTTTTTTAAATTTTACAAAATTAGTTAGTCAAATTATTCATGGACTATAGGTATAAAAGGCAAACTAAATTGAGTGATCTGAAAAAAAAAAAAAATTAGTGGGCTTTAAATAAGGGCTCAAGTTAAAAACAAAATTAAGATAGGATAGAAACTCACACTAGGAATCGAACACAGGTGAGTTAGGTGCAAAAGCAAAACACTAACCTCTGTTCAATGGACGTAACGATTGATTTATTTCTATTGAAAATGTATATATAAATTACTTGAAAATCAAGTAAAATTACAAAAACCTTACTGTAGCAACCGACATGTATGTTTAATATATGTATATAACTAGGAGGTTGTCCTCACGTTGCGTCGGGACGTGTATATGTATAGCTTGAATAATTGTGTATAACATAATCAAATTTAATCATACAATAGGTTAGTGATATTGAAGATCTTAGGTAGGAGAGTGGGAGCCTTTGGTTTAGTTGTGGTGTTGTAGTAGGAAAGAAATCAACATGCACTATTGCAGTCTAGTACAATTACTCAGTTGTGATAAAATTCTACACATGATCTTCACAAAAGTACAGAAAGTTATTATAGATTTCTACAGGAATGCAACTAACTGACTAACCTACAAAATGTTCACTCTTGTATGTTGGGGAACAAAACCGCTTCTTAGCAAAGCAAAACCTATGGCACTAACAAATTAGTCGTAATTATTTTGGTCATTGGGTTTGTGATTTTTTTTAATTTTAAATAATTATTTAAAATCTCATAATTGTTCTAATATACATTTTGTAGGAAAATAAGTAAGCACACTCAAACCTACGACCTATAAAACAAAACGAAAGATGTAAGTTGCGTTTGGTAATCACATTATATTTACAATTTCACAATGATGTACCTAAAAACTCCAAAATCACAATGGGAAAGTGAACTTACACGGGAATCGAATTTCTTGATCATGGCTAGAGCTTCATCATCAAGTGGCATTGTAACAAACACAGACCCTCTCTTCCCATCCTCCCTTTATATAATCTATCACCAAAAAACAAAATTATTATATATTAAACAATTGTTAACAATTAAACACTAAAATCAGCGAAACCAATTGTCGTGTTTTTGACTCGTTTGATTTCGATATCCTCCCAACTCAGCTTCGTCCACGGAGACATCTCACCTGACTCATTAGAAAACGACATAGATACATCTTAAAGAAAAATAAACAGTATCAAAAGGCCGAAAAAGGCTGTAGAGAAGCTCATTTTGCCCAAACAACATCCTAAACATCAAGGATCTCCATAATCCGTAACTCATGCTTAATAGTATTTTCTGATAGAATTGAAACAAACCTCTATGTTATCATTCAAGATCAACACAACTACCAAAAAACATAAAGAAAACCAAATCAAACACCGTACAAATCTGAATTTTAGCTAAACATATGAATCTTTAGTGGGTTTTCAAGATTTGTATAAACTACATATGCCATAACAAAAAATTGAAGCTAAAAAACCTTTTAGAAAGATGAAATTTTATAAACTACATAAATAATTTCAGTCCCATTAAGAAGATACATGTATGAACTGCAATTATTATACCAGTGAACCAACTCAAAAGAATAAAAATTAAGATTTAGAGGATCTAAATATAGAAATATTAACATGAAAAACTAATATTTACTTTTTTTCAGTTGAGGCTATTCCTTACAAACAACCCTAGAACCAAAGCCGAATTCGAAGCCTTCACCAATTTAGCACCGCAAACCGTCGATCTCCTCTTCATTTCCACCTTCACCGCAACTTTCTTTGTTGACGTCGGCATCATCTTCGTCTTTGTATTTGTAAGAGAAAGTGAGAGTTAAGAGAGAGAGAGAGAGAGAGAGAGTGGGTGGGGGATGTGATAGATAAGTAACGGTGTAGAGCATGGAACTTTGAAAATGAGAGGTCAGTGACAACCGAGAAAAGAACACGTCAAATGCAACCATAACTTGTACATCCTGTTTGGAAAGTTGTATATGCAATAAGATGATGTAAATTGTGCTTGAAAAATAGTACTTTATGGATAAAAGATGGTAAATCCCTATTCACGTCGGTTTCAAATGTATATAGTATATATAATTTGAATGTTTCTTTATTGAATGTTGTAAAGTACTATAATTTTTTTTAATTTTTATGATGTGAAAAGTTTTAATTTATACTTTGAATTAAATGTTAATATTTTTAAGATTTAGAAATAAAAAGTTTAAGGTGAATTCAAATTCGATTCAGCATTCAAATTTGAATCAAATTGAACCCGAATTTCATTCAAAATACAAATATGAAATTCAATTTCAAAATATATAAATTCGAATAATTAAATTTGATTAATTTGCAAAATTTGAAATTAGATTCATTAAAAATCACAATTGATAGATTCCTTTTGTAGAGTAAATTGATTTCATTAATTCTTTTGATCCATTAATCACCTAAATCTTATCTTCAATTAAGCTGAAGCTATTTTGAGTTTCTAATAGATCAAATATGATAATTAGTTCATTACAAAATTCTGTCTAAAATAGTCATACGGGACGCATCAAGCCCATATGACTCGTATTGGGCCCATACAGCTCGTTTGGACTCTTACGTTCCATATTACTTTTTCGTACAAAAAGTTATTTAGGGTTAAGCGTTAATATCCATATTCATTTTTTGACTCAAAGCAGCTTCTAACCCGTTTATCATTTTTTGATCCATTTAAAATTTAAACATTTTTTATTTTCTAATCAATTTTGGGTTTACTAACTCATTGGTTAGGTCTTTTAACCTATTAATTTCTGATAATTTTTGAGTTTTCAGAATCGTTTAACTTTCTAACTCATTTAACTTTACAACATGTCTATGGTTTCTATTTATGGTTTTTCACCGGTTTACAATATTATATTAAAAATTAACAACAACATGCGAGTAGTTGGCACTAGTATTTTTGAAGGGATGTACATGCAATGAGGGTCTTACGGATGCAATAAGCTTGGCAATGACAATGACGATAATCGGCTCGCTTAGTCCTTCCAAATAGCACAACTCTTTTCTAAACTTAGTTGGTTTCTTACCGCCCGTGAAAATCTAACCTTTCTTCTCAGATGTTTGATTACAAGATTTACTCAAACACCTTAGTGGAATAATTTTCAAAATGAATGAAAAGGTTTTTAAAATTTTCAATAGAGGCTTCTTACCAAATAGGGGTGTGGAAGTCTTTGCTGTTAAGGCCAGCTTAGCTAGGTATTTAACTTTCAAAACTCTCTTTGCTTCTGTTTTTAATCTTCCTAGTTCACCCTAAAGTTTATAACTCATGAGAGTTTCATATTAACTCAACATTTATTTTAGAAATGGATTTAGAGATTTTATGTGTTTGTTGCTTTTTAAAGCAAGGCATCGACATTATGTGTGGCGGCTAGTCACCTAGATGAAGTAGCACATGTTACTAGCTACATCAATAACATGTTATGCACAAAAGATTGGAGATGGGATAAAACTTTTTAACGTGGCACAAAAGATTAGTTATGTTGTATATTGTAACCAAGAAAGAGTGTTATTAGAACTAGAAAATGTTTCTACTGTTTTAAGTCTATATCAAGCATTTATTTTCTATTTGTTTCTCCAACACTGTTTTCCTTATTTGACCAAACAAATCCTTTCATTGCTGTTTGGGTGTTACACTTGTACTTATAAAAAAATACGTTAATTTTAGTAATTGTATTGAAAGGTACAGTGGGTATAAGAATCCATTCAAATTGCATTTAGGAGACATGTCTCCTTTTATAACAAATCTGAACCTTTATTACGTTTTTTATCCCTGAAGTTTGACTTGTTTAGCTCCATTAGTCTTGAAAGAATTTTTTTAACATATCATTTCTTGAGGTTTAAGTTCTATAGTTATTTCAATCCTTGACACTAAGAACTCTGATTTATGTAAGTGCATTTTAGTCATTTTATTAATATACTTGGTGGCTATTTGTATAATTTACTTTTTTATTCTTTTTTAGAAAGCAATGGGTAGATTCTTTTAAGGAGAATTTTGCCTTGAGTTTTAAACCCACAAACCAATGTGTCTACTCTAACAGTCTTACCACTACTTTTAGAGGGAAAAAAATGATCTGAGCATGCATTAATTCAAAAAATTTCTTAAGATTTCGTACAGATGCATCAAAACAAATAAATAGGTAATTAACTGAACTTGATGAAATCGATTCCTTGAAGGAATTGCGAGCAGATTCATCACCACAAGATCGAGCAAAAGACAGTGGATTTTTGCAGTTGTTAGCTTAATGACGCCCATGTGTCCAAAAGATGTAATCATTGTTCTTGATAACCCAATAGCCACGTGGTTTCAGGCAATTCAGCCTGTTGTGGGGTGATGAATGAATAATGATAATAGTCACAACAACAACTGCAAGTAAAACCAGAGACATGACTACATAAATATAATGAAATTGTCCAAACTATCACCACTCTTGGTAATGAACATATCAATATGAGTAAAGTGTCCTCTGGAAGCTGTCTGTAAATGATGTTCTACTTCTAAACCTGGCATGTTGGGTCAAACCCACATAGGTCAAGCTCATCATGGGTTAGTCAAGTACTCCACTACTCCACTAACTCCTTATGAAGAGGAGATAACTACGTTAGTGGGAGCTTCACCCCCACTGCTCCACTACATGCTTCTAACCTCCATGAAGACTTACATATAAGAGGTAACAAAAGATAACATCGTGGCTACTACACATTTACATATACATACATATTGTGGTCTCATTATGGCCCAACTTGACTTGAGCGTCAGAGTTTCCACGAGGCTTAAAGGCCGTGGACCCTCTAACATGTTTTCTATGGCTGTAGAGATGAAGAACGAGCCTACAACACAATGAGATGGGCTTGAACCGGAGGAATCTCACCCATACCCGTGAAGCATCTACTCGTTTAAATACTCCGCTATGTCAGGGAAAAACAGGTTTTTAAGGATAACCAAGGCTATCAGAACCTAATCGGATGTCCCAAAAAGGTTGGTAAACTAAAAAGTAAATAAATGTTTTACTACAGTTTTGTTGCCTGTTATTTGAATACAATATTTTTAGTCTACATAGAACGTGAGTGTACAAAGCATACATGCTTGTTCTTTGCTTGAAATATGAAACTTCACTCAACAATCAACCAGAGTATGAAGGAACAAAAACGCAAGAAAACCTACTAATTTTAATTAAGGATACAAGGGTCGAATTATAATTTCTAATACATTCAACAAACAAAACGTTAATCATTTTACAAACACAAATGTTATGAAATGTAAAACTATTAAATAAATTGTCACCATCATAGGACCATTTTCTCATAGAAAGAGATGCCACATATTTTATATAACAAATATGCCTATAAAATTATTAGCCCAAACACAAACATGCAACATATTCACAAAGTCAAAAAACTATAGAAGAAAATCTCAAAAAGAAGACCACAAAGGCAAACATTATCATCTTCATATTTCCTTTCCACTTCTCATTAAAAAAGAAAAAGAAAATTTTACTTATACTTCTTCACCTACCAATAATGAATTACAAATTACAAGAACCTACAAAGGGACTGTACACAAGAATGGTATCGCTATCGCCACAACACGTTCAACCGAGTCCATGTTGTGGGGTCGGTCGGGCCAACAAATCTAGGGCTAGTTGTTTGTCATGTTAGATCGTCGTTATCGGTCCCACATTGCCTGGAAAATGGGCGGTCTGTGCTTCAACCAATGCACCAAGTCTTTGTCTAGAGGAGCTTTGCATAACAATCCATCTAACATGGGACTACCAAAAACTTTTAGAGAGGTCTTGTATGACCATATTTTGTTCTTTGGCCATGGCCTCTGAGGCTGCTTCTCCTGCCCAACACAATTCACCATTTTAAGGACTACAGAATATTTTCAATATTTAAACAACTTTCCCTAAAAACAGAAAACACACACATTGTTCCCCAACTCATGTAATGAATATAAGTTGAGAGAGAACTGACCATCCTAGAAACCATGGACTTCACGGTTCTTGGGCCATAGACACGTTGTGACGATGGCTTCTGGACCTTGGAATAAAATGATCCGATTTCTGGTAACGACAAACAACCCCTGCTTGCTTTGATGAGGTTAGCATCAGGCTCTGCATAAGCTTGGTTATGCCAAAATATCAGCTGCCCTAAACAGTAGTTCTTGCCATACGTCTTGCGGTATTCATGTAATCCTGGTCCCATTCTTTCCGCAGACTTGGGGCCCAGGTCTAGGGGACTAATGTAAACTGGTGGAGATACTACAGCCTCATACTCCTACAACATGATTTACAAACAAATGAGAATACGAAGTCAACGAAAAGAGGTTAAAACTTTGAAAAAGAATTGGACTCACCCGCACTCTGAAAAAGTACTTTGTGTGAGCATAAATGTGTATCAAGTCTGCAGCAGCATCATGCCGACATTTTGGTGAGCAAGGAAGGCTCCGCACCTCATCCCGTAACCTGGAAGACAGAAATAACTTTGATAAACATGTTGGTGGGTCAATCCAACCCGTTTTGACCCATGCATGCCAGGTCTGTTCCCCAGCCCATATGACCTATAGACAACAAGAAAAGGAGATATTCTACAGGATCAACTGTTTACCATATCAAGGATTTTCGAAGAGCCCCAAGGATATCATCCGAAGAAGATGGGTCATGAGCCCGAATGCTGGTCCGTACTTCATGCAGGTGTCCATCTTCCAAATGAGGTGCAATGCATTGAATAAGTTCCTCAACAAAAGATCCCTCACCTTTCCAAATATGAGAAACTACTTCTTTTGGAGTAAGCTTCTCTAATAATGGTGGAGCTCTTTTTGGATCTCCAAACACGTTTTTCATCACATATCTCACCTATAAGAAAAAAAAAAGTTAAGTTTACAAGAAAGAAAGCATAGGCAAGAAAGGTAAAGTGAAAGAAAAATGAGTTGTACCTTGTCAAGGGTAAGAGCTAAATTCTGAATCCTTTGATTAAAAACACCCTCAGCCTGAATTTCAGCTTCATTTCTCTCGGTATCCATGCATATATCTGTAAAGTATTTCCTCTTTTCTTCCACATTATGAGCTAGAATCACCTCAGGAAGCTTTGTTCTTTCAAAGTGAATGAATCTTACCTAAAATATAATAAATATATGTGATAACCTTTCAAATTTTCATAACTGTGTCAAACACCACCAACAGTGTGCGTGTATGAGAGAGAGAGAGAGAGAGAGAGAGAGAGAGAGAGAGAGAGAGAGAGAGAGAGAGAGAGAGAGAGAGAGAGAGAGAGAGAGAGAGAGAGAGAGAGAGAGAGAGAGAGAGAGAGAGAGAGAGAGAGAGAGAGAGAGAGAGAGAGATGTTATACCAAACGAGCAGTGTATGCAACAAGCCAATCAGGCAACCCACTAAGCAAACAACTGCCAAGGCCTGCTTTACTTAATTCAATATAATCTTCTTCTGATACAAAATTTAGTTCACAAGCTTCTAGCATTAATTGATGTCGGTTTAGAATACCATGACATTCTTTTAGTACCTGGGAGAAGCAAAAACCATGAAATCAAAATTGCTTACAGGAATTAGTTCCACCCATCACAACAAGTTATGTTAGAAATGAAAATTTTGAAAACAGAATTTACTTTCTGGAAAGCCCCTTCACCAGTCAGATTCAGAAAGCTCCCTCGGCAAACTTGGCTGCCACATAAGCAAACAGATGCCTCATATTCTTCCTTGCTCTGTATAAATATAAAAAAAATACAAGTATCATCATCTTGTCATATGATATAACTTTGAAAATTGAAATATAATTAAAAAACTCACCTCTGTGACAGAGTTATAATCAAAAGTAACCTCTTCACCAAATACAATAGGTCGCACGCTATATATGCCTATTTGATATTGACCATCAACAGCAGTAACTCTGATCTCAACATAAACCAGGGAGAATGATAAGTATTTTTACTCGCTTTTCACTTTCAATGTCAAATCAACTACTTTTAGTTGGTATACATGTACTTAATTTCTTGAGATTCGTCATAAATGTCCAACTAGAAAATGTGTTTATTTAATGTATGTAAACTTACTTTGCTTCACAATTTGGTCTACAGGAATGGCAGATTCGGCTAGCATAGTTGGCTTTATGCATTGCGTCAACAACCACCAAGTCATAACCATCACCATCCCCCTAACAACCACAATAAAGAACATGATAAGGTTACAAATTTTAAAATCAATGAACCACAAAACTTGTGAATAGTTTTTTGAACAAATTAGGAAAATACCTTTGGCCTCTCAAGATAGATGTTATAAAACTCAGGTGCTGGTTCTTTACTGTCTTTTTGCAGAGCACGAATACCATCTTGCTTCTCAAACCATCTCCAAGCAGGATAAACCTAAACATATTTGTGACACATATTTAGGTACATGGCTTTCAAACTGAGAAGTTGAAGAACAATATTTTATGAAAATGAAATATCAAGAACAGATGTTAGAACAAGCAACATCCTTACCTCTCCTAGGAACTCCACAACAAAATCATCCTCACTAAAACCAGCTTCTTTGTTACAAACAACACCAAGCCCCTGAGAGTAAGAAATAATGACGAATCCAAATGACAAACATGGCTTAAATACCAGTTCCTAGTAAGAATTTAATTACTTTACAACCTCTCTACCTAGAAACAGGTTTATTGAGGTTATGACTTGCCTCTAACAGGTCAAATGGGTAAATTTGGAAACTTGGTAAATAAAAGATTCAAGGGGGTTGGACAGGTAGAAAGTGAGACCTGAAACCTATTTATATGCTTACTACCTCTTACATCACTTTACTCGAGAAAATTATGTTAGCATTTGTCACCGTATTTTATTCATAGATTATATAAAAAATTCAAGAAGAAAGGACAAAAAGAAAATTGATGGGTCAACCCAACCTGAACCACTATAAAAACTTCTTCTTCTAACCCTCATCCAATTCAAACTAGTCACACAACCCATGATTATGCCACCTCTAAGGAATCTGAACACAATAAGGCAAGTGAAGAATGTATACCTTTCTATAAGCAACATAATTGTCATCAGGGCGGTTGCTCATGGCCTTGAGCATATACTGACAGAGTTCAGATGTGCGTGTATCATGGTCTTCTTTGGCACCTTTCAATATATCCTCAATAACGACCTTCAAAGGATACTTCATAGGAGTATTACCAGTTCCTGTAAAAGCTCTGACTTGCTTATTCAAGGTTCGAAGAAGCACATCTTCAATGAACACATGTTTCTCCAAAAGTTGCCAATCGCATTCCTCTGGCATTGAATCTAACAAAAGATTATGTGTGTAGGGATCTATCCCATAAACTTCCTGTTCTATAACTTCATCTTCAAGCTGTTTCCTTGGTTTATAATCCTTAACTTCAGGAATGTCAGATTCCTCAGTTCCATTCTTTTGAGAAACAAGTTTTTCAGAATAATCTTCAGGTAAAGTGACTCGCATCTTTCTTTGCACGTTTTCATGATCAGTTACAATAACATAGTGATCGATTACTTCATACTTCCTAGTGACAGGTGGCACAAGACTAGCTTTTGTCATGCGGGCCCCCCATTCCCGGTCATCAACTAAAGTATCAAACCCATCATCTGCACTAACATAACCGTCCCCAGATCTTGATTCCCCTTGCCCACTTGCTGAGCGTGTATCCAAGTCACTATCTGAATCAGATGAGCTACTCTCACTGTCGGTTTCTGTTTCTTCCGAGGATCTTGAGCGGTCATCAGACGTATCACTTTCAGAATCCATAGATTTTCTGTTCAATTTGGATAAACGCCTTTTAATTTCACGATCAGATGTATAATGTCCATGTTCAGTGCTGCCATTAATAAATGACCCACTAGTTCTGCCAGTGTATTTTCTCTCTCTGTTGACTTTCTTTGACTTTGAGGAAACAGAAGCAAACCCTGGAGGTGGGTCATCTTTCCAACTCTTGATCATCGAGTCTTTCTCGATTGAAAATTTAGAGCGGTCTTCTAAACTCGTTGCGAGCCGGATAAATAAATTAATAATGTGATTCATACTTCTGGCATCTCCCTTATTTTTCACTCTGGTGTAACAAAATTACAAAAAGGTTAATAAGAAAAGTTAAAAGGCTATGAAAAATAGAAAATAGATCACAGGTGGACTTACTTAATTGCCTCCCTACACATTCGTCTAATGTCATCTTTAACAGAGCCCAAACCCCGACCAGCATAATAACCGTTTCTTATTTTACTCTCGATGTCAGCAACCTAGAAACAAATAAGACATTAGTAGTAGTGATAGACAGATCTCAAGAAAAATAAAATAAAAGGATGTTCTATGTTACTTTTGGGATGAAAAATTCAAATGTATTCTCCTTCATGATGTCCTTGAGACCCAGAGCTAGAAATTCTTTCATCCTCTTGTATCCATTTTCAGTTTTCTTCATTGCCAACCGCCTTAGTTGGGCATCTCTAGATAGCATTGACGAGGATTTTCTGGCATCAAAAACTTTTGAACGTTTGTATAAGCTTCTTCTAAATAATTGATTTGAAGCATCTCTCTTGTCCAGACTTTCAAAATAATCTCTAAGCCCACTAGAATCCTCCACATGACTATTACCATAACTTCTTTCGGTCATTGACTGTGAGTTTCGGGTCTTGACCCATTTAATATTTGGAAATTTATGGGTCAGGTCCTCAAACTGGCTGCAACCTCTAATATCTACAAGTGATAAACAAGGGAGTAACCCCAAAATTTCTTCAAGCACGCCAGGAGTTATTTTTGAGCAACCATGCAGAACCAAGGATGTTATTTTCCCTTTATTGTAACCATTCTGCAACGAAGAAAAATAATGTTAGGCATCAATAGGTGCAATAACCTTTTACCAAAAAGAAAAAAAAGAAAAAAAAAAGATGAACCAACTGACCATTATGCTGAGGATCATAGAGTCGGAGCAATTTGACACCGAGGAAAAATCGGCTTGTTTAGAGATATCTTTGTAGAACTTCACTACAGATCTCCAGTGTTTACAAGTTAAATTGGCATAAACAAGGGATTTTATATCATCTCTAAGGAAATGAAAGACTCGTGCCAACACTTGTCCATCTAGTAGACCCCAATTTTCATTTTCCACCACAAAACTCCCACTTTTTTCACTGCAGAAAGTAGCATCACCACACAAATCTTCAAAGCGGCATTCATCCTTTTCCAAGTTGGATAAATCTTGTAACTCATAATTTTCATCGACTCCATCACCCACAATGCGAGCTCTTTTGTTAGCTTGATCTGTGCCGACATCATGAATAAAATTTCATAAGGAGTCTCATAAAAAACTAGAGAAGAAAGAAGGAAAGAAAGCCATCAAAACTCACATACTACTAACTGTAAGGGTTTTGGCCACTGGCCAAGTAAACATTGAGTAACATTAGAGGTTACATAATGGGAAGGTTGGGTTCTAGTCAAAACAAGTTAAGGTCAAACCAAGAGTCAACAAAATTTGGGTTGAGTTGAGATGACTCGATCATTTTTTATATTTCTTCAAATAATGTAAATATGAAACATGAATTTACAAAATTACTAATAAAATAATATCTAATTAGCTTGAATAAATCCATATAGAAGGTAGGCTCAACCACATTTGGGTCAAATTGGGTTGGCTCGAGCATTTTTTGAACTTTTTCAAATAATGTATATATTTAATATAATTATACTAAAAATACTAATAATATAACATCTAATTTGCCCACATAGAAGGTTGGAAACATTTGAATCACACTTAAGGAGAATTTGAACTGCTTTGCATGTTTCATTTTAGGTACAATAAAAATGAGCCATGTGACTTGCAAGAAGTAAAATCTAACCCAAATCAACTTAGTTACAAGAAAATGAGTAGAATTTTAACATCAGTATGTGGCAAAAAGGCAGGAAAGAAAAGATATATAGAAATTTTAAAGACTTCTTAATACCTGATCTTGTGAACTTGTTAATTGCTGGATTATATATGTTTTTCTCTATTTCTTTCCTGGGTTGTCTCAGATTAATCCATGGATCTAAAACCTCATTAATGGCTGCAGCAAACTCACGACTCTTGTATGACTTCATGATCAATTCATGAAGCTTTCCTCGAGTGTAACCAATAAACTGAGGATGCAAATTGTGAAATGAACTAGAAACTATATCAGTCCCCCTCTCAGTTTCCAAGATGGCTGGGCCAGTTGTATCACCAGAGTTTTCATTATCAATCTTTCGCTTCTCCTCGGTAACCGGGACCCACAGTTTATCAAACTTCCTGAAAACACTGCTATGCTTCTGGATTACACCTTGATCAGCCAAGACTTGGAGTTCGGAGTATGACAATGGGCCCCGTTCATGACCAGCACCATCAAAATAATACCAATCACCAAGATGTAATTGCAAATCATCTCTATTGGAAAGATGATCTTTTGGCATACTAGTGGGCATGATGCTTTTCCATGAAACATGATGATGATGGCCATGTTCATGACTACTTTTCCTTTTGGAAACACTTTCTTCGGATGATCTTTTTGAATCACTAGTCGAACTGTAACGATGACTAGGCCTTGAAGAATATCTTTCTTTTCCTCTTGGTTTCACGCGTGGTTCAGATACAAATGAACCATGGTCCTTAACCACACACGTGTTTATTCTAACAACAGGAAGCATCATTCCTTTTACTCCCCTAGAACTCAAAAGTTTTGATTGATTTGACCTGTACTCAGTTGACTCATCAGACGGATTGAAAGCCCATGAAGGAAGATCAAGCCTTCTACCATGAGAAGAATGATACAGATCATCTTTTTTATGCCTACGAGGATCTTCATGCCTGGATTTTGGCATCTGACACAGGGCATAGCCATCATTAAGAACAAACTTCTTTTTCAAAGATCTATCTTGAGCAGCCTCATCAATCCTCTTCCAGTCACCACCTTTGCATGACCACACGCCAGAAAACCAATCACAATCTCCAGATTCAAATGAATAATCCTTGTCAGCATGTGCAGGTCCAGCTGGCAATTTATCTACAATTTCTTTGGATGGAAACTCAGGGTGACTGGATACGTCCTCACCCAGTTCAAGGCTATCAACATCCCCAACCTCACATTGATGCAATCTGAAACCTGTGAATTTGTCATGCAACACTCTTATTGATATTCATGTCATAAAAGAACTAGTGGGATGCATACAGTGTGGTGGCTTACCCCTCCAGGTATGCCACATAATATTTGTTTTACGTCAATAGTTCTTCTTTTGGTTGTCAAAGAAATGCAATGTTTCCATTTTAAAAATATTCTTTCCGAAAATCACTTTGTCTGTTAGCAATCATTTTAAGGTATTAGTGTAATTTTATGTGGTCCACAGGTTTTGCCAATTTTGTCTCTTTAATCAAGGATATTAAGAACTTGAGTATTGATAGAAAATTTTTAATTAAACTATGCATCACGTGGAACGGTTTTCCATGTGGTACAAAGGGAGTAATGAAAAAACAGATTAACGTAAAACATATATCATGTGAAAAAAGCACCCTTCTCATCTCAGAAAATAATACACAATTACACGCACATATACAATTGTACATAATTTGATAATACCAACTATTCAACTAACAAACAATTTTAAAATTAATAGAAAAGAAAAAGGAAGGGGCTAAACTGATGGTACAAAAATTCTGCAACTAGATATTCAATATGAAAGCAGGTAGATGTGCTATGTGATAAGGCAATGTGAGTTGCAATAACTTTTGAATTTACATAGACCCTAAAACCTACACCTGATTGTATTGTAGTTTTGGTGTACTCGTAGAACCTTCCTCAAATATCACATCAAACAATATCATATGTATGTTATAGATGGAAATCTCATCCCACAGATAGATGGAAATCTCATCCCACAGATAATTCTCAATGCAAACAATTGTTTAGGCAAGATTATCCATCTCTAAATGGCATTTAGATAAACATAACCAGATGATGCATAAAGATGAACCAGGAGTGTTCAAGTAAACATGAAACAATAGAAACAAATCAAGAGCACATCTAAATCAGCCAAAAAGGTAAAAAAAACACATCTTTTCGCATATGTAAGTGACAGTATATGTCCTAACATTGTCAAGTCATGTACTTAGAGGCATATGTAACAAGCAGAGCAGCCAATATGTCCTATGTCCTCACATCATCATGTGATTCCATATGTAAAGCATATCAGCATACTGCAAGTCGCTCATAATATTGGTTTTTACTCCCCTTTCATGTTTTAGCAATTAAATTGTAAAATTTAACCTGACATGTCCAATGAAATAATTTTCTAAAGCGCCTGTGACAACTAGGGCTAAAACTGATAGTTCAACCATCCAGATGAAACATGATGAATGTCACTAACTCACTATGACTTCAGTTTAATTGAGATTGCAACTAGGATCAAGGATCAAATGCTTCGAAGAAACGTAATATATAATAAAAACAGTACCTTCGGGGTATCCCCATGTCTGCAGCTCACCATCAACAAATGCCATCTGCAGCACTTCTGCAGAAAAGTAAATTCGAAACGTATTCAAAAATATTGCTAAGATACAGATAAGTGTAGAAAACAGCAGAAAACTTCAAGAAACAATAGAGCGCACATAGAAAAACAATTACCAGCAACGCTCTCAAGTTCTCTGCCTGGAATACTGGAAAAACCATCAAATAGCGCTTCAACTCTTTCATCAATTCGAAGATCATGAGAATTCGGATCTTTACTTGTTTCTGCAGAGACAACTAACCCCTCCTCACCTAACTGGTTACTAGTTGAAGCCAACTCACCCACATCTACTAATAAGTTTCCAGGAGCTTCAGGGGGACTAACCAGCTCAGTAACAGTGTCCAGAAAACTGGAAGTGAAACTAGCTGTCACTACAGGAGAAACTGCATTTTCAACAGTCACCCATCTTTGACTATCCAAGTGTTTGACCATATGGTCTGAGACAAGGAAACCTTCTTCCACAAGCATCTTCAGGTCACATAGTCTTGACGGACCCTGTTCCACACCAAGATGGTCCAAGTAAAACCACTTTCCAGTGGTTGAAACCGATGTCTCTGCCTCGGGAACATGTGGTGGGGTATCACAGATATCCATGTCTTCTTCCATTGAAAGCAGTTCCTCAGTAGCTCCATTGACCTGCTGTACTTGCTTTAAGTCTTCCTTTAGAACATTTTTGTCAGCAGACCCACCACAAGCATCAAGACTGATTCTTGTTTCAGAATCTTTGGCTGAAATTTGCGTCTCCCTTGAACTCACTTTCTCTTCTTGGCTTCTAGTCTCATAATGACTCTTCCTTTTTTCACTCGAGCCTGATTTTCGACCTGCTTCCCGGTAATTACTGGACCTACCACGATTATGTGGAGAAGATTCCGTTAAATTAGGAGTTCGCTCCCTGCGTTCATGGACCCGAGTTTGCTCACGTGGAGATCGTTCCGAATAACTTGGGCTTCGATTTCTGTGATCATAATGACGACTACGACCATACGGGGACCTATCACGGCGAACTGGGCTCCTGTTGTCATGATCACGATGGTCATGCTGGCGGGCCCAGTCACGTGGGGACCGCTCAGAATGACGTGGACTGTTATTATGCCTGTCATAGGCTGGTCTGGAAGAAAGTGGAGATTCACAGTTCCTAGATGAGTACCTTTCTGATGGAACATTCCGAGTAGACACAGAATTTTTGTAAGAGTGCTCTGTGCTGTAAGCAGACCGGCCTCCCTCATCAGAAATTCTCCTGCTTTTATAAGGTGTGTAATCGTTAAACTCACCATGATGTTTCCTGTCGCTGCTATCCGCATGAACGCTGTGCCGTTTCAAACGGTTCCCTAAAGGGAAATCTCTTCCATGGCTTTTACCATTACTTAACTGCCCTTCTTCATCCACTATTTTGGAGCTGATTCTTGGAGTCTTTTCTCTGCTGTTATTTTCCCACCTTGCAGACTTCTTGGTGTATTGGTTTCCATTTTTGTTGCACTCTTTTTCCCCTGAATGCTTACCCCTGCCGCGCCCTGACTTCCACCTTTTTCCCTTGGCAGAATCATGGCGCCTCGGTTTGAAGTAGCTATCATCGTCATCATCATCATCATTCCTCTGCCATCGATCTGGGATGAATTCACCTTTCTCCACATCATCTTTAGCTCCTTTTGATGGCCAGAAGTCAGAACTCTCATAGTCTCTCCTTCTGTTCAAATATTCTCCTTTTCGCCACTTCCCTGGTACAAACTCCCCCTTTTCCACCTCACTTTTTCGCCATCTATCAGCCACAAACTCCCCCTTCTCGATTTCACTCCTGATTTCAAACTTTCTTGGTTTCTCAGGAACAAAGTCATCATTATCCCAAGTACCCAATTCACCTTCTTCTACTTCCTCTTTGTTGTGCCCGTTCCCGACAGCTTTATCTTCTCTCTCTTCTACTGACAAATCTTCACTACTGGTATCATCACACTGTTCTCCGGCCTTTAAAGAAAACTTATCTCTTCTCCCAAGCTTCATCTTCACGTTGTCTTCTGTAACCTTGATGTTAAACTTACCACCATCATTACCGCCGCAAAATGACTCGGGAATAGAGAATCGCAGCGAAGGCACACATGCAACACCTCCATCGCCCATGGAAATACTCTCTCGCAATGCCGAAAAAGCAAAACCCTAGCTTTTATCCCCTTCACCGGGACTCTCGATGCTCATACTTCAACCAAAAATCTTCGCAAAATCTCCACGCAAAAACCTCTGAATCAAGTCAAACAGGAGACAAAAAAACAAAAACCAAATCAGCAATCAATTGAACATGAATGTAGGGTTTCGAGATGACGAAAACAACAACATACGCATGAACACACACAACCACCGAATTGAAAGCAGAATCGAAACCTGATTCAGCGGAATCAGTGAAGGGAAGTCGGAAATAACAAACCCTAGAATCGGAAAACGAAAGTCGGAAGAGGAATTCACCAAGTGAAAGGCTGGATCGGAACGTAACGAATCTTGAAGGGCTTTTTGGAATGAAGAAGGAGGTAATTGCACAGATCGATAGAGCAAAGATGAGAAGGAATAGCTGAAGATGAATCTGTGCCTGTAAATCTTCTTCCCTGTTGCCGAAAAATCGATTTGAGAGTTGCGGTGTAGGAGACGAACACAACTTTTTGTTTTGTTGAATGAAAATTTCTTTGTATTTTGTTGGCTTTGGGTGCCCCCTTTTTATTTATCGACCCACATAAACACAACTGGGTCGTCGGGTACCGTATCCGTATGGGAAACGTATTCCACTCACCGGCGAGGGTAAATCGCCTCTCCCTTTTGTGATTTTGTGATTTTTTTAACCCCACCAAAGGGCTTTTGCACGATCTTAAAAACCAGTAAATTTTGAATCAGTATGAGATTTAACTTAAAAGTTGTTTGATAACATCTAAACCAGTAAGTGTTAAATTAGTAAAAGGTCTAAGTGGTTAAGAGACTCTGAACTATTAAATGTTGAGCTAATAATTGATGTTTGGTTGAATCTCTGAACACCTATGTATAATGACTTGCATGACCGGTTAAGGGATGGTCACTTACAACACAACACACAATGAGGAGAGAGTTATAGAACACGTAACAGATCAAATAGAAAACTGGTAACACAATGGTTTGATACTGAGAACACAAACAAGTATAAGACAGAACAAAAACAAACAACACAAGGATATTGGTTTTCAAGAATGTTATATATTGTTACCAAGTTCTTTACAAGTGTTACAAAGCATAAAAAAGATACAAAGACCTGAGATACTATATACTACATCCTACAGCCGGTCATACTTTGAAGGTCAGCTGGAAACATTAATCTAGACAACAAAATCAATATATAGTCAAAAGACAGATTGCCTTTTGATTAGTGACTATGACATGTCATAGCTCACATCCTAATATATTACAAAAAGGATAAAAGTACATAAAGTAGAAAGCAAAAGACTCAAGACCTCAATGTATAATTACCAAAAGCATGGACCTTTTCACCAACTCATGTAAGTTGGTGAGTGATCAGAGTTGCAACGGAAAGTGGTCCAGCTTTATGGAAAAATACATCAGATAAAGCATATCTTAGAAGTTTTCGAAAGAAATCAGTCTTCACTTCTTGGCTTCGGAAGATGTTGGTCTTGGCTTCGGAAGATTTTACACTTAGAATAATTCTGATGCAAAGTGTAAACTTCCGAAGCAATTCTACTTTGCACTTAAGTGCATGCATGTAGGAGAGACTTTGAATATTTTAGATGTATCAGCCTTACATGAAACCTTACAAACTCCCCCTAGGCTGATGCTACCAAAACATTTGAAGACCTTAGATGTTGACAATTATCATCATCATGATGATCATATCTTTCTTCATTAGATGGTCAGTATCACTCAGACTTTTAAAGTGTCTTCTCATCTAAAAAAGATCATGCAGAGGTAGGTTGAACATGTCCTGCCATGTATAGACGTCTTCAACACCTTGATCTCTGATTACATGCCACCTTTCTGGATTAGTCGTGTAGGTCCAGGACAAGATGGGTCTTCCTGATGCAAGAGGAGTTGCTTGGATTGGAGTTGTTTGAGCTTCCTCTTGTTGTACTTCCTCAGGATGTTCTAACTCATCCTGAGGCTTGGAGGTGGATGACTCTGACTTATTTTTCTTCTTTGACTTGGATTTAAAAGGCCATTCTTTCCCTCTTCTTTAGAATCTTTAACTGAGAAGACTGGCCTTCAGCACCTTGTTGTTCAGTCTTGTCTTTCTCAATTGGGTCTACCTCCCTCACTGGTTCAGAAGGAGAGGGAGTTTGACCCAGCTGTGGATCAAAAGATGAAGCTTGATGAGGTTCAGCAGGAGGTCTAGGTTGTGTTGTCTCAAATTTTTCAACCTTAAACCTCCACTTTTTAAGGGGCTTGACTTAGTGAGGAGTGCAAGTCAATAAGATCTCCTTTTTTGATCTTCTGCTTGATCACCCTTATGTGCTTATCCATAGTGGATAGAGACATTGGGTCAAGTCTCCTTTTGGAGAATCCATACAACTTCAAGAAGCTCATCATCCTCTACCTATCAGAAGACTTCTTTTGACTCTTTTGGATGATGGCTCTTGACTTGGCTGCTTCTTCTATCATCTTTATCTTTGTAGCCTTTTGTTCTCTGAGTACTTGAAGTTCAAGTTGTTTGAGATACTCAAACTCAATACTCAAAGGACAAGGGAAGAAGTGCAGCTGCTTGGTAGAGTCTTGTGTCACTCAGATAGTTGATAATGTTTTGCCTATCAGTTTTTTTATCTACCTGAGGTTATGGAGTTGCCACAGTCTCTTGCACAGGACTTTTTTGAACTGGGGAAAGAGTAGGAACATGTTTGTACAATCTTTTTTGTCTTCTTTCTTCGTTGATCTGGAGGAGCAACCTTGCATCCTCTGCTTCCTTCCTCTTTGTAGACATCTTCATGTTTGCCAGTTCATTCAGTACCTCTAAAGGGAGAGAAATGATCTCATTAATGTTATAGTTCCTGGTCTGTAGGTAAGTAATCCTGACTGTCTTTAACTCATCATCTTGAGTGTTTGGTCTGGGGGCAGCCCTGATTACAACTTCCATAAAGCCTGAAGACCTAGTGGAACTTTCTCCCCTTAGCTTCTTCTTCCTCTCTCTCTCCTCCTCCTCAATCTCCTCAGGAGTCATTATCCTTTTCCCTTTGTCACCCACAGACCTTTGTGACTCAGGGTGGAGAGAGCTTTGGCCTTCATTGCTTGGAGTAGCTTCCATGCTCTGGGCAGAGAGAGGCTGTCATACACCTTCACCGGCAGGTGTTTCACTGAAGAGATGGATTGTTGAAGTAGTTGTAGTTGTGATAATGCTCTCAGGCTCTATCACTGGGCCTTCAGTCAAGGTTTTCCCTTTGAAGCTAATCTTAGGATTTACATCAACATCCAGTTGACTAATGACATTACCTGATTACCTTTGTCTTCTTCTTGAGCTGAACGCTTCAATAATCCTGTCTTGAATCCTTTGAGCCAGCCTATCAGCTTGCCTAGATTGGCTTGGATTGGCAAGTGGCATGTTAACCAGGTCAAGACCTTCATAGTAGTTCAAAGTCTGAAAGTTAAAGACTTCTTGTTGTCCTTGAACTTTTTGAAGTATGAGGGCTTTTCTATCAGCATCATACCTCCACCTAATTATGTAGTTTGAAGTTCCTTGGGGCGGGGATGACATAGCCCTTGGAATACCTTCCTCAAAGATACTCTGAATGAAAGAGTCTAGTGAGTCCATATCAATGTGAACTTGAGGAAGTTGCTGAGTATGAACAGATCAAGTGAGGATGGTGAGTCCTCAATGTTCATACTCTTTGAAGAACTCCCAAGTTCTGTGATTGCTATGACTTTCTCCTCCTTTTTGGTAGCATCACCCTCTTGCATAGGTGAGCTATGAGTTAGGTCAATCACATCCACAGGTTCTTGTATTCCTGGATGAGCTCTCCTTAAAGGTCTCCCAGCTAGTTTTTCCTTAAGATAAGATATTATAAGTTGCTAATCATTGATCCTATTTTGTAAGGTAGTCACCTGATATTCCAGATGACTAACCTTAGAGACTAAATAGGAGCATGTTTATGACAGTTTCTGCATCTTTAGTCTCATGTTCTTCTCATCTTCATCAGAAAAATCATCAGGGGATGAGAAAATTAGACTAAAGTCTTCTCTCTCACCATCAGCATGATGTTCTTGGCTGCTGGATTTCCTCTGCTCACTAAAAACTTCAAGAGAAGTGGCAATGGGCTGAGTTGCCATGGTTGAGGTCTTAAAGATGTAATCACTTGTAGAAGTGAGAGCCTCTTCTATATGGACCTCCTAAACAGGTTCAGAGAGATCCACCTCAGTAATGGGTGAATGATGTGAGCTAGACAAAGGAGAGGCAGGAACACTCATCTCTCTTTGAGTGGGGGAGGAATAGAGAGACTCATAGTACTCATTGAATCCTGTTGGATCTAGAAAGGTTGGTGCAACCAAAACCAAATCACTTAGAATATTTTGGTACAACTAATAAAGGACTTCCGAAGCTAAGTGTGAAACTTCCGAAGAAAAAAGGAGCTCTTACGAAGACAAAGTGTAAAACTAACTTCCGAAGGAAAACTCCAACTTCCGAAGACAAAGAACTTACTTCCGAAGATCAAGACTTAGAATGATAGATCAGAAGTCAACTTCCGAAGTATAGAAGTCCTCAAGCCTCGGAAGTATAGAAGCCTCTTCCGAAGTATAAGTGGCTTTGGAAGAACTTGTTCTTCCGAAGCCAACTTACCTTCGAAAGACACTTCTATTATCTAGTGGACATAAGTATGGTCTACCTGACACTCCACTGCAGATCTTTGAGATACTGCATTTCGTTTCCTCAAAAGCCATGTAGTTGACCATACTTTATTCTGCTATTTACCTTTATAAGTTAGTACAGTTGCCATCTTTAGTTGGTGACAAAAGGTAAGTCATGGACATGTCATGAATACCATATCTTAGACAATACTTTATCTAAGATACCTTAACTTTAGCATTGTAGTATATGCTTTAGTCTTAGATTTCCAGCTAGTATCAAAGTATATCCAGCTGTAGGATCTAGTATATATAGTTTCTCATTGTAACTCATGTTTTATGCTTATAAGAGTCTTGTAATACTTTGATTTGATAAGTAATATATACAAGTGCCTTGAAAATTATTTTGTGTGTTCGTTGCTACTTATTATATTATTATCAACTCTTATAAAAGACTCTACTTCATCTGATTTGAGTGTTCTATAATTGAGTTTGAGAGAAATCCAAGTGTTTAAGTGACAAACCCAATCCTGCAATTGGTATCAGAGCTTTTTAGGCTTTTGATTGTGAGATCTTACCATCCTAATCAACCTGTTTTTTCACTCCTCCTTGTACCACACTCAAAATGGCCTTCAACAAATCTGAAGTAGAGATGGGGACGATGACCAAAGCACCCATCATCACCCTTGAAAACTTCAGGTCATGGAGCAGACGAATGGAAGGCTTCATCAGGTATCAAGACAACAAGATGTGGCAATCTATTGTCAATTGCCCGTATAAGCCAAAGGTAGCTGGTGGAAACGATGCCATGACTGAGAAAGCTGTTGAAGATTATTCTGATGAGGACCGGAAGAAGCTGGACATTGATAGCAATGCTATGACTGTTCTCATGACTGCAATTCCCAACTCCATCATGGTGGGGTTTGAACATTGCAAGTCAGCCAAAGAACTGTTTGTTGCGCTTGCTCAAATGTATTCAAGCTCAAATGACTCCAAGAAGGACTCACTGAAGCAGCAGTTCGAGAACTTCACCTACGTTGCTGGAGAGACACTTAGCCAGCAATACTTCAGGTACATGGATCTCATTTCTTCCCTTCAGTCTGTGGGAATTGCTCATGAACTTAGAGATCTTACAAGAAAGTTCATGAGTGCATTACCCAATGAGTGGACATTCTATTGTGTCTCTATCAAGAGAACAGAGAACCTGAATACACTCACCATGACCGAACTCTATGGCATCCTTGATGGATACCGTTTGGAAATGGAGAGTAAGAGAGATCATCAGACAAGCAGACCCTTGAGTCTTCCTGCTAGCAATGCTTTAATGGTTGTTGAAGGCTCAGGAACCTCCCAACCTCGACAATACCTGACTTACACCCAACAGCCATCTTGTTCTTCTGGGCCATACATCACATTTCCTGAGACTCCAAGGTCTCAACAAGCTCAGCAAAGTTCCTTTCAGGACAGCTGTGCTTTTGTCTCAGAAAGTGGACACTCAAATGATTATCAATATTGCTTTGATGATCTGGAGTGCTTCAGCCCAGATGACGTGGAATACGTGGACATAGTCCAACAAATGGCTCTATTAACCTATAGAGCAAAGAAGTTCTTTAAGAGAACTGGAAGGCAATTTCCCCAGAACCCAATCAACAGCAAATTTGGGTTTGACAAAAACAAGGCCAAATGTTACAACTGTAACCAACTTGGTCATTTTGCAAGGGATGCAAGGCTCCCAAGTCTAATTCGGGAACCCCACAGGACTCCACACATCCCTCTACACCAAAGCCCACTGGAAAGTCAACAGAAACAGCTGCAATGGCTCAAGAAGTTGACTGGAGCTTTATGGTACAGGATGTTACTCATGCTCAAGCACTCATGGCCGGAACAGATGGAAATAAGGTATATGAACATCGTTATACTCCTGCCTGTATTGCTAAGGTTAAATTGTAGCAGGACTAAAATATAGAGATTAAATCCGATATTGAGTCTTTAAATGTTTTAAAATCTGATTTTAAAAGGGCTGAATCTGAATATCAAAGAAAAATTAAGGAGTTAGAGAAAACTATTTCCCTATTAAAACACGAACACACAAACTATAAGACTCAAATAAAGGATTTAATATCCAAATTGACTGAGGCTCAAGCCCAGCTTGTCATAGCTGAGGCTCAAGCCAGGAAGTATGCTATTTCCGAGCAAAACTTCCAAGCCATTCTTGCATCATCCTCTCACTCAAAACTTTGTTACCAAAACAAAGGTGGGTTGGGAACCAATGAAATTGCTCCACCACACTCCTATGAGTCTATAAGATAACCAGGGTGTGGTACTGAAGAGCAAGAGGTTCCATCTGCTGACCCACCTTCTTATGAGTCAAAGAATGATGCAACCATGGAGACCATCACAGGGAAGAACCAGGTAATTATACCCTCTCCTACCAATGATGATCAAACCCTGACCACCAAAGCCAGAAGCAGCAGAGCTAAGGCAGCCAGAAAAACTGCCAAGAAAGTGGTTGAGTCTAAGCTGAAGATAGACCCAAAGCAAAAGGGTGTATTCATCTCAGCTGGATTCCAGGTGGTTGGAAACTCTGATTCAGGAAAGGGGTGTAGTACCAGCACTCCTGTCCTACCAAAGGATCAGAAGTTAAAGGGAAAGGTTGCTGATGAAGAGAAAAAGAACAAGAAACAGCAATCCTCAAATTCCCAAAAGATTAACATTGCATGCATAATGTGTGGTCTGCAAAACCACATGGCCAAAGATTGTTACTACAATCCTGCTAGCACACATTATGAAAATAATGTTAAAAAGGAAGGAGTCAGGGAAGGTTTCTCATTTGGGCCATATCAAATGGTTCAAGTGATGAAAAAGGGATAGCTTGTTTTCGAAGCAAGGTTGCTTTTGGAAGAAGGTCCTTCTTCCGAAAGGAAAAAGGCTTCGGAAGCTAAAGCTATGAAGACTCAAAAGAATAAAAGAGTCCCCTTGAGACCATCCCAGAAGAAGACTGCTTTGGAAGAAAAGGTGGTGAAGGCTTCTTCAGAAAAGAAAGAAGCTTTGGAAGAATGCCAAGCTGCAAAAGCTTCAACAAGCTCATCCTCCATGATAAATTAAGGGATGGAATTGTAAGGCCCCGTTCCCGGGACGCCTACAGTTGGTCATTCATCGCTCATAAAACATATATTTTCAGTTACATTAGGAAAACATTGCAGCGGAAACATTCAAAAATGACATCACTTTTCATTATAAATACTTTTGCCAAATAATACATCATTATCCGGTTACAAAATTCATGTTTGCATTACATCACAAAAGCTATATAATTGGATGCCATCCCAAAAGAGCTGAGTAGCTTCGCCATGCCATCCTCAGCAATCATTTACCTGCCAACTGGAAAATGCAATAAAAGTCAGCGTTGCTGAGTGAGTTCTAGTTTTAATAATAAAACATACTTTATTTTCGTATAAAACCATTCGTTACTTTAACATGATCACACATCATACGTACGCATAGATAATATCATTATTATCTTCTTCATTCATTCATTCGTTCCTTTTAACTTACTTGCGCATCGGACATCATCCATACCAATACCATATGCTATACCCCAATTAGTCACAGCTACCGGGCCGAAGTCAATAAATGAACAGCTAAACGTATGCCACGGTACTGGGGTTAACCGATCAGTCTTAGCTACTGGGCCGAAGTCAATAAATGAACAGCTAAACGTATGCCACAGTACTAATGATAACCGACGGTCATAGCCACTGGGCCGAAGTCAATAAATGAACAACTAAACGTATGCCACAGTACTAAGGGTAAGCGGTAGAGGTTCCACATAATGGTCAATCACAAAGAAGGACCCGTTATCCGATGCATGCAAGACGTGTCATCTCTTTCCACTTTACGTTACATAATACTTCATTACATTCGTCATAATACGTAAAGCTATAAGAAAGGTAATCATACATCATAACAAGGAACATATCAAACATAATCATCAACATCATACAGGGCAACATCATACATTCATAATATGCACAAACGTGCAACATCATCATCGTCATCATGCCCTATATGCACTCTAAGGCTATAACCATACTCTTACATGTTCTTACGGATTACTTTACATCCAAACTTACATCTAGACCTTTCCCCGAAGGCAAGAAGTCGAACTACACCTCCATTCGAGTGCAACAGCCCTATTCGGGCGTATGGACACTCTTCAGTCGCATGGCCTCCATGCGACTGAACATCATGCGACTGGACCCATGCGGATGGTCATCTATGCGAATGAACATCCAATCGTGCGTATGGACCTTGTGCGAATGGGACTACTGCGAATGGGCACCTATGCGACTAAACTCATGCGAATGGACTCATGCGACTAAGCCTTTATGCGACTGAACCCTCAGTCGCACATCCCTCATGCGACTGGACTCCCAGTCGTGCGACTGAACCCCAATCGTGCGAATGACCTTCAATCGCCCTCATTCGGCCGTATGGCCTTCATTCGGTCGCCTAGCCCTAGCTGATGCAGAATGGAGTTCATCCCGAACCCAATCTGCCATTTTCGGCCTCCAAGCTCATCCAAACCCATTCTAAGCCTAAATCAACCCTCCTGGACCTTAGGAATGTATACCTTAACACCATACAAGCACACACAAGCCCGAAATCATACTCTAAACGCTTCATACACATCACACTCAAATGGGTCAAACACATACACACATAAAAACGGGTTTTTGACATCTTCCAGCCCCAAAATCAGTTGAAAACAAGTAAATGTGGGGTCCTAGAACTCACACAATCGAGCACAAAGACAAGAGCTTCGATTTGGCTTGCTACTCGACGAATTTGGACACCCGAATCACCCGAATCAACCCTTTTCTCCCTTTTTCTCTTCTTTCTCTCTTCTCTCTTCTTTGGTGGCTGAATTTTGTGAAGTGTGGGGAGAGTGGGTTGCCCTCTCCCTACACATATCACCACATTTCCCGACTTTTCCTTCGTTGGCGAGTTTGGTCCCTCAACTTTGGACTTTATTTCTTTTCTTTCTTCGTCGGCTTCAAAATAATAAATTTCCGGGTGTTACAAGTCCACCCCCCTTAAATAGGTTTCGTCCCCGAAACCTGTTATTCTTCGAACAAACGTGGATAATGTTGTCTCATTTCTTCCTCAGTCTCCCACGTTGATTCGGATCCCTTCCTGTGCTTCCACTGTACACGCACAAGAGGAACCACTTTATTCCTTAGCCTTTTCTCCTTTCGGTCGATGATTGCCACTGGTTGCTCCACATAATTGAGCCGTTCATCTACCTCGATATCTTCCAATGGGACAATCATATCTTCATCCGCTAAGCACTTCCTTAGATGAGATACATGGAATGTCGGGTGAATTCCACTTAGCTCATCCGGTAACTCCAGTCTATAGGCCACCTCTCCTACTCGAGCAATGATTCGGAAAGGGCCTATATACCTTGGGCTCAACTTGCCCCGCTTTCGGAAGCGAATGATACCCTTCCAAGGTGAGACCTTCAACATAACCCGGTCACCCACCTGGAACTCAATCGGCCTGCGCCTTTTATCAGCATACGACTTCTGTCTGTCTTTGGCTGCCTTCATGAAGGCCTTGATCTTCTCAAGCTTCTCAGTCGTAGCCTCGATTACTTCGACGCTTCCCAATTCCTTCTGACCAATATCACCCCAACAAACGGGCGTTCTACATCTCCTACCGTATAGCATCTCATATGGGGGCATACCAATGCTGGCATGATAACTGTTGTTGTATGAGAATTCGGCTAACGGTAGGTGGTCATCCCAACTTCCACCAAAATCAATCACACATGCCCGAAGCATGTCTTCCAGTGTCTGAATGGTCCTTTCTGACTGACCATCAGTCTGGGGATGATTGTTCCTCAAATGAGGCCGACTATCTTCAAAACTTTGAAGAGAGTGTCCATCAACTTCACCGGAAGAGATACTGCACTTTTTCCAGGTATGATTGAGCCAATGGCTCTTGGTGACATCCCTGTTAACCTCATAGGTGATGAACCCACACCAGCAACTACCCTCACTTTGCCAAATCTACCTTCTCCACCCATTACCATCACTTACCAAAGACGCCCCAAACTGTAACACCCCGAAAAGTCAAAATGAGTCATTAAGGATAATGGGCTTAATTATTGGGTATTTTTAATAAGGTAATAAATGGTCATGGGCTAAATTAGGCTTATTGGGTAGTGGCCTATGGGATTAAAGGCCCATAATCAACCTTTAAGCACCCAAACCAGACTTCATCTTCCTCATTGCAACCCTAGCCACCAAAATTCATAGAGAGAGAAAGTAGAGAGAGAAAGTGAAGAAAACTCAAGATTTGAAGCTTCCAAGGTTAAGAGATTGAAGATCTGGGTGTTGGAGCATCAAGACCTAAGAAAGAAACAACAAATCCAGGTAAGAATCGACCTCTAAACCCTTCTGTAGATCAAACCCGGATTCTAGGATTTTGGGTTTTGAAAAGTTGCAAAGAATCGCATAAAGGTCACATTTTTACGTATGAAAACATATATAAAGCTTAGATTTAGCCTCATGGATGATAAACTAAGAGATTGGACGTAAAAAGTTATGATTTTGGGTTAAAAATGGATTGGTTCGTAATTTTTATGCGATCTGCGAAACTGTATATGCATCCAGCGAATTTGCATATTCAATCAGCGAAACTATGATGACTTCCTGCGAAACTATAATTTCGCAGGTAGTTTCGCAGACATGGTTTTTCCAACGAAAGTTGGGCGAAACTGGCAGCAAAACTGGCAGCAAAGATGCCAGCAAAACTGCCAGCGAAGGTGCTAGCGAAACTAGCAGCGAAACTGCTGGTGAAACTAGCAGCGAAAGTGTTGGCGAATCTAGCTGCGAAATTGCTGATCTTGCAGCAAAATTAGCAGCGAATTTAGGCAGAAAATTAACCCCTTAGAGTGTTAACTTGTCTCCAGGCTGTGTAGTGTGATCCTAGCCTAGAAAGCTTAGTCTAGAAGTTATTCATGGTATCCAGGTGAGTTCTAGATCCCCTATTTGTAAGTTTTTCCATGTTTTGGGGCTATTATGCATACTAAATTTACGTTTTTAAATGACCAAGATTTTAAGGGGTTTTAACAGGAAGAACAATTTTTCTATAAGTAAATGTGCTATATAAATGTTTTTCCAGTCAGGGGCGTTGCCCCTTGGACCCCACTAGTGGCTGCTGCCCCTAGGACCCCGCTGCCAGGGGCTGCCGCCCCCGAACCCCCGCTGTCCCGCGGAGGGTCGGTTATGTTTTATGATGATTAGTACTTGGCATGTTGTGTACTTAATAAGTTAAGTATCATATATATTAAAGAGGAAGATGATATTAATAAAAAGTGAAACTTAATGAATGTTACCCCTGGGCCCGTTTGATGATGTAAAGTCTTGCAAGCACTATGATAGACGTCACTTATGTGAGTCCGATTTATGATGATGGATCCGTATTCATGAGCGGGCTATGTGCCTTGCAGTGTGGATCAACTGTCGGGGGTTAGCTACCGTATTCATGTGTACCGACAGGGATTGGCATTTGTTGTCAATCAACATGGAGCTCTTGCTTTGTGCAATCTCATTTATGATGAAAGTGAAAGATAATGAAAGAATGAAAGATAATGAACATGCTTATTATGATGCAAGTAATGTTATGTACTATGTTGTATGCATGGTCATTATATGAAGGATAAAGTTAATATTTTCTTATATTATTTAAAACTAGAACTCACTCAGCAAAGCTGACTTTTATGCATAATAGTTGGCAGGTAAGTGCTGATGCTGAGGATGGCACACGGAGCTACTTGGGGAGCTATGGATGGCATTCCTATTTATGAAATCTTTATTGTAATTTAAGAACAAGTAACATGTTTTGTTTGCAATTAAAGGACAAATGTATGAGTAAGATATGGTTTCTAAGTTTTAAATGAATGTCTAATTAATTCCGCTGCAATATTTTGTTATTAAACTGATTTTATGCTATGATTAACCAACTGTGAGGCTTTCTAGGAACGGGGCCTTACACAAACAAACCCTTGTTCAATCTTCTCTAATTGAACAAGCTCCTCCTGTTCTACCCAAAAAGGCTAGAGTGAAACAATGGGCTCCCACTCAGCCTGAGGTCCAACCATTCTTCACAATTGACCTCAATATGGGTCTTGAGTCTCCTCAGTCTCAGACCCATGAGCCCGAAACCCAAGCTGAAAACCCTCAGGGAAAGTCTTTATACTCTCCTGATCAGCCAAAAAGGGACAACCCCATCACAGGCTCAATGCCTTTAGACATTGATCAAAGTCCCGGGTCACTAGGTTTTACTTCCATATCCTTTACTGACCTATTAATCGGAGCTGATGAAGAGATTATGTTTCTTCAGGGCAATGAAGTTGATCCACAACACCCTCTTAAGGATCAATAGAGCCTAGAGAGATCTCTTATCTCTAGCCCCCATCAGCAAACCTTTACTGAGGTGAGTCCCACTGATGTGGAGGGGACTCATGTAGATGCAGTTGCCACTACTGAAGGAGCCTTAAGGGATCCTCAGGACAGTGGTAACATTACTGAGACTGAATCTACGGCAACCATGCCCTTTGATGACTCTGAAAGAGACATCATTGAGCAAGAGAAACCAGGGCGCCAAGAAACCACATCTGGTGGTGAGGAAGAACATACAAGGTATGTTACCTCATCCCCCCATGATTCTTCAAAAGAAGATGAGGAAAGACTGCAACTCACCATTAAAGACCTACTTTCTAAAGTCTCAAATCTTGAATCTAAGGTTAGGACTTTAGAGGATAGGTCTGCCACTCAGCAACTTGAGATTGAAAATCTCAAGGCCAAACTAACTGAGAAACAGATTGAGAGGTCTGTTAGGCATGTACAAATTCAGGTCTCTTTGACCTCTTCCTCTAGCTCATAAAGCTCTCAAGATGATGCTACCAAAAAGGGGGAGAGTGTTCAGGGACAAAGCCAAAGACAAGATGAGCCACAAAGTCAAGCTCTCACTTCCCTAAGCTCAAAATATCCTATGCAACAAGCTTTAGTTTTTCCTGAGCCTCCTCCAGTTGTAATTCAAATGGATCAAAGGATGCTCCAAGATCTCAATAGGTTCTTCAACAAGTTCCTATTGGAATCTCTTATTGAACAGCCAAGTCCTGATCTGTCTGTGATCTACTTTGGAGCTCAAGAGCTTCAGAGGTTAAATGCACCTTCTATCACTATTGAGGAAGTTAGTCAACCTAAGGTCCAAGTGGAACCTGAGATTAACTTCGAAGGGGAAACAAGGACTGATGGCCCAACAACTGAGACAGTTGTGACAGATAGTGCATTCTCACAGACTTCCGAAGCACAAGTCAAAGCCTCGGAAGAACAATTTCAATCTTCCGAAGCTGAGATTGCAGTTGCGAAAGGACTATTCTCCTTATCCAATGATCTAATAGTCACAGATGCAATCCTAGAACTTGCATCTGAGGTTAATAGGGAGGATTTTCTCACCCAACCCCTAGCTCAAACATCAGCATTAACTCCAGCTTCCATCTCTAATAGTCAACCTGAACCTTCCATCCAAGAACCCCCAAAGTCTAGCACTTCCGAAGACATCAAAGGAAAGAGGAAGATGACTAAGGAAGAGCTTCAGGAGGAAGAAAGGTTAGAAAAACTCAAAAGAAAAGGTAGACTTCCATCTGGAAAACTGCTAGCTGCCAGTAGCAAAGCAGCTGCAGCCAACCAGGAGGCAGTCAACATTAGAAGAAGAGTAGAGATCATTGATAGACTTGTCAGTCTAGGAGCTGCGAGTGAAGATGTACTCCTGCTACCACTAGAGGAGTTAGTTGAGCTGGAAAAGGCAACTTTGCTGCAAAAACAGCAAAGAGAAGAGGCAGCAAGGTTGGCCTTAGAAAAAGAAAGGGATAGGAAAGAAAGAGAAGCTTATCAGCAGCTCAGGAAGGAAAGGATAACTTTCCTAACCTCCAGAGGTTTTTCTCTAGAAGAATTATCTCCACACAACGATGATACTATCTTATGGCTCTTCAACAAAGAGCAAGATCAAATGGATAAAGAGAGAAAGAAAGCTGCCAGGGAAAAGCTGATGTTGAAGAAGAAGAAGGAAGAGGAAGCAGGACTAGCTGCTGCCAAGAAGATAGGTGAGAAGGCCTGGATGAAGAGCTATCTCCGGGCTCATGGCTTCTCTGGCAGGCAGGTGGGTCCTATGTCTGAAAAGACACTCCAGTGACATGTCAGTGACATAAGGGCTGACATTCCCTCGGGGAAGAGAAAGGAGATGTACAGAAGGGGACAGGGGATAATCTTCAAATCAACTACTCAACCCCAACTTCAAACCCAACCACAACCTGAACCAATTCCTTTTCCATTCCCTATCAAAACTGAATTAACCATTGAACCATACACCCCTGAACCTACACCATCACCCCTACCAACCTCTTCACCTCAACCACCTAAACTACCTATCCTCCAACCCAAAATACTAGCCAGAACCCAAACACCTCAACCTACCTAACAACCCCTCAAACCATCCCCTCAGCCTTCTAAACATCTCCCCTTAGAGGAGTTCAAGGCAATCAAGACAAAGCTCATCAATTGCACAACCCTGAGCGATATCTCCTGTGAGGAGGATTCAGTCAATTTGACTTATGTTGATGGATCCTCATGTTCCCTCAATAGAATCAATTTCTTGATCTGCCCAGAGGAACATTGGACCAAGCTGCAAATCTCCTTGGCCTCAATTCAGACACTTTGAATTAGGAAGAAAAGAAGTTAAGGAGAAGGCTGGTGACTTTACTGGATACCAAGAAAGGTGACCGGGTGCCAAGACAACCTCTTGCACCTAGGAAGAAGATCATCCAGTGAAGGTTCGAAGACTCTTCTCGCAACTTTGTTGTTGAAAGAGAGAATGGAGAGCTCAACAGGTTAAGTGCCTCATCTCTGCTACACTTAAGCAGATTTGATACCGCTGAGTTAGTAGAGAAGCCATTCTTCAACCCTTCAAACTCTGATGTAGCTGCTCATATCAGAAATCATCTAGGAAGTCTTCATATGGCCGAGCTAATCGCTAGGACCAAGGTTGAAGAAGAGTTGAAACTGAGAGAGGAGGAGAAAAGGAAGGGATCAGCAACCAATGGCAAAGCTTTTCTACAAATGGTTGAAGGTCCTGAACTTGAATCCATAGTTAGATGAGAGTATGACTATAACTCCTATCAACTAACTCTTTTCAAGGGGACGCAACAGAGGGTACATATCATTCAGAGTGATAGACTGGATCTCCTATCCACTAATGACTTGTACAAGCTTCTCAACACCACTTCAGGGAAGAAAAAGGAAACAAACATATATCTTCTGTCCCTAGTGTTGAAAGCTTTGAGAAGCAGAAACAAGTGAGGTTTTGGTAGCATCAGCCTAGGGGGAGTTTGTTGGATCTAGAAAGGCTGGTGCAACCAAAACCAAATCACTTAGAATATTTTGGTACAACTAATAAAGGATTTCCGAAGCTAAGTGTGGAACTTCCGAAGGAAAAAGGAGATCTTCCGAAGACAAAGTGTAAAACTAACTTCCGAAGGAAAACTCCAACTTCCGAAGACAAAGAACTTACTTCCGAAGATCAAGACTTAGAATGATAGATCAAGAGTCAACTTCCGAAGTATAGAAGTCCTCAAGCCTCGGAAGTATAGAAGTCTCTTCCGAAGTATAAGTGGGTTTGGAAGAACTTGTTCTTTCGAAGCCAACTTACCTTCGGAAGACACTACTATTATCCAGTGGACATAAGTATGGTCTACCTGACACTCCACTGCAGATCTCTGAGATACTGCATGGCGTTTTCTCAAAAGCCATGTAGTTGACCATACTTTATTTAAACTGTTTACCTTTATAAGTTAGTATAGTTGCCATCTTTAGTTGGTGACAAAAGGTAAGTCATGGACATGTCATGAGTACCATATCTTAGATAATACTTTATCTAAGATACCTTAACTTTAGCATTGTAGTATATGCTTTAGTCTTAGGTTTCCAGCTGGTATCAAAGTATATTCGGCTGTAGGATCTAGTATATATAGTTTCTCATTGTAACTCATGTTCTATGCTTGTAAGAGTCTTGTAATACTTTGAGTTGAGAAGTAATATATACAAGTGCCTTGAAAGTTATTTTTGTGTGTTCTTTGCTACCTACTATATTATTATCAACTCTTATAAAAGACTCTACTTCATCTGATTTGAGTGTTCTATAAGTGAGTTAAAGAGAAATCCAAGTGTTTAAGTGACAAACCCAATCCTGCAAATCCCATGTCTTCATCATCATAGAATTGAAGGTTAGGGATAGGTTGGTTTAGATCAAGAGGCTGGGATGGTAACTTTCCTCTGAATGTTGTTAACTTGAGTGTTGAGCCTCAGAGTGAAGGCTTAAGGCTGATGGGCGAATGAGCTCATCAAGCCAAGCATGAGGAACCTCAACATTGATTATTGATAAGATGGGAGTGGTTTGCTCCTCAGGAGAAGTGGGAGCTCCAGTGTCCACTTCTTCCTGTATGGGTGATGAAATGGGGGCCTGCACAAGCTGAATAGCTAGTGTAGCGGTTCATTTGGATTTTTTGGTAGGTGAGGAGGATTTGTGGTTGTCTTTTGTGTTGTGAAGTGGAAGGTGTGGGTTCAACACTAGCTTGTGTTGCTAGGTTGTCACCTTTAACAATGAGTTCTAAAATTTTTGGGACAAGGGTTGTTTCTATCCTAGAGAAGCCAACAGTTGGCTTCTTCATTATCTTAAAGATGTCAGGCTTCATCTGTCCCAATTTAAGAATATTACCTGTTTCCTTCAACTGTGAGCCCAGTTCATAGTTGACAATGTATTGCACATATCTAGAAAACATATAATACTTTAAGGATTCCAAATTTGCAAGTAAATTTGTGTAAACAAATTAAGAGTACCAAAACTTGATCCCTTGGACTATTCCATGAACTATGAAGGAGAGATCATCAGGAATCTGGTCCCATCCCCCATGCTTATTAGTCAAACTGTGGATGACCACATGGAGTAGGTACTTCCACTTGGATGAGACCTTCCCTTTCCTTAAGGTATTTACAGAGAAATCTCCTTCATAGCCCATCTGCTCAAAGGAGTGGTTTACAGCTTTCTTAGGAAAAGACAATTCACCTTCCTCATCATCCAGCTGAAGATGAGTATTGATGATGGCTGGAGTGATGAAGATTGTCCTCCCCTGCACTATGGCAGACAGTGCCTTCTCCCTATCCATAATAACCTCTTGGCAGGTCCTCCAAAATCCTAAGAGATAATCCTTATAGAGTGGAGGATCAATGATTAGGGAGGTGAAGTAGTTTGACAAAGAAAGAAAACAACAGACCTCTGAGAAACTTAGATCTTTCTCGAAGTCCAACAGAGCAATCTGATTGTGTTATCTGTGGAGTTGCATGGAAAAATCTGGGTTGTTTCTACGGTTGAGGTTAGCCATTTGAGAGAGCTAGTGATGAAGGAAGATAAGAACAAAGGCGGTTTGTGGGTGAATTTAGGTTTTTGGGAATAGTTCGGATAAAGAAGAGAGTGAAAGTAGGGGGAGCTGTTGGGTGTATATATGAAATGAATCTGAGACAAAGTTAATAAAAGAGAATAAACTTTGAAATCTAGATGTCGGTCCCACCTCTGAAAAAGTGTCCAAAAAGATAGTTTTCTTGGAAGTCTAAAATCTTCTGAAGGTAATTTTACTTCTGAAGTTTTGATGAAAAGCTTCCAAAGCCAAGATGACTTCGGAAGATATTCCAAAGAGTTCAGAAAATTTTGCTTCAGAAGAGATTAAGACTTAGAAATTTTATTCTAAGAAGAATAAAGCTTTCGGGACTTAATTGCTTTCGAAAGAAAATGGTTCTTTAAAACATACAAGTATTAAAGAGTAGTTTTAAGCTTCGGAAGATATTTTGATAATTTCTTCCAAAGGTAAATTCACTTAAGTAGTTGTCTGTTTTGAAGACATAAATTTCTTTCGAAGGTAAATGCATATCTTCCGAAGAATAAAAAGATCAGAATTTTCAAAAATCCAAGGAATATCATTTAAAAAATTTTCTTCTAGAGTAAACAGGGGCTTATGAAGGTGATAAAATAGACAACTTAGGACACACAAGTTTTAGAAATAATATGAGTTAGTTTTAAGAAAAGCTACTCAAAGTTAATCATCCCGATAGCTGATATAAGATATTTAAATCTCTGCTCATCAAAGGCTTTAGTAAACAGATCAACATATTGTTCATTTGTGTTAACTTTGACTAGTTTGATTAATCCTTTTTCAAAGTTATCTCTAATCAAATGATACCTGATATTGATGTGTTTTGTCCTTGAGTGCTACACAGGATTCTCTATAATAGACATAGCACTGTTGTTGTCTATGTGGATGGGAGTATCTTTGAAATTGAATCTATAGTCTAGCATTTAATTTTAAATCCAAAGCACTTGAGTACAGCAGCTTGCAGCAGCATTGTATTCAGCTTCAGCAGTTGATGCAGATACACATGATTGCTTCTTGCATTGCCATGAGACTATCCTTCCACCAAGGAACTGACATCCCCCTGATGTATACTTTGCAGTCATATTGCAGCCACCATAGTCACTATCTGTATATGCATACAGATTGAAGTTACAATTCTTTAGATACCAAAGGCCAAGAGTTGAAGCACCTTTGAGATATCTTAAAATTCTTTTGACAGTGACCAGGTGTGACATCTTGGGGTTGGCTTGATATCTAGCACAGATACATGTGGCAAACATTATATCAGGTCTGCTAGCTGTGAGGTACATAAGAGACCCAATAATAGCAAGTTGTTAGGAGAGATCTAAATTAGAGAAATCTCGATCAGGCATTGAGGTTTCTCCCACCACATCAGCACACTTATCAAGTGTAACTTGATCCAATGAGTGTGTGACATCATTTATTCTGTCTTTAATGAAGTGGTTGTTTGCATCAAAAAATTCTTGATCACTTTCACCACCTCCATTGCCTTCCACATTTGAAGCTCCTTGATTTGAGTGTTGTGCCTCTGAGCTGGAATTTGAAGGCACCTCAGATGTATCAGCTGAATTTGTCATTGTTGTGCTGATACGAACTTCATTTGCAGGATTAGTTACAACTGGAGCTGAAGTAATATAACTTGATGGTCTTCTTAGCTCAAATCTTGGGTCAAGATCACCTGTTGCAGGACCGGTGAAGGGTATACACTTACAACACAACAACACAATGAGGAGAGTTGCTTAGAACACTTAACATATCAAATAGGGAACTGGTTAAATTTTGGTGAAAGATGCTGCAGGATCGGGTTTGTCACTTAAACACTTGGATTTCTCTCAAACTCACTTATAGAACACTCAAATCAGATGAAGTAAAGTCTTTTACAAGAGTTGATAATAATATAATAAGTAGCAAAGAATACACAAAAAAATTTTTCAAGGCACTTGTATATATTACTTCTCAACTCAAGGTATTACAAGACTCTTACAAGCATAAAACATGAGTTACAATGAGAAAGTATATATACTAGATCCTACAGCCGGATATACTTTGATACCAACTGAAAACCTAAGACTAAAGCATATACTACAATGCTAAAGTTAAGGTATCTTAGATAAAGTATTATCTAAGATATGGTAGTCATGACATGTCCATGACTTACCTTTTGTCACCAACTAAAGATGGCAACTGTACTAAATTATAAAGGTAAAGAGTGGAATAAAGTATGGTCAACTACATGGCTTTTGAGAAAACGCCATGCAGTATCTCAGAGGTCTGCAGCGGAGTGTCAGGGAGACCATACTTATGTCCACTGGATAATAGTAGTGTCTTCCAAGGTAAGTTGGCTTCGGAAGAACAAGTTCTTCCGAAGCCACTTATACTTCGGAAGAGGCTTTTATACTTCCGAGGCTTGAGGACTTCTATACTTTGGAAGTTGACTTCTAATCAGTCATTCTAAGTCTTGATCTTCGGAAGTAAGTTCTTTGTCTTCGGAAGTTGGAGTTTTCCTTCGAAAGTTAGTTTTACACTTTGTCTTCGGAAGAGCTCCTTTTTCCTTCGGAAGTTCCATACTTGGCTTCGGAAGTCCTTTATTTGTTGTACCAAAATATTCTAAGTGATTTTGTTTTGGTTGCACCAGCCTTTCTAGATGCAACAAACTCCCCCAGGCTGATGCTACCAAAACCTCACTTGTTTATGCTTCTCAAAGCTTTTAACACAAGGGACAGAAGATATTTGTCTGTTTCTTTGTTCTTCCCTGAAGTGGTGCTGAGAAGCTTGTACAAGTCATTGGTGGATAAGAGATCCAGTCTATCACTCTGAATGATATGTACCCTTTGTTGCGTCCCCCTGAAAAGAGTTAGTTGACGGGAGTTATAATCATACTCCCATCTAACTATGGATTCAAGTTCAGGACCTTCAACCATTTGTAGAAAGGCTTTGCCTTTGGTTGTTGATCCCTTCCTTTTCTCCTCCTCTCTCAGTTTGAACTCTTCTTCAACCTTGGTCCTAGCGGTTAGCTCGGCCATATGAAGACTGCCTAGATGATTTCTGATATGAGCAGCTACATCAGAGTTTGAAGGGTTGGAGAATGGCTTCACTGCTAACTCAGCAATATCAAATCCGCTTAAGTGTAGTAGAGATGAGGCACTTAGCCTGTTGAGCTCTCCATTCTCTCTTTCAACAACAAAGTTGTGAGAAGAGTCTTCGAACCTCCACTGGATGATCTTCTTCCTAGGTGCAAGAGGTTGTCTTGGCACCCAGTCACCTTTCTTGGTATCCAGCAGAGTCACCAGCCTTCTCCTTAACTTCTTTTCTTCCTCATTCAAAGTATCTGAATTGAGGCCAAGGAGATTTGCAGCTTGGTTTAATGTTCCTCAGGGCAGATCAAGAAATTGATCTCTAGTGAGGGAACATGAGGATCCATCAACATAAGTCAAATTGACTGAATCCTCCTCACAGGAGATATCGCTCAGGGTTGTGCAATTGATGAGCTTTGTCTTGATTGCCTTGAATTCTTCTAAGGAGAGATGTTTAGAAAGCTGAGGGGATGGTTTGATGAGTTGTTGGGTAGGTTGAGGTGTTTGGGTTCTGGCTAGAGTTTTGGGTTGGAGGATGGGTAGTTTAGGTGGTTGAGGTGAAGAGGTTGGTAGGGGTAATGGTGTAGGTTCAGGGGTGTATGGTTCAGTGGTTGGTTCGGTTTTGATGGGGAACGGAAAGGGTATTGGTTCAGGTTGTGGTTGGGTTTGAAGTTGGGGTTGAGTAGTTGATTTGAAGATCATCCCCTGTCCCCTTCTGTACATCTCCTTCCTCTTCCCCGAGCGAATGTCAGCCTTTATGTCACTGACATGTCGCTGGAGGGTCTTTTCAGACATAGGACCCACTTGCCTGCCAGAGAAGCCATGAGCTCTGAGATAGCTCTTCATCCAGGCCTTCTCACCTATCTGCTTGGTAGCAATTAGTCCTGCTTCCTCTTCCTTCTTCTTCTTCTGCATCAGCTTTTCCCTGGCAGCTTTCTTTCTCTCTTTCTCCATTTGATCTTGCTTTTTGTTGAAGAGCCATAAGATCGTATCATTATTTTGTGGAGATAATTCTTCTTGAGATAAACCTCTGGAGGTTAGAAAAGTTATCCTTTCCCTCCTGAGCTGCTGATTAGCTTCTCTTTCTTTCCTTTCCCTTTCTTCTTTTAAGGCCAACCTTGCTGCCTCTTCTCTTTGCTGTTTTTGCAGCAAAGTTGCCTTTTCCAGCTCGACTAACTCCTCTAATGGTAGTAGGAGTACATCTTCATTCACAGCTCCTAGACTGACAAGTCTATCAATGATCTCTACTCTTCTTCTATTGTTGACTGCCTCTAGTTGGCTGCAGCTGCTTTGGTACTGGCAGCTAGCAGTTTTCCAGTTGGAAGCCTACGTTTTCTTTTGAGTTTTTCTAATCTTTCTTCCTCCTGAATCTCTTCCTTAGTCATCTTCCTCTTTCCTTTGATGTCTTCGGAAGTGCTAGACTTTGGGGACTTTGATCAATGTCTAAAGGCATTGAGCCTGTGATGGGGCTGTCCCTTTTTTGCTGCTCAGGGGAGTATAGAGACTCTCCCTGAGGGGTTTCAGCTTGGGTTTTGGGCTCATGGGTCTGAGACTGAGGAGACTCAAGACCTATATTGAGGTTAATTGTGAAGGATGGTTGGACCTCAGGCTGAGTGGGAGCCTATTGTTCCACTCTAGCCTTTTTGGGTAGAACATGAAGAGCTTGTTCAATCAGAGAAGATTGAACAAGGGTTCGTTTGGGGCGTCTTTGATAAGTGAAGGTAATGGGTGGAGAAGGTAGTTTTGGCAAAGTGAGGGTAGTTGCTGGTGTGGGTTCATCACCTGTGGGGTTAACAGGGATGTCACCAGGAGCCATTGGCTCAATCATACATGGAAGAAGTGCAGTATCTTTTCCGGTGAAGTTGGTGGACACTGTCTTCAAAGTTTTGAAGATGGTCGGCCTCATTTGAGGAACAATTAGAGCAGCTGCACAGACAAGCTTGCTCTGGTCCAGCTTACAATTGATTATGTGCTGGAGAAACCTGGGATACATGAAGAATGTGTCCCGTTGAAGGTTTCCCATGAGATTGGTCAGCACAAATCTTGAGTAGTTGAAGTGGAGGCTTTTCACCAAACCATGAACTAGGCACCCAAGTTCATATGGGATTTGATCCCATCCCCCAGATTTGTTGGACAAACAGTGAAGAACTACATGCAGCAGGAACTTCCAATTGTAAGAGAAGTTGAATTTGTAGACGGCTGACCTGCTAACATCTCCACCATATCCCATTTGGATATAAGTGTTGTCCAAATCTGCTTTGGGGAATTCTGTAGGAGCGCCTCATCATGAAGCTCTAGATGCTCCCTGATGATTTGTTCAGAAATGACCAACTCCTGGCCACAGATGCTCGATCTAATGACACGAACCCCGTTTAGGGTTTCAATCTGACCGTTTGCCCAAAATTAAGACATATGATTTGAGTAAATCGTGGGATTAACAGTCAGGGCAGTGTAGTAAGAAGATTGGGTTAGAAAGGAGATGATGTCTGAGAAGTCGGCATCCCTTGAAGAGTCAAGGAGTCCGACTTGGTTATGCTGAGGGTTAAGTGCCATTGAAGAAAGTTACAAGAAGATAGTTCGGAATTGGGTAAATTGAAGAGGAAGAAAGCTTTTAGGGCAGTAATTTCGGTAAAAAGGATGTAAGTGATTAGCCGGAGGTATTTAAATGGGTGGAATGGCGGTTTAAAGGAGGTTTGGATAAGATGATGGGAGGTTTCAGAGGATGATGTGACATGGGCGGTAAGGTTAGTCCATTTAAATAATCCGACATTATTAACAAAATCTTTACTTTTTACAGAGTGGGGCCCAAAAGATTTTCGTTACACAGTAAAATCTTTCTTCCGAGTATAAAGCATTTCCGAAGGTAATGTTCTTCCGAAGGCAAATTTACTTCCAAAGGTAAAGTGATTACTTCCGAGAGTATATGTTGCTTTCCGAATGGAGAGTGTTAGAAGCTTTGGAAGTAGATCTGATATGAAATCAATCGCTTCTTTCGAGACTTAATGATTCTTCCGAGAAGAAAATTATCCTGGGAGAAATTTGCTTCTAAAATATCTTCCGAGGGTTAATTTCCTCTTCGGAAGAATTCATACTTAGATAAAATTTAGAGAAAGATCTTTTGTAACAGGGCTTAGATTGTTTTGACATAAGACTTTACACATTAAAAGGTTTTCAAATGAGATCGACTAATCAAGGTTTATCATCCCAATAGTTGTAATGAGATATATAAATCTTTGTTCATCAAAGGCTTTGGTGAACAAGTCAACATATTGTTCATTTGAATCAACTTTGATTAGCTTGATAAGATTTTTCTCATGAATATCTCTGATGAAATGATACCTGATATCGATGTGCTTAGTCTTGGAGTGCTTTACTGGAATCTCAGTAATGGAGATAGCACTGTTCTTGTCAATGTGGATAGGAGTGCTCATGAAGTTGAATACGTAGTCTATCATCTGGTTTTGAATCCACAGCAGCTGAGCACAGCAACTAGCAGCAGCAATGTATTCAGCTTCAGCAGTTTATGTAGAGACACAGGATTGCTTCTTGCATTGCCATAAGATGATCCTTCCACCAAGAAATTGACATCCACCAGATGTTGATTTCTTGTTGATATTTCAGCCACCATAATCACTGTCAGAGTAACCATAGAGATTGAAATCACTATTTCTTGGATACCAGAGACCTAGTTTAGGTGCTCCTTTAAGGTATCTAAGAATTCTCTTGGCAGCAACTAGGTGAGACATCTTTGGAGCAGCCTAATATCTTGCACAAATGCAAGTTGCAAACATGATATCACGTCTACTTGCTATGAGATACATCAGAGAACCAATAATCGCTCTATACTGATGTTGATCAGTATCCTCCCCCTCAGAGTCAGGGCAGAGATTGTGGTTTCTGGGTATAGGTGTTTTTGCTGATTTACAATCTTTCATATCAAATCTTTCTAAGATATCAATGACATACTTAGATTGACTGATAAAGAACACTTCCTTCATTTGCTTCATCTGAATTCCAAGGAAAAAGTCCATTATTCCCATGGAACTCATCTCAAACTTCTTCTTCATAATGCTCTCGAAGTCTTTACACATTTGGTCATTTGAAAAACCAAATATGATGTCATCAACATAGACTTGAACGAGCAAGATGTCCTTCCTAGACTTCCTTATGAAAAGAGTCTTGTCAATGGTACCTCTAGTGTAACCATTCTTCAGGAGAAACTGAGACAATGTCTCATACCACAGCCTAGGTGCTTGGTGTAGCCCATATAGAGCTTTATCCAATTTGCACACATAGTTGGGATGTTGTGGATCTTCAAATCCCGGAGGTTGGCATACATAGAGTTCCCTATCTATATCCCCATATAGAAAGGCACACTTGACATCAAGTTGGTAGACAGTGAAATTCTTGGATGCAGCATAAGCAAGGAAGATCCTAACTGCCTCAAGTCTTGCAACAGGTTCAAAAACATCAGTATAATCGATTCCCTCCTCTTGAGTGTATCCTTGAACCACCAGTCTTGCTTTGTTCTTGATAATCAATCCTCTATCATCTCTCTTGTTTCTAAAAACCCATTTAGTGCCTAGAGGTACTTGACCAGATGGTAGCGGACATAGGTTCGAAACCTTTTGTCTTTTGAATTGAAGCAGCTCCTCTTGCATTGATTCAACCCAGCTACTATCTTTCAAGGCATCTTCCACCTTCTTGGGTTCCATTTGGGATAAAAAGCATGAGTACAAACAGACATTCCCATTGTGAGTTTGTCCTCTTGTTCTCATGCCTTCGGAGACTTCTCCGATGATGTTCTCAGCTGGATGAGTGTTGTGAATCCTAAGTCTAGGAATCACCTCCAGTTGCAAAGATAAATCCAAATTGGACATATTTTGCTCAGGAGCTTGAATACTTGGTCCAACTGTTGTTTCAAACTCATTCAATGAGGACTGATTGAATGAAAGAGAAACATCATCATTTGTTTACTGTGAACCAGCATCAACAGTTGCCTGTTCCTTCAAGATGTTGCTTTCATCAGCTTGGTGTTGTGCAGGGTCACCTGAAGAGGTTTGAAAGTCAACAGGTGAACTGCTTGTTGAAGCTCCACTATCTTTTGAGATGGTTATACTATCAGATCTTCCAATCGTGGGAACTTGATTTGCTGCAGCTCTTGGAGAACTTGGAATAGGTCTGGGAAGCTCAAATAGTTGATCATCATCGGAGTCACTTTGAGCACCTGTTACAGCTGAAACATTCTCACACGATGGTTTAGATTAGTTTGGAAACAATTCTAAATCAAAGATATGATCAAGGCCATTCCCCCTAACACAAGGAGTGTGCTCATTGACTATAATGTTGGAAGATTCCTCAAATTGTTGATTTTTAATGTTATAAACTCTATAAGCTTTAGAGTTAGAGGAATATCCAACAAAGATAGCATCATTCGACTTTTCAGCAAATTTTGCCAAATTATCTTTTATGTTAAGTATGGTACACATGCTGCCAAAGGACCTTAAGTATGGTCAGGGTTTGATCATCATTGGTAGGAGAGGGTATAATTACCTGGTTCTTCCCAGTTATGGTCTCCATGGTTGCATCATTCTTTGACTCATGAGAAGGTGGGTCAGCAGATGGAACCTCTTGCTCCTTAGTACCACACCTTGGTTGTCTTATAGACTCATAGAAGTGTGGTGGAGCAATTTCATTGGTTCCCAACCCACCTTTGTTTTGGTAACAAAGTTTTGAGTGAGAGTATGATGCAAGAATGGCTGGGAAGTTCTGCTTGGAAATAGCATACCTCCTGGCTTGAGCCTCAGCTATGACAAGCTGGGCTTGAGCCTCAGCTATGACAAGCTGGGCTTGAGCCTCAGTCAATTTGGATATTAAATCCTTTATTTGAGTCTTATAGTTTGTGTGCTCGTGTTTTAATAGGGACACAGTTTTCTCTAACTCCTCAATTTTTCTTTGATAGTCAGATTCAGCCCTTTTAAAATCAGATTTTAAAACATCTAAAGACTCAATATCAGATTTAATCTCCATATTGTAGTCCTGATACAATTTAACCTTAGCAATACAGGCAGGAGTATAGAGATGTTCATATACCTTATTTTTATCTGTTCTGGCCATGAGTGCTTGAGCAGGAGTCACATCATGTACCATGAAGCTCCAGTCAACTTCTTGAGCCATTGCAGCTGTTTCTGTTGACTTTCCGGTGGGCTTTGGTGTAGAGGGATGTGTGGAGGCCTGTGGGGTTCCCGGGTTGGACTTGGGAGTCTTGCATTCCCTTGCAAAATGACCAAGTTGGTTACAGTTGTAACATTTAGCCTTGGTTTTGTCAAACCCAAATTACTGTTGATTGGGTTCTGGGGAAATTGCCTTCCAGTTCTCTTAAAGAACTTCTTTGCTCTGTAGGTTAGTAGAGCCATTTGTTGGACTATGTCCACGTATTCCACGTCATCCGGGCAGAAGCACTCTAGATCATCAAAGCAATATTGATAATCATTTGAGTATCCACTTCTTGACACAAAAGCACAGCTGTCCTGACAGGAGCTTTGCTGAGCTTGTTGAGACCTTGGAGTCTCAGGAAATGTGATGTATGGCCCGGAAGAACAAGATGGCTGCTGGGTGTAAGTCAGGTATTGTTGAGGCTGGGAGGTTCCTGAGCCTTCAACAACCATTAAAGCGTTGCTAGTCATGAGAACAGTCATAGCATTGCTGTCAATGTCCAGCTTCTTCCGGTCCTCATCAGAATAATCTTAACAGCTTTCTCAATCATGGCACCGTTTCCACCAGCTACCTTCGGCTTATACGGGCCATTGACAATGGATTGCCACATCTTGCTGTCTTGATACCTGATGAAGCCTTCCATTTGTCTGCTCCATGACCTGAAGTTTTCAGGAGTGATGATGGGAGCTTTGGTCATCGTCCCCATCTCTACTTCAGATTTGTTGAGGGCCATTTTGAGTGTGGTGTAAGGAGGAGTGAACAACAGGTTGATTAGGATGGTGAGATCTCACAATCAAGAGCCTAAAAATCTCTAATATCAATTGCAGGATCGGGTTTGTCACTTAAACACTTGGATTTTTCTCAAACTCACTTATAGAACACTCAAATCAGATGAAGTAAAGTCTTTTACAAGAGTTGATAATAATATAATAAGTAGCAAAGAACACAGAAATAATTTTCAAGGCACTTGTATATATTACTTCTCAACTCAAGGTATTACAAGACTCTTACAAGCATAAAACATGAGTTACAATGAGAAACTATATATATTAGATCCTACAGCTGGATATACTTTGATACCAGCTGGAAACCTAAGACTAAAGCATATACTACAATGCTAAAGTTAAGGTATCTTAGATAAAGTATTATCTAAGATATGGTAGTCATGACATGTCCATGACTTACCTTTTGTCACCAACTAAAGATGGCAACTGTACTAAATTATAAAGGTAAAGAGTGGAATAAAGTATGGTCAACTACATGGCTTTTGAGAAAACGCCATACAGTATCTCAGAGGTCTGCAGCGGAGTGTCAGGGAGTCCATACTTATGTCCATTGGATAATAGTAGTGTCTTCCGAAGGTAAGTTGGCTTCGGAAGAACAAGTTCTTCCGAAGCCACTTGTACTTCGGAAGAGGCTATACTTCCGAAGCTTGAGGACTTCTATACTTTGAAAGTTGACTTCTGATCTGTCATTCTAAGTCTTGATCTTCGGAAGTAAGTTCTTTGTCTTCAGAAGTTGGAGTTTTCCTTCGGAAGTTAGTTTTACACTTTGTCTTCGGAAGAGCTCCTTTATCAGTATAGAATGAGAGGTTGGGAATGGGTTGATTTAAGTCTAAAGGTTGGGGATGGTAGCTGTCCCCTGAAGGTTCTTCACTTGAGTGTTGAGACTCAAAGTGAGGGCTTAAGGCAGTTGGGCTTGTTAGCTCATCAGGGTGAGCATGAGGAACCTCACCACTGATTCTTAAAGAGATGGGAGTGGTTTGCTCCTCAGGGGAAGTGGGAGCTCCAGTGTCCACTTCCTCCTGTATGGGTGAGTATATGGGGGCCTACACAGACTCAATAGCTTGAGCAGGGGTTCGTTTGGATTGTCTTTGGTAGGTGAGTGTGATTTGTGGCCTTTTGGTGGTTGGGAGGTAGAAGGTGTGGGTTCAACACTAGCTTGTGTTGCTAGGTTGTCACCTTGAGCAATGAGCTCTAACATTTTTGGGACAAGGGCTGTTTCTACCCCTGAGAAGCCTACAGTTGGCTTCTTCATAATTTTAAAGATGACGGGCTTCATCTGTCCTAATTTAAGAATATTATTTGTTTCCCTCAACTGTGAGCCCAGTTCACAGTTGAGAATGTGTTGAACATATCTAGGAAACATATAATACTCTAAGGAGTCCAAGTTAGCAAGCAAATTTGTATAAAGAAACTGAGAGTACCTGAACTTGACCCCTTGAACCATTCCATGTACTATGAAGGAGAGATCCTTAGGAATCTGGTCCCACCCTCCATGCTTGTTAGACAAGCTGTGGATAACCACATGAAGCAGGTATTTCCACTGGGATGAGGCCTTCCCTTTCCTGAAGGTCTTTACAGAGAAATCTCCCTCATAGCCCATCTGCTCAAAGGAATGATTTACAACTTCCTTTGGAAAGGACAACTCACCTTCTTCATCATCCAGCTGCAAGTGAGTGTTGATGATGGTCGGAGTGATGAAGATTGTCCCCCCTTGCACTGTGGCAGACAGTGCCTTCTCCCCATCCATAATGACCTCTTGACAGGTCTTCTAGAATTCAAGTAGATGATCCTCATAGAGAGTAGGATCAATGGTAAGAGAGGTGAAGTAGTTAGATAGAGCTAAGAAACGGCAAATCTCTGAGAAACTTTCATCTTTCTCAGAGCTTAACAGAGCAACCTGGTTGTGTTGCCTGTGAAGTTGCATGGAGAAATCTGGGTTGTTTCCGCGGTTTAGGTTGCCCATTTGAGAAGCTTAAGGATGAAGAAGATGAAGAACAAAGGCTGTTTGGGAGAATTTAGGTTTAAGGAATAGTGTAATTGAAGAAGATAGTGAAAGATGGGGGAACCATTGGGTATTTATGTGAAAAGGATTTGAGACAAAGTTAATGAAAGAGGATAAACTTTGAAATCCGGATGTCGGTCCCACTTCTTAAAAGTAGTTTACTTTTGCCCAAAAATTAGTTTTCTTGGAAGTCGAGAAATCTTCCGAAGGTTATTTGCTTCGGAAGTTCTGAAGAAAAAGCTTCCGAAGGCAAATTGGCTTCAGAAGATATTTCAAAGGTTTTTGAGAATTTTGCTTCGGAAGAGAATTAACACTTAGAGATTTTTATTCTAAGGAGAATAAAAACTTCCAAAGGTAAATTGCTTTCGGAAGAAACTTGTTCTTTGAAAACATACAGAGTACTTAAGTTGATTTTAAGCTTCGGAAGATATTTCAGAAATTTCTTCCGAAGGTAAAATTACTGAAGCAGTTATTTGTTTACTAAGACATAAATTTCTTCCGAAGGTAATTATAAATCTTTCGAAAGAAAAGAGATCAAAATTTTCAAAAATCTAAGAAAAGTCTTTTGGAAAGATTTTCTTCCAAAGAAAACAAGGGCTTATGAAGATGATAAAATAGACAACTTAGGACACACAGGTTTTAGAAATAAATATGATTATGTTTTAAGAAAAGCTATTCAAAGTTAATCATCCCAATAGCTGATACAAGATATTTAAATCTCTGCTCATCAAAAGCTTTGGTGAATAGATCAGCACTTTGTTCATTTGTGTTAACTTTGACTAGTTTGATTAATCCTTTTTCAAAGTTATCTCTAATCAGATGATACCTGATATTGATATGTTTTGTCCTTGAGTGCTGCACAGGATTTTCTATGATTGAGATAGCATTGTTGTTGTCTATGTGGATGGGAGTCTCCTTGAAGTTGAATCCATAGTCCAGCATCCGATTTTGAATCCAAAGCACTTGAGCACAGCAGCTTGCAACAGCAATGTATTCAGCCTCAGCAGTTGATGTAGATACACAGGTTTGTTTCTTACATTGCCAAGAGACTAATCTTCCACCAAGAAATTGACATCCCCCTGATGTAGACTTTGCAGTCATGTTGCAGCCACCATAGTCACTATCTGTATAAGCATACAAATTAAAGTCAGAATTCTTTGGATACCAAAGGCCAAGTGATGGAGCACCTTTGAGATATCTTAAAATTCTTTTGACAGTGACCAGGTGTGACATCTTGGGGTTGGCTTGATATCTTGCACAGATGCATGTAGCAAACATGATATCTGGTCTGCTAGCTGTGAGGTACATAAGAGACCCAATCATTGCCCTATAGAAATGCTCATCAACACACTCCCCCTCAAGATCAGGTCCAAGGGAGTGATTTCTGGCTATGGGTGTCTTAGCAACCTTAAAATTAGTCATACTAAACCTTTTAAGTATGTCTTGTACATACTTTGACTGACTTATGAAGATGTCATTCTCAACTTGCTTCACTTGAATTCCTAGAAAGAAATTGAGTTCCCCCATGGCACTCATTTCAAACCTATCCTTCATCAGCTTCTCAAAGTCTTTGCAGAGCTTTGGATTAGTTGACCCAAAGATAATGTCATCTACATATACTTGAACTAGCATTATGTCATTTCTGTTCCTTTGATGAAGAGAGTTCCATCTATAGTACCCCTTTTGTAGCCATGTTGACAGAGATACTGAGATAGAGTCTCATACCACTTTCTTGGTGTTTGGTGCAGCCCATAAAGAGCTTTATCAAGCCTGTAGACATAATCAGGATGATCAGGATCTGCAAACCCAAGTGGTTGTCTGACATACACCTCTTCATTAATCACCCCATAAAGAAAAGCACACTTGATATCAAGTTGGTAGACCTTGAAGTTCTTGAATGCGGTAAAAGCTAGGAATATCCTAACAGCTTCAAGTCTTGCTACAGGAGCAAAAACATCTGTGTAGTCAATTCCTTCTTCTTGAGTATACCCTTGAACAACTAGTCTTGCCTTGTTCTTGATGACAAGTCCTCTATCATCCTTCTTATTCCTAAAAACCCATTTGGTTCCTATGGTAGTCTTCCCTTGAGGAAGAGGACATAGGTTCCAAACCTTTTGCCTTTTGAATTTAAGCAGCTCCTCTTGCATAGCTTCAACCCAACTTCCATCCTTTAGAGCCTTATCAATTTTTTTTGGCTCTATCTGGGACAAGAAACAAGAGTGAAGACAAACATTTGCTTCATGGGTTTTTCCTCTTGTTCTCACCCTTGAATCAACATCTCCAATGATGTTTGTGGTAGGATAAGACTTGTGGAACCTTAGCTGAGGGATCACAACAAGTTGCTTAGACATATCTAAATTTGATAAATTCTGATCTGGCAAGGAAGATTCATCCTCCACATCAGCACACTTATCAAGATTGACTTGATCCAATGAGTGTGTGATATCATTGATGTTGTCTTCAATGGAGTGGTTATCAGCATCAAGAAAATTCCTGATCACTTTCACCACCACCATTTTCTCCAACATTTGAAGCTCCTTCCTCTGAGTTTTGTGCCTCTAGGCTGGAATTTGAAGGCACCCCAGAAGTATCAGCAGGATTTGTTATTGATGTGCTGGTAGAAGCTTCATTTGCAGGATTAGTTACCACTGGAGCTGAAGATGTGTAACTGGAAGGTCTTCTTAGCTCAAATCTTAGGTCAGGATCACCTGTAGGTAGTATATCTATGGACCCTGAAGCATTCTCACAAGATTTGTTAAAATAGTTGGTAACTAAATCAAGATCAAATAGCCAATCCGGACCAGAACCTTTCACACTGGGAGTGTGCTCATTGAAAGTCACATTGGCTGACTCCTCAACTACTCTAGTTCTGAGATTGTATACTTTATAAGCTTTAGCTTGAGAAGAGTATCCAATAAAGTGTCCATCATCTGATTTCTCAGCAAACTTAGCAATTTGATCTTTGGTATTCAAGATGGTGCAAGGACATCCAAATGACTTGAGAAAACCAATGAAAGGCTTTCTCTTGTGCCAAAGTTCATAAGGAGTCTTACCATGTGTCTTAACTACTAAAACTCTGTTTTGCACATAGCAAACAGTGTTAACTGCTTCTGCCCAGAAGGTGATGGGCAGTTTAGAGTCATACAACATAGATCTTGCAGCTTCAATAGTGTCATGTTTCTCCTCTCAGTAACACCATTTTGCTGAGGAGTCCTGGGAGCACTATATTGTCTTGTAATACCTTTTTCATCACAAAATGTATCAAGGATCTGATTCTTGAATTCAGTTCCTTGATCACATCTTATGGTTTTGACCTTGTGATCACATTGATTCTCAATCTTTAAGATAAAATTCTTTAGAATCTCAAGGGTCTCATCCTTAGTTCTAAGAAAGAAGACCCAAGTGAATCTTGTAAAGTCATCTGTGATCACCAAGCAGTAAGAGGTCCTTCCTAGACTCATTACACTGGTGGGGCCAAAGAGATCCATATGTAATAAGTGTAGGGGATTAATGATGGAATTTCTTTCCTTTGGCTTGTGAGATACCTTGTGTTGCTTCCCCTTCAGGCATGCAACACAGTGATCATCACTTGTAAACTCTTTCTTTGGTATTCCAGTTACCCAATCATTCTTAATTAATTTATTCATGTTTTTAAAGTTTACATGTCACATTCTTTTATGCCAGAGGAAAGATTCATCATTATTTGCTTTTTGCCAGAGGAAAGATTCATCATTATTTGCTTTAGACAGAAAGCATGAAACTTCTCCTGAGGGAGATGTTTCTTGCAGGTTCATCTTGTACATGTTCCCTTTCCTGGGAGCTCTGAGCAGGATTTGCTCATGAGGAATGACCACCCCAGGCCTGAGAACAATGCACTCATGCTCAGTGAAGAGCATGTTATGACTCTAATCACAAAATTGGGATACACTCAAAAGATTATATCCAAGCTCCCTGACAAAGTTTACCTTCTCAATGTTGAGCTTACCATTTGTGACCTTGCCCCTTCCTGTAATGTAACTTCTTGCATCTCTTCCAAAAGCAACTGGTCCTCCATCAATTCTTTTAAACTTTTGGAGTAGTGATCTATTGCCTGTCATGTGCCTAGAACAGCCACTATCAATGATCCATACATTTCTGTTTGTCTTGAGCTGTTCCTGCATAAAAGAGATGGTTAGTTATATTTACAAACCCAAGCCTCATTGGTCTTGGGCTCATCAAAAGAAGTTGAAGACAATGCAACAGTAATTGATCCTATAGTCATGCTAGAAGGATCATTTGCTAATGTTGATGAAGAACTTTCAGCCACTTGGTCTTTCTTTGACTTCCACACCGCCTTTGGAAGCTTAGACTTGACCTTCAATACATCAGAAGTTTTGATGACTGTGGAAATTTTGATGACTGGACCTTCGGAAGATCTTGCTTTCACTGCAGCAGGCTTCAGTGCTTCGGAAGTATTCCTTTCTTCCGAGACCAAATTTTCTTCCAAAGGCAAGTTTCCACTTGTCTTCTTCATCATTTTGGAGCTTCCGAAGGAAACAGATTTTCCTTCTAAAGCTTGCTTCTTCTTTTCCAAACTCTTAGAAGTTTCTTTCTTGGTCATGTGGAGAGTACTCTTTGGATTCTAAACACAATTCTTAGCAAGATGAGAAGTACTCCCACACATAACACAGTCCATTTTCTTCCTTCTATGAGTTTTTATTTGTGAACAAGGCTAAACTTGATCACTTTCCTTCTCCATCTTCATCTTTGCAGATGCTGTGGCAGTTCTTGTGGGGATGGAACTACCTTTGGAGCTGGATGGTTCAGGTTGTACAGTAGTGGTGCACAACTGATCAGCCTTCTTCTTGATGATAAGATGATTTGGACATGAACCAGAACTCTTGTTGATGGATTCAAGTTGGTGTCTTTAGCCTACACCGCTTCAAATCCTGCAGAGATGAAGACTTGTTTCTGTGCAGAATTGAAGGTGGCCTTGATCTCTTGAGCTTTTTTGGACTTCCTTTTGGCCTTCTGATCAAGTTCTTTCTTCTTGACTTGGTCATCCTAACAAGTTTTGCTCTCCTCAGAGGGATGGTGACCCTTCTTAGAATGCTCTTCTTCACTCTTCTCAGAGCCATTCTCCACCATCTCCTCTTCATCATCTTCAGTCACAGGATCTATGAGGGGAAGCTCATCTTCACAAGTTCCACACCTGGGAGATCTTACAGGCAAGATTGTGTGTGGAGGAGCTATCTCACAAGATCCTAGTCCCTGCTTATTTTGATAACAAACTTTTGCATGCAAGGATGAGGATATTATGTTCTTGAAGGTCTCTTCTTCAAGAACACATATTTCTGCCTTGGCTTTGCTGATCAAAAGCTCAGCCTAGCATTTAGTTAACTTAGTAATGAGGTCTTTGATCTGAGTCCTGTAGTTTGTGTGCTCATGTTTAAGATTTGAAATGATTTTCTCTAAGTCCTCTATCTTTAGTTTATAATCATTTTTCAGCTCTTTTAAAATCAGCCTTTAAGATATTTAAGGACTCAAGATCAGATCTCATTTCTAAGTTATAGGACCTGTATCTATTGACTTTAGCAATGCATTCAGGAGTACAAAGATGTTCCAATACCTTGGCTTCATCGTGGTCTACCATGAGTGCTTGGTTTGGAGATGCATCTTCCACCTAAAAGCTCTAGTCAAAGCCTGCTTCTTCAACAGTAACTGCAACTTGCTGTTTTGGCTTCTTATTCTGGGTGGCTCTCTTAGTGTAGTTTCGCCTAGCTTGTGTTTGGCCAGCATATGTCCTAGGTGCCTTACATTCCTTAGCAAAGTGTCCCATTTGGTTACAGTTATAACACATCACCTTGCTTTTGTCCAGCCCAAACTTTTCACTGGTTGCATTGCTTGGAAACTTCCTCCCTGTCCTCTTGTAGAATTTCTTGGCTCTATGAGTGAGAAAAGCCATTTGCTGAACTATCTTCATGTTTTCCAGATCATCTTGATGGATACAGCCCATATCTTCAAGGGTGAAGAGAAAGTTGACTGTGCTTTCATCAAAAGTCTCAAAGGCTTGTGAAGAGCTTGTCTCTTGAATGGGCTTCCTTGAGTGTAGCTTTCTCTTGGTGTCTCCGGGAAGGTGATGAAAGGACCCTTTTGTGAGTTGTCAGTGAAGCAGATAAGATGATGCTGTGGTTCTCTACTATCCCTTTCAACCACATAGAGGGCTGAAGTCAGTTGATTGCTGGAGTTATCAGATGAACTTTGAATATTCATCTCCATCTGGTATCCACTAAGAATACCATACAACTCTGTTAAAGTGAGAATCTTAAGGTTCTCAGTTCTCTTGATAATAACATAATAATGTGTCCATTGTCTAGGAAGAGAGGACATGAACTTCCTTACAATGTCCTTGTTCTCAAGAGTCACTCCAACATCCATTAGAGTGTCCACAATCTTAACATACCTGAAGTATTGTTGAGTCATGGTTTCACCTGTTTTCAAGGTGATGTTCTCAAATTGTTGCTTCAAGAGATCGTTCTTGTTCTCCTTGGCTTCAGTTGACTCCTCATACATCAGCTTCAGTGCATCCCATAGCTGTTTAGCTGTTTTGCACTTCTTGAAGCCTTTGTATATGGAGTTGGGAAGAGCAGTTTAAAAGGCTGTCATGGCTTTCTGATCAATATTTATCTCTTCCTATCTTCTTTAGAATAGTCAGCCACAACCTTTGGAATCATACCAATCATACTCTCCAGCAGCAGCTGAAGAGATGCTTGGTATGTGAGGCCCTGAGACAACAGATTCCCACATCCTGGAATTTTGTGACTTGATGACACCTTCCATTCGTTGGCACCAAGTGTCAAAGTCTTCATAGTGATCAGTGGGGACTTTGTCATGGTTCTAGTTTCCATATCAGTTTAGTAAGAGCTGCCATTTGAGATGTTAAGTATTTTGTGTGTGGTGAGATCTTACAATCAAGAGCCTGGAATGCTCTGATACCAATTGCAGGACCGGTTAAGGGATGGTCACTTACACACACAACACACAATGAGGAGAGTGTTATAGAACACTTAACAAATCAAATAGAGAACTGGTAACATAATGGTTTGATACTGAGAACACAAGCAAGTATAAGACAAAACAAGAACAAACAGCACAAGGATATTGGTTTTCAAGAATGTTGTATATTGCTCTCAAGTTCTTTACAAGTGTTACAAAGCATAAAGAAAGATACAAAGACCTAAGATACTATATACTACATCCTACAGCCGGCCATACTTTGAAGGCCAGCTGAAAACATTAATCTGGACAACAAAATCAATATAGAGTCAGAAGGCAGATTGCCTTTTATCTAGTGACTATGACATGGCATAGCTCACATCCTAATATATTACAAAAAAATAAAAGTACATAAAATAGAAAGCAAAAGACTCAAGACCTCAATGTTAGTTACCAAAAGCATGGGCCTTTTCACCGACTCATGTAAGTTGGTGAGTGATCAGAGTTGCAGCGGAAAGTGGTCCAGCTTTATTGAAAAGTACATCAGATAAAGCATATCTTAAAAGTCCTCGGAAGAAATCAATCTTCACTTCTTGGCTTCAGAAGACTTTGTCTTTGAAGCTTCAGAAGACTTTACTTTTGGCTTCGGAAAATGTTGGTCTTGGCTTCGGAATATTTTACACTTAGAATAATTCTCATGCAGAGTGTAAAACTTCTGAAGCATTTCTACTTTGCACTTAAGTGCATGCATGCAGGAGAGACTTTGAATGTTTTAGGTGCATCAGCCTTACATAAAACCTTACATTACTATTTTACCAATTTAAAATACTTTATGCTAAATGAAATGTATTTGTTTAATTGGATGTCTGAATGAATTTACTTCATGATAAATATTATTAAAAAAAATACAAACATTATAGAAAATTCAAAGTACACTTTCAATTATTCAAAATCCATTGATACAACCTGCTTATTTATGATTAAGGAAGAGATGCCGATGGTAAGAGTATGGGTATTTTGTTATCTTTGCTTATTAAGAAATCGACATATTTGCATAATTTATTATTGTTATTTTTACTTATTGAGTGCTCTTTTAGTTTACATTTAACCAAAGGCTTTACAATATGAAACTTAACATAATAATTATAGGCAACTAAGTTCAAATCCTAAGCCATAGTTTTGTCCAAAGGATCTGAAATTAAACGTCTGAGGCCAAATCTAACACTCATAAGATAAGGCATGTGAACCTTTTTTGATTATGCCGGTTAATTTAAAAAAAAAGTGATGAGAAAAGCTGAATATCTGAAATTGGTAAATTGTTGTTGGTGATAAAATAAAAGTAACGGTTGCCTACCCGTGTTTGATAGCGATCTGAAATTTAAGTTGATCGGATTGAAGAGGAGTGACGGAGGGGGAACTAAACAAAGATTGTAAATGAGCCACAAGCCTACAAAGATAAGCAGTGGATGAGGGCAATGGTGCATCAACAGAGTGGCGGTATTGAGGAGGACGGCGACAGGCTGGTGAGGCGGCGACAGGGATGCAACAGGCAGAGGTGGGAGTTGCTGAGTGGAATGGGAGTCTATTGTTGTGGGTGAGAATTTTAATTTCCAGGGGTAAAATGGTAAGGATTCATTTATCACTAGGGTGAAGCTTAACTATTCAGTGCTAAATGAAATAATTAAGAGGCAATGTTTTTCTGAAACAAACACCCTCACTTCTTACCGATTCAGAAGTAGCCTCTTAATGGTTCAAAATAACTATTTTATCTCTCTAAACTATTTTGTGCCAAATAAAATGCATGTATTTGATTAGATTTCTAAAATACTAAACTAAATTATAAATAATTATACAAAAGAAAGTACAAAACATCACGGATAGTCTAAATAAACCTATAAACTCCAAGTTTCATAAAGAAGCAATATATAACTTTTTATAAACTTGCAACATCTTGAAATCAAACCGAACAAAAATTTCATAAACTAGAAACATCTTGAATCAAACTAAAAATAACTTTCATAAGCTGGAACAACTTAAAATCAAACTAAGTACAATTGAAAATTTCTAAAAATCAAACTCATAAACTAGCAACATTTTTTTTAAAATCAAACCAAATACAACTTTAACAAACTAGAAACATTTAAATTTAAAACATCTTGAAATCAAACCAAATACAATGACAAATTATTAAAATTAAACTCATAAACTAGCAACCCAAATACAACTTTTATAAACTAGCAACATCCAACTCAAATCCATGGACTTGAAACATACAACTTTCATTAAAGTCTAATTTTCATATTCATAAAATTCTAGAAATAAAATTTCATAAAAGCCCTAATTTTTCAAATTCATGGAACCTTAGAACAAACAAATTTCATAAGTCCTTAATTTTCGAATTCATGGAACCTTATGCAGGACCGTTTAAGGGCTTTAACACAATTACAACACAACAACACAATGAGGAGATTAACTAAACTCTAATCAAACAGTGAACTGGGTAACCAAAAGTGATACATAACACAAGTAAAGCAAGAGACAGAACAAGAGAGTATGGTTTCAAGGAGGCAGTATATTGCTTTCTCAAGTTCTTTTACAAGTGTTACAAAGCATAAAGAAAAGATACAAGAACTTGAAATACTTATACTACAACCTACAGCCGGCTATACTTTGAAAGCCAGCTGGATACAATTGACTAGACACTAACAAAATCAATTGTAGGATCAAAAGGCATATCTGCCTTTTGACCTTGTGACTATGACATGCCATAGCTCACATCCTTATACAATACAAAAAGGATAAAGTACATAAAGTGGAAAGTTGAAGACTCAAGACCTCAATGTACATTACCAAAAGCAAGGCCCTTTTCACCAACTCATGTAAGTTGGTGACTTTACAGAGATGCAGCGGAAAAGGTGCTTTATGGAACAGTACATCAGATAAAGCATGTGTACTAAAAGTCTTCGGAAGAAATCTGTCTTCATAGGTTGAAGCTTCGGAAGACTTTGTCTCTGAAGCTTCGGAAGACTTCATGTTTGGCTTCGGAAGATATTGGTCTTGGCTTCGGAAGATTTTACACTTAGAGTATTTTCTAATGCTTTGTGTAAAACTTCCGAAGCATTCTTCACTTCAGTACTTAGTGCATGTTGCTGAGACACTTAGGCTGTTTTGGGTTGCATCAGACTTCAGGAATCCTTACAAACTCCCCCTAGGCTGATGCTACCAAAACACTTAGAAGATCTTCAAATGTTGGTAGTCTTCAGTACAATCAGGACCATTCCTTTCTTCATGAGATGGTCAGGATCATCAAGACTCTCATAGTATCTTCTCATCTCAAAGAGATCATGCAGAGGTAAGTTGATTATGTCTTGCCATGAGTAGACATTCTCAACACCTTGATCTCTGATAACATGCCATCTTTCTGGATTAGTAGAGTAAGTCCAGGACAAGATGGGTGTCTCAGTTATTAGAGGAGCCACTTGAATAGGAGTTGATTGGGCTGCCTCATCATGCACTTCCTCAGGTTGATCTGATTCAGCCTGAGGTGCAGAGGTAGATGACTTTGGCTTCTTCTTCTTAGTCTTTGGTTTAGAAGCCATCCTCTTCTTCCTCTTGGATGTCTTTAACTGAGAAGACTGGTCTGCAGCACCATGTTGATCATCAGTGTCTTTCTCAGTTGGGTGTTCCTCCCTCACAGGTTCAGAAGGAGAGGGAGTTTGACCCTGCCTAGGATCAGAAGATGAAGCTTGCTGAGGCTCAGCTGGAGGTGCTGGTTGAGGTGTCTCTGGTTGTTCAAACTTGACCTCCACTTCAGGTGGGACTTGACTTGGAAGAGAGTGCAAGTCAATGAGTTCTCCACTTTTAATCTTCTGCTTGATCACCCTAATATGCTCATCCATGGTGGATAGAGACATGGGGCCAAGTCTCCTTCCGGAGAATCCATACAGCTTCAAGAAGCTCACCATTCTTTGTCTGTCAGCAGACTTCTTTGCATTCTTTTGAATGATGGCTCTTGACTTTGCAGCTTCTTCCCTTAGCTTTCTTTTAGTTGTCTTTCTTTCCTTGACTAACTCAAGCTCAAGTTGCTTTAGATACTCGAACTCAATGAAGTCATAGGACAAGGGAAGAAGTGCATCTGCCTGATAGAAGCCTGTGGCACTCAGGTAGTTGATCATCTTGATCCTATCTTCTTCTTTATCTACCTGAGGTTCTTGTGGAGCCACATCTTCCTGTGCAGGACTTTCTTGAACTGGTGAGAGAGTAGGAGCATGCTTGTAAAGTCTTTTCTGTCTCTTCTCCTCTTTGAGTTGGAGAAGTATCATTGCATCCTCTTTCTCCTTCAACTCTCTTGACACTTCCTGTCAGCCAGTTCATTTAGCTCTTCTAAGGGGAGGGAGATGATTTCATCAATGTCATAGTTCCTGGTCTGTAAGTAGGTAATCCTGACTGCCCTTAACTCATCATCTTGAGTATTTGGTCTGGGAGCAGCCCTGATTGCAGCTTGCATGAAGCTAGATGACCCAGTAGAACTTTCTCCCCTTAGTCTCCTTTTCCTCTCTCTCTCTCTTCCTCCTCAATTTCCTCAGGAGTCATTATCCTTTTCCCTTTGTCACCAACAGACCTTTGTGACTCAGGGTGGATTGAGGCTTGGCCTTCATTGCTTGGAGTAGCTTCCATGCTCTGGCCAGAGAGAGGCTGAGAAACACCTTCACCAGCAGGTGTCTCAGATGGAGTTTGGACCTCAGCAGCAGTTGTTGATGATGAGACAGGGGTCTCAGGTTCTGTCACTGGGCCTTCAGTCAAGGTTTCCCCTATGAAACTAATCTTAGGGTCCACCTCAACATCCAGTTGACCGATGACATTGCCTGATTCCCTAAGTCTCCTTCTTAGAGTAAACTCTGCAAGGATCCTGTCTTGGATTCTTTGAGCCAGCCTGTCAGCTTGTCTTGAATTGCTTGGATTGACAAGTGGCAAGTTGACTAAATCCAGTCTTTCATAAAAGCTCAGGCTTTGGAATTGAAAAACTTCTTGTTGGCCTTGAACTCTTTGAAGTATAAGGGCTCTCCTGTCATCATCATACCTCCACCTTATGATGTGATTGCCAGTTCCTAGTGGTGGAGATGAGACAGCCCTTGGTATACCTTCCTCAAAGAGACTCCTGATGAGAGAGTCTATAGAGTCCACATTAATGTGAACTTGAGGAAGTTGCTGAGAATGCACAACAGCAAGTGAGGATGGTGAGTCCTCTATGTCCATTCTCTCTGAAGAACTCCCAGGTTCTGTGGTTGTAACAACTTTCTCCCCCTTTTTGGTAGCATCACCCACTTGCATAGGTGAGCTGGAGGATAAGTCAATCACTTCCACAGGTTCTTGTGTTCCTGGTTGAGCTCTCCTTAAAGGTCTCCCAGCTAGTTTTTCCTGCAGATATGAAATCTGGAGTTGCTGATCATTGACCCTGTTTTGCAGGGTAGTCACCTGAGATTCCAAGTGACTAACCTTAGAGACTAAATAGGTGCATGTTTTTGACAGTTTTTGCACCTTTAGTCTCAAATTCCCCTCATCTTCATCAGAAGATTCATTGGGGGATGAGATGATTGGACCAAAGTCCTCTCTCTCACCACCAGCTTGAGTTTCTTGGCTGCTGGTTTTCCTCTGCTCACTGGCAGCCTCAGTTGAGATGCCAATGGGCTGAGTTGCCATGGTTGAGGTCTTAATGATGTAATCACTTTCAAAAGTGAGAGCCTCTTCCATATGGACATCCTGAACAGGTTCAGAAGTGTCCACCTCAGTAATAGGTGACTGATGGGGGATAGACTGAGGAGAGTCAGAGGTACTCATCTCTCTTTGAGTAGGGGAGGAGAAGAGAGACTCATGGTACTCACTGAATCCTAAGTCTTCATCAGTGTAAAAGGATAGGTTGGGAATTGGTTGGTTGAGATCCAAAGGCTGGGGATGGTAGCTGTCCCCTGAAGGTTGTCCACTTGAGTGTTGAGACTCAGAGTGAAGGCTTAAGGTTGTTGGGCTATTGAGCTCATCAGGGTGAGCTTGAGGAACCTCAGCCCTGATAGGTGAAGTAATGGGAGTGGTTTGCTCCTCAGGAGAAGTGGGAGCTCTAGTGTCCACTTCTTCCTGTAAGGTTGAGTATTTGGGGGCCTGCACAGACTCAATAGCCTGAGCAGGGGTTCGTTTGGATTTTCTTTGGTAGGTGAGGGTGATTTCTGGTCTTTTTAATGGTAAGGACAAAAGAGGTGTGGGTTCAACACTAGCTTGTGTTGCTAGGTTGTCACCTTGAGCAATGAGCTCTAACATTTTTGGGACTAGGGCTGTTTCTACCCCAGAGAAGCCTACAGTTGGCTTCTTCATTATTTTAAAGATGCCGGGCTTCATCTGTCCCAATTTAAGAATATTACTTGTTTCCCTCAACTGTGAGCCCAGTTCACAGTTGAGAATGTGTTGAACATATCTAGGAAACATGTAATACTCTAAGGAGTCTAAGTTTGCAAGTAAATTAGTATAAACAAATTGTGAATACCTGAACTTGACCCCCTGAACCATTCCATGAACTATAAAGGAGAGATCCTCAGGAATCTGGTCCCATCCACCATGCTTGTTTGACAAGCTGTGGATAACCACATGGAGCAGGAATTTCCATTGGGATGAGACCTTCCCTTTCCTAAAGGTCTTTACAGAGAAATCTCCCTCATAGCCCATCTGCTCAAAAGAATGATTAACAGCTTCTTTGGGAAGGACACCTCACCTTCTTCATCATCCAGCTGCAGATGTTGATTAATGATGGCCGGAGTGATGAAGATTGTCCTCCCTTGCACTGTGGCAGACAGTGCCTTCTCCCCATCCATAATGACCTCTTGGCAGGTCTTCCAGAATTCAAGCAAGTGATCCTCATATAGAGTAGGATCAATGGTCAGGGAGGTGAAGTAGTTTGACAGAGTCAAGAATTGGCAAATCTCTGAGAAACTTGCATCTTTCTCAGAGCTTAACAGAGCAACTTGATTATGTTGCCTGTGTAGTTGCATGGAGAAATCAGGGTTGTTTCTGCGGTTAAGGTTGGCCATTTCAGAAGCTTAAGGGTGAAGAAAGGTAGAAAGCAAAGGCGGTTTAGAGAATTAGGTTAGAGAAACAGTAGAATTGAGGAAGATAGTGGGAAAGAGGGGGAACCGTTGGGTATTTATATGAAAAGGGATTTGAACCAAAGTTAATGAAAGAGGATAAACTTTGAAATCCGAAAGTCGGTCCCACCTCTGAAAAGGTAGTTTACTTTTGCTCAAAAAGTAGTTTTCTTGGAATTCGAAAAGCTTCCGAAGTTTATTTGTCTTCGGAAGTTTTGATGAAAAAGCTTCCGAAGCTAAAATGGCTTCGGAAGATTTTCCTGAGAGTCTTGAAGATTTATGCTTCGGAAGAGAAATAAACCCTTTGAATGCTTTGTATAGAGATAAACAAAGCTTCCGAAGGTTAATTTTGCTTCGGAAGGAAAAGGTCCTTAAAAATAAATAAGTGTCTGAGATAAGAATTTTAAGCTTCGGAAGATGAATTTGACTTCTTCCGAAGGTAAAATCTCTTAGACAGTTATTATTTTGAAGACATGTTTTTCTTCCGAAGATAAAATTTTATCTTCCGAAGTATCAAAAATTTTCAAGAATCTAAGGAAAGTCTTCAAAAAGAATTTTACATCCAAAGAAAACATGAGCTTATGAAAGTGATGAACTAGACAACTTAGGACACACATATTTTAAGAAGAAATAATTAGAATTAGTTTTAATAAAAAGTCTACTCAAAGTTAATCATCCCAATAGCTGATATCAGATACTTAAATCTCTGTTCATCAAAAGCTTTTGTGAACAGATCAGCATATTGTTCATCTGTATGAACTTTGACTAGTTTAATTAATCCTTTTTCATAGTTATCTCTTATTAAATGATACCTGATGTTGATGTGTTTGGTCCTTGAGTGCTGCACAGGGTTCTCAGTGATAGAGATAGCACTATTGTTGTCTATGTGGATAGGAGTCTCTTTGAAGTTAAATCCATAGTCCAGCATCTGATTTTGAATCCAAAGCACTTGAGCACAGCAGCTTGCAGCAGCAATGTATTCAGCCTCAGCAGTTGATGCAGACACACAGGATTGTTTCTTGCATTGCCATGAGACCACCCTTCCACCAAGGAATTGACATCCCCCAGATGTAGACTTTGCAGTCATATTGCAACCACCATAATCACTATCTGTATAGGCATACAGATTGAAATTTGGATTCTTTGGATACCATAGACCAAGTGTTGAAGCACCTTTGAGGTATCTTAAAATCCTTTTCACAGTGATTAAGTGAGACATCTTAGGGTTGGCTTGATATCTTGCACAAATACATGTAGCAAACATGATATCAGGCCTGCTAGCTGTAAGATACATAAGAGACCCAATCATAGCCCTGTATAAGTGCTCATCTACACACTCCCCCTCAAGATCTGGACCAAGGGAGTGGTTTCTGGCTATGGGTGTCTTAGCAATCTTACAATCAGTCATATTGAACCTCTTGAGTATGTCTTGAACATACTTTGACTGACTTATGAAGATGCCATCTTCAACCTGCTTCACTTGAATTCCCAGAAAGAAGTTGAGTTCTCCCATTGAACTCATCTCAAATCTGTCTTTCATCAGCTTCTCAAAGTCTTTGCAGAGCTTTGGATTAGTTGAACCAAAGATGATGTCATCCACATATACTTGAACCAGCAATAAGTCATTTCCCTGTCCTTTGATGAAGAGAGTTCCATCTATAGTACCTCTTCTGTATCCATGCTTACAAAGATACTCAGATAGTGTCTCATACCACTTCCTGGGTGCCTGATGCAGCCCATAAAGAGCTTTGTCAAGCTTGCAGACATAATCAGGATGATCAGGGTCTACAAAACCAGGTGGCTGTTTGACATAAACCTCCTCATCAATCACTCCATATAAGAAAGCACACTTTACATCAAGTTGGTAGACCTTGAAGTTCTTGGATGCAGCAAATGCCAGGAATATCCTAACAGCTTCTAGTCTTGCTACAGGAGCAAAGACATCAGTGTAGTCAATCCCTTCTTCTTGTGTGTATCCTTGAACAACTAGTCTTGCCTTGTTCTTGATGATGATTCCTCTATCATCCTTCTTGTTTCTAAAAACCCATTTGGTTCCAATGGTAGTCTTCCCATGAGGAAGAGGACAAAGGTTCCAAACTTTCTGCCTTTTGAATTGAAGCAGCTCTTGTTGCATAGCTTCAACCCAACTTCCATCCTTTAGAGCTTCATCAACTTTCTTGGGCTCTATCTGAGATAAGAAACAAGAGTGAAGACAAACATTTGCTTCATGGGTTTGTCCTCTTGTTCTTACCCCTGTGACAACATCTCCAATGATGTTTGTGGTGGGGTGAGACTTGTGGATCCTTAGCTGAGGGATCACAGCAAGTTGTTGAGAAAGATCTAAATTTGAGAAATTTAAATCTGGTCTGGAAGATTCACCCTCCACATTATCACACTTATCAAGATTAACTTGATCCAATGAGTGTGAACATCATTGATGTTGTCATCTATGGTATGGTTATTAGCATCAAGAAATTCCTGATCACTATCACCATCACCATTGTTGTCTTCTACAAGTGAGGTGTCTTTATCTGGTTGAGAGGCCTCTGAGCTGGAATTTGAAGGCATGCCAGATGTATCAGCTGAATTTGTCATTGTTGTGCTGATAGAAACCTCATTTGCTGAAGTAGTTCCAACTGGAGCTGAAGATGTATGAGTTGAAGGTCTTCCTAGCTCAAATCTTGGATCAGGATCACCTGTATTTAGATTTTCTGCAGATCCTGAAACATGCTCACAAGATTTGTTAAAACAGTTGGTAACTAAATCAAGATCAAACAGCCAATCCGGACCAGAACCAGCCACACAAGGAGTGTGCTCATTGAAAGTCACATTGGCTGACTCCTCAACAATTCTAGTTCTGAGATTGTATACTCTATAAGCTTTAGCTTGAGAAGAGTATCCAATGAAATGTCCATCATCTGATTTCTCAGCAAACTTGGCAATTTGATCTTTGGTATTCAAGATGGTGCAGGGACATCCAAATGACCTGAGAAAACCAATGAAAGGTTTCCTCTTGTGCCAAAGTTCATAAGGAGTCTTACCATGTGTCTTAACTACTAAAACTCTGTTTTGCACATAGCAAGCAGTATTAACTGCCTCTGCCCAGAAGGTGATAGGCAGTTTAGAGTCAGACAACATAGTTCTTGCAGCTTCAATAAGTGTCCTGTTTCTCCTCTCAGCAACTCCGTTTTGCTGAGGAGTCCTGGGAGCACTATATTGTCTTGTAATACCTTTTTCATCACAAAATGTATCAAGGATTTGGTTCTTGAATTCAGTTCCTTGATCACATCTTATGGTTTTGACCTTGTGATCACATTGATTCTCAACTTTTAAGATGAAATTCTTCAGAATCTCAGGGGTTTCATCCTTAGTTCTAAGGAAGAAACCCAAGTGAATCTTGTAAAATCATCTGTGATCACCAGACAGTAAGAGGTCCTTCCTAAACTCATTACACTGGTGGGGCCAAAGAGATCCATATGTAACAAGTGTAGGGGAGTAGTGATGGAGTTCTTTTCCTTAGGCTTGTGAGATACCTTGTGTTGCTTCCCTTTCAGGCATGCAACACAATGATCATCACTTGTAAACTCTTTCTTTGGCATTCCAGTTACCAGATCATGTTTAATTAATTTATTCATGTTCTTAAAGTTTACATGGCACATTCTTTTATGCCATAGGAAAGACTCATCACTATTTGCTTTAGATAGAAAGCATGAAACTTCTCCAGAGGGAGATGTTTCTTGCAAATCCATCTTGTACATGTTCCCTTTCCTGGGGGCTCTGAGCAGGATATGCTCATGAGGAATGACCACACCAGGCTTGAGAACAATGCACTCATGCTCAGTAAAGAGCATGTTATGACTCTGATCACAAAATTGGGATACACTCAGAAGATTGTACCCAAGCTCCTTAACAAAGTTTACCTTTTCAATGCTGAGCTTACCATTTGTGACCTTGCCCCTTCCAGAAATGTAACCACCTTCATCTCCTCCAAAAGCAACTGGTCCTCCATCAATTCTCTCAAAATTATGGAGTAGAGACCTATTGCCTGTCATGTGCCTGGAACAGCCACTGTCAATTATCCAGACATTCCTGTTTGTCTTGAGCTGTTCCTGCACAAAGAAAATGATTAGTTACATTTGGAAACCCAAGCCTTACTTGTCTTGGGCTCATTAAGTGTAATAGAAGGTAATGCAACAGTAATAGATCCTATGGTTGTACTATGGGGATCTTCAGCTGTTGTTGATGGAGAAACTTCAGTCATTTGGTCTTTCTTAGACTTCCACACCACCTTTGGAGTCTTGGACTTGACCTTCAAAACCTTAGAAGCTTTTGGAACTTCACAAGTTTTGATGACTGATCCTTCGGAAGAATCTACAGTCACTGCAGCAGACTTCAGTGCTTCGGAAGAACTCCTTTCTTCCGAGACCAACTTTGCTTCCGAAGGTAATTTTCCATTTACCTTCTTCTTTGATTTGGAGCTTCCGAAGGAAACAGACTTTCCTTCCGAAGCTTGAGACTTCTTGAGACTCTTTGAAGTCTTTGTTTTAGTCATGTGGACAGTACTTTTAGGATTGTATGGGCAATCCTTAGCAATGTGAGAAGTACTTTCACACATAACACACAACATTTTCTTCTTCAAAGAAGTCTCCCTTTGAGAGCAAGACTGGCTTTGGTCACATCCCTTCTCCACCTTCATCTTGGTAGATGCTGAGACAGTTCCTTTGGGCTGTGAACTGTTCTTGGAGTTTGATGGTCCAGGCTGTGCAGCAGTGGTACACAGCAGCTCAGTCTTCTTCTTGGCACTGAGATGATTTGAACAAGAACCATGACTCTTAGCTAAGGAGTCTTGGTTGATGTCTTCAGTCCTTACTACTTTGAAACCTGCAGAGATAAAAACTTGTTTCTGCTTAGCATCAAAAGTAGCCTTGATTTCTTGAGCCTTCTTTGCTTTCCTTTTGCTCTTCCTGATCAAGTTCTTTCTTTTGGACTTGGTCATCACAGTTGATTTCTTCTCCTCAGAAGGATAGTGGCCCTTGGAAGAATCCTCTTCTTCACTCTTCTCAGAGGAATTCTTCACTATCACTTCTTCATCATCCTCACTTACAGGATCTATGAGAGGAAGCTCATCTTCACAAGTTCCACACCTAGGAGATCTTACAGACAAGATTGTGTGTGGAGGAGCTATCTCATTTGATCCCAGTCCCTGTCTATTTTGATAACAAACCTTGTTGTGCAGGGATGAGGATATCATGTTCTTGAAGGTCTCTTCTTCAAGAACACTCTTCTCTGCCTTGGCTTTGCTGATCACAAGCTCAGCCTGGCACTCAGTTAACTTAGTGATGAGATCTTGGATCTGAGTTCTAAAATCTGTATGTTCATGTTTTAGTACTGAAATGGTTTTCTCCAAGTCCTCTATCTTTAACTTGTAATCATTTTCAGACTTTCTAAAATCAGATTTTAATATGTTTAATGACTCAAGATCAGATCTCATCTCTAGGTTGTAGGACCTGTATCTATTTACTTTAGCAATGCATTCAGGGGAGCAAAGATGTTCCAATACCTTGGCTTCATCATGGTCAGCCATCAGTGCTTGGTTTGGAGAAGCATCCTCCACCTGAAAACTCCAGTCAAAGCCTCCCTCTTCAACAGCAACAGCAGCATGTTGCTTTGTCTTCTCAGCCTGAGGAGCTTTGTCAGTAAAGTTTGGTCTGGGTTGTGTTTGGCCCCCATTTGCTTTAGGTGCCTTACACTCCCTAGCAAAGTGACCCATAAGGTTACAGTTGTAACACTTAACTTTGCTTTTATCCAGCCCAAACTTACTACTGGTAGCATTGCTTGGAAATCTTCTTCCTGTCCTCTTGTAGAACTTCTTGGCTCTGTGAGTGAGGAGAGCCATCTGCTGAACTATCTCCATGTATTCCAGGTCATCTGGATGGATACAGTCCAGGTCTTCAAGAGTGAAAAGATAATTCCCACAGCTTTCATCTGCAGACACAAAGGCTTGAGAAGAACTTGTCTCTTGGAATGGGCTTCCTTGAGTAAAGTTCTCCCTTGGTGTCTCCGGGAAGGTGATGAAAGGACCCTTTTGTGAGTTGTCAGGGTAGCATATGAGATGATGCTGGGGTTCTATGCTGTCCCTTTCAACCACATGAAGGGCTGAACCCATTTGATTGTTGGAGTTGCCAGATGAACCTTGCATGTTCATCTCCATCTGGTATCCACTGAAATCCCATACAACTCTGTAAGAGTAAGAGTCTTAAGGTTCTCAGTCCTCTTGATCACCACACAATAGTGTGTCCATTGCCTAGGAAGTGAGGACATGAACTTCCTTACAATGTCCCTGTTCTCAAGAGGAACTCCTCCATCCACTAGGGTATCCACAATCTCAACATACCTGAAGTATTGTTGGGTCATGGTTTCACCTGCTTTGAAGGTGAAATTCTCAAACTGCTGCTTCAGAAGATCCTTCTTGTTCTCCTTGGCTTCAGAGGAGCCTTCATACATCAGCTTCAGTGCATCCCACAGCTGTTTGGCTGTCTTGCACTTCTTAAAACCTCTGTATACAGAGTTTGGGAGAGCAGTCTGAAGAGCAGTCATGGCCTTCCTGTCAATCTCTACTCTTTTTCTATCTTCATCTGAGTAGTTGGCCACATCTTTAGGAATCATACCAGCACCAGTAGCAGAGGGGGTGCTGGGTATGAAAGGTCCATTCTCAACAGATTCCCACATTCTTGAATCAAGAGACCTGATGAAGCCTTCCATCCTCATGCACCAGGTGTCAAAATCATCAAGAGTGATCAGTGGGGATTTGTTCATGGTTCCAGTCTCCATATCAGTCTTTGAGATGGAAGCCATTTGAAGAGTTTAGCTTTTGTGTGTGTGAGGGATCTTAAGATGGTTAGATCTTATATCAAGAGCCTGGAATGCTCTGATACCAATTGCAGGACCGTTTAAGGGCTTTAACACAATTACAACACAACAACACAATGAGGAGATTAACTAAACTCTAATCAAACAGTGAACTGGGTAACCAAAAGTGATACAAAGAACACAAGTAAAGCAAGAGACAGAACAAGAGAGTATGGGTTTCAAGGAGGCAGTATATTGCTTTCTCAAGTTCTTTTACAAGTGTTACAAAGCATAAAGAAAAGATACAAGAACTTGAAATACTTATACTACAACCTACAGCCGGCTATACTTTGAAAGCCAGCTGGATACAATTGACTAGACACTAACAAAATCAATTGTAGGATCAAAAGGCATATCTGCCTTTTGACCTTGTGACTATGACATGCCATAGCTCACATCCTTATACAATACAAAAAGGATAAAGTACATAAAGTGGAAAGTTGAAGACTCAAGACCTCAATGTACAGTTACCAAAAGCAAGGCCCTTTTCACCAACTCATGTAAGTTGGTGACTTTACAGAGATGCAGCGGAAAAGGTGCTTTATGGAACATTACATCAGATAAAGCATGTGTACTAAAAGTCTTCGGAAGAAATCTGTCTTCATAGGTTGAAGCTTCGGAAGACTTTGTCTCTGAAGCTTCGAAAGACTTCATGTTTGGCTTCGGAAGATATTGGTCTTGGCTTCGGAAGATTTTACACTTAGAGTATTTTCTAATGCTTTGTGTAAAACTTCCGAAGCATTCTTCACTTCAGTACTTAGTGCATGTTGCTGAGACACTTAGGCTGTTTTGGGTTGCATCAGACTTCAGGAATCCTTACACCTTATAACATACATATTTTATAAAAGCACTAATTTTTTTCAAATTTATGGAACCCTAGAAATAAATTTTACAAAATCATATATTTAAGTGGAGATGAGAAGATATTTACCCAGAGAAGTTATGAGTTGAAAGGTGTTGCAGAGAGAAGTTACGATTTGAGAAGGGATGCAAAAGATCCAACAAAATGAGGGGGTTGCAACCAATTTCTTGTGTTGAGAGGGTTGCACCTCTGGTCGCAAGGGAAGGGGGTGATGCTAGCAAAGTGGCCACCGACAAGGATCAGTTGTAATAGAGAGATATTGCGGGTGGGAGAGGGTGATGATGATGAATGTCGACCGTAGGGATAGGGTTTTGGTTGGAAGGAAGGGTAAACTTGTCAAGTTTTCCATTCAACATCTTTTTATTACTTAACAATCAAGAGCTAAGTGAAATGACTAGGAAATACATTTTTATACAAACACCTAAACCTATTATCGATTAAGATGCAGCCTGTCACACCCCCGCTAAAAGCGGAAACACGGGGATGTAACGAGACCGGGATCGTCATAACACATGGTAAGCGATAGAGAGCAATATAAATAAATGATGACATGCGTGTCATGACGACACCCGACAACAAGGGGACTTGTGTCATGTTTAGTCAATGTTCACGACAACATAGCCATAAGCATAACATGATGAAGATACACATAATCACATAAGATGAAATTGTAAATGTTAATTCCCACAACCCGGGAACAAGTTTCAAAAGTTGATAATTGTTTACAAGCGTTAACATTGTTCAAAAGATTGTTTATCATAACATGTTAAGTCCCAAAAATGCATCCTAGGGTCTCCACTAAGGCAGCACACCTAGATTCCTGGACTTGTATGATCACCTGAAAAGATATGCTTAAAACGGTCAACATAATTGTTGGTGAGCTCGTAGGTTTAGGTAATAAAATGTAAGTGATGATGTATAATGTAAGCGAAATGGAATACCGTGAATACAGTTATATACACAAGTAAATTCACATGACATGAGCTTTGCAACCAAACCTAGCGACGTACACAAAGAGATTGTCGGCATATATTCACCCAAGGGCCCGTTCCTGGCCACTGATGGTACCAACTAGTATACCATCAAACGAGGGTGGGGGTGTCAACCCAGTAGTACTACCAATACCTAACCGTCGGTTCCCACACTGGAATTAAATAGTTGCAAAGATAGAACCACACAGCAGACCCAAGCATGTATCAAATAGTACTTGCAACACAGTATCACGTTGATTCCTTGTATGTAAAATGTATGTAAGTTGTACAGCATTGAAAATGAGTAAGCATACTTTTCCCCCAAGTTGTAAATGATTGAAATATTGTATAAACGTAAAAAGGGGCCACGAAACTCACTTGTTAGGTGGTAAGTATGTATGAGCAATGTATCCCAAATGTTGAATGCAAATAAACAGTCAAACACCTATTGACAGTTATCGTATAGCATTAATGATATGACATGATAAGCGCGTAATAATGATGGGTCGGTTCGCGTATAACACACACAGACTGACACGCGTACTAGATCTTATGTAGATCCAAGTACAAGACATTATCGCCATTAATGATGATGTTTAAGTAAAAGTCTCGTTGTTATTGAAGAAGTATTGAATATGTGTCAATAGTTATAAGTCGGTTGATCGTTGTAAAGCGTTAGTTTAATTTGTTTAAAATAGTATGTGTGCCCTTTTTCGCGTTGACTTTAATCTTTGTGGCCGAACAATGGCTTATTGTGTTAATGTTACCTCAACATCACACGCCATACTCACACCACGCACAAGGAGATCAAACAAAACAATTTCAGTCGCATAACAAGGCCAGACGCACGACTCAACCTCCATTCGTACGAATCAACCCTCAATCGTGCGAATCAGCTTCATTCGTACGATTGAGCCTTCATTCGTATGACTGGCCTTCAGTCGTACCACACAACACCCAATCGCACGACTCAACCCCCATACGCACGAATTCAACCTTCAATCGTGCGAATTAGCTACTTTCGTACGATTGAACCTTCATTCGTGCGATTGGACTCCAGTCGTGCGATTCACGCACATTCGCACATATTCAGTCGGTCACCTGACTCAATCGCACACAATCACTCAATCGCATGACTCAATCGCATACACTCATTCGCACGCATGACTCAATCGCATACAGACACTCAGTCGCACAACTCAGTCGCACGACATGCCTAGTCGCACAACCCAGTCGCACGATTGACTCAGATGCATGATTCAGTCGCACGACCCACTCAGTCACACGGCTCAATCGCATGGTTGACCCAGTCGCCTGATCTGCAGAATCGCGACTGTGGTCGGTGGAGCAGCCCCCGAGCTGCTCTAAACACGGGTTTTACACCACAAGGACCTCCAGAAACACTCAATAACATACACAAACATGAAACACAAGCAAAAAGGCCTCACACGCACCCATACGACCTTGTGTGTTCGGGTTGAACCCGAACACCCGAAACCCTAGTTTTGGACAGCCGTGAAAAGGCTAGAAAACGGACAACCAAAGACAACTACCTGCTAGAAAGGAGTAGTCTAAGCTGTAGACGGTGTCTAAACGAAGAAAACAAGACCTCGCGGTTTGGATTTGGTGCTAAAATGGAGATTTTGTGTGTGTAGAGGATGAAGATGAAGAAGATGGTGAAAAATGAAGCTTAGGACTGGTAAGGGGGTATTTATACCCAGCCCAAGTTTGCAAAATTACATGTTTAGTCCCTGCACTTAACCCCCGAGTTTTCCCAAATTTGGTTCGGTTGAAAAACGACTTTATTAGATGTTTTATTATAATTGTAAAAGTACATTTAATGTTGTCACGACTTAAGAAATGGTTATGTTAAAAACATTTAATATTTATATAAAAATGATATATTTGACGGTTTCTAAAATGAAAGTTTTAAAAGTCTTTTAAGGTTTACATAGGGTTATAACGAATGCACAAACAACGATAATAATGCACACATGATATCCACATAAAGAGTCAAATAAAGATGAGAAATGACCGATCAAAGAATGGATAACGGACAATCACGTTAATTGACGGACCTTAAGGTGACGGATGTCACAGTATCCCCCAGTTGAGAGAATTTCGTCCCGAAATTCAGCTGGAGTTAGGTCCAAGAGTGTTATCCTCGAAAAGATGTGGATATTTGAGTTTCATCTGATCTTCACATTCCCATGTAAACTCTGGCCCTCGTTTTGAATTCCACCTTACGCGAACAATAGGTATCCTACTGCGCTTCAGTTGCTTGACTTTTCGATCCATGATCTCAATGGGTTCCTCAACAAAATGAAGCTTGTCGTCAATCTTGATTTCCTCGATTGGCACGTGAAGGGATTCATCGGCCAAACACTTCTTGAGGTTGGACACGTGAAAAGTATCATGCACACCGCTAAGCTCTTGTGGCAACCTTAACCGGTAAGCCACTGGACCGATCCTTTCAGTGATCTCAAATGGTCCAACGTATCTTGGGGCTAACTTCCCTTTCTTTCCGAATCGGACGACTCCTTTCCAAGGGGAGACTTTAAGTAATACACGATCCCCAACGTTGAATTCTAGAGGCTTCCGACGATTGTCGGCATAGCTCTTTTGGCGATCTCGTGCGGCTTTGAGTCGGTCTTTGATTTGAAAGATCTTGTCTGTTGTTTCTTGAATGATCTCTGGGCCTGTTAGTTGACTTTCACCAATTTCGGCCCAACAAACGGGAGATCTGCATTTCCTTCCATACAACGCTTCAAATGGAGCACATCCAATGCTTGTATGGTAGCTGTTGTTGTAGGAGAACTCAATCAACGGTAGATGAGCATCCCAACTACCACCAAAATCGATTACGCACGCTCTCAACATGTCTTCTAGCGTCTGTATAGTTCGTTCACTTTGGCCATCTGTCTGAGGGTGATAGGCTGTACTCATGTCTAACCGAGTGCCCATCGCTTTCTGTAGCGTCTGCCAAAAACGTGAAGTAAATCTGCTATCACGGTCGGATATGATTGACACTGGCACCCCGTGCCGTGTCACGACCTCTTTGATGTACAATCTCGCCAACTTATCCATCTTGTAATCTTCTCGGATAGGCAAGAAATGTGCTGACTTTGTCATTCGATCAACAATGACCCATATCGAGTCATGACAGCTGCTTGTTCTAGGGAGTTTGGTAATGAAATCCATAGCTATGTTCTCCCATTTCCACTCGGGAATTTCAGGTTGCTGTAATAATCCCGATGGTTTATGATGTTCAGCTTTGACTTTCGAACACGTCAAGCATCTGCTGACGTATAAGGCAATGTCTTTCTTCATGCCTGGCCACCAGTACAGATTCTTGAGATCGTGATACATCTTGTCTGCACCAGGATGAATAGAATATCACGTCTTGTGGGCTTCATCCATGACTAAGGTACGAACACCTCCCCATTTGGGTACCCATATGCGATCCATGAAGTACTGAATGCCGTCATCCTTGCGTATCATCTGTTTATCTAACCCCCGGAACTCTTCTCCCGCAAGGTTTTCTTCTTTCAATTCCTCACTCTGTGCAATTTGGATCTGAGCTTTCAAGTTGGTTTGAATGGTCAATCCCAACGCTCGTGCACGTAGTGGTTTCACACATTCTTTACGGCTTAAGGCATCAGCCACCACGTTAGCTTTCCCCAGATGATACCGAATTTCACAATCGTAGTCGCTAAGAAGCTCTACCCAACGTCGTTGGCGCATATTAAGTTCCTTCTGATCCAGAATATGTTGAAGGCTCTTATGATCGGTGAAGATGATGCATTTGGTGCCATACAGGTAATGCCTCCAAATTTTGAGTGCAAATACTACAGCGCCCAACTCAAGATCATGAGTGGTGTAGTTCTTTTCGTGCACTTTGAGCTGTCACGAAGCGTAGGCAATCACCTTATCCTTCTGCATCAGTACACATCCCAATCCTTGTTGTGACGCATCGCAGTAAACCACAAAATCATCAGTTCCGTTTGGGAGAGACAATATAGGTGCGTTGCACAACTTCTCTTTCAACGTTTGGAACGCCTGTTCTTGTGCATATCCCCATTCAAACTTCCTGTCTTTCTGAGTAAGCAGGGTTAACGGTTGCGCGATCTTTGAAAAATTCGCGATGAAGCGACGATAATAACCGGCCAATCCTAAAAATTGCCGTATCTCTGATGGTGTCTGGGGCGTATCCCATTTCTTCACCGCTTCGATTTTGCCGGGGTCTACATGAATCCCGTTCTCATTAACCACATGACCCAAAAACTTCACTTCCCGCAACCAATACTCACATTTTGAGAACTTGGCGAAAAGTTTCTCTTCACGTAGCAGCTCCAGAATAGCCCGAAGGTGTTCTACATGATCCTCTTTCGATCGAGAGTAGATAAGTATATCGTCTATGAACACGATCACAAACTTATCCAAGTAAGGTTTGCACACCCGATTCATTAGATCCATGAACACAGCTGGTGCGTTAGTCAATCCGAACGGCATGACCAAGAACTCATAGTGCCCATAACGAGTTCTGAACGCAGTCTTCGGTATGTCGTCCTCGAAAACCCTGAGCTGATGATAACCAGAACGTAGATCAATCTTTGAAAAATACGAAGCTCCTTGCAGCTGATCAAATAAATCGTCGATCCTGGGGAGAGGATATCGGTTCTTCACCGTCAACTTGTTCAGTTCACGGTAATCGATGCACATGCGGAACGATCCGTCCTTCTTCTTGACAAATAGTACCGAAGCTCCCCACGGTGAATGACTCGGTCGAATAAAACCCTTCTCCAGTAGTTCCTGTAGCTGACTAGACAACTCTTGCATCTCGGATGGCGCTAGTCGATATGGCGTTTTCGCTACCGGTGTAGCTCCAGGAACCAACTCAATACGGAATTCCACCTGTCGTGGAGGAGGCAAACCAGACAAGTCATCTGGAAATACTTCTGGGTAATCCCGTACCACTGGAATATCCACCAGTTTCCTCTCTTCGTCTTTCTTTTCAACCACATGAGCCAGAAAAGCGTAGCACTGCTTTCTTAAACTCTGGTGTGCTTTCATGTAGGAAATAAGCTTTAAGTTCTTACCCGGTCGTTCTCCCTGAACCTTGAGTACTTCCCCGTTTGGCATAGGGATACATACTACTTTATCTCGGTAGACAATCTCTGCTCCGTTCTGCGACAACCAATCCATACCCACAATCACATCGAAGCTTCCTAACTCAAAGGGTATCAAATCTATCTCAAAGGTATGATCCTCCAGCGTTAACGAGCACTTCCTAATAATCTCATCGGCCTGAACAACCCTACCATTGGCCATCTCTACAGAGTAGCTAGTATCTAGCCTACTAGGACTCAAATCAAGCAATTGCACAAACTCGGAAGATATAAAACTATTGTCTGCTCCAGTATCAAATAATATAGATGCGAAGTGATGATTGAGTAAGTGCGTACCCGTGACAACATTCGGGTCCTGACGAGCATCATTGGCTCCAATGACGAATGCACGTCCCCGAGCTGCGTTCCCTTGATTGGTAGGGCCTTGATTCCCAGCGATAGCCATCACTTGTTGCTGGTTGTTTCCCTGTTGACCTGGTGTCCGATTCAGCCTAGGGCACATGTTTCTGTAATGATCATGGCTCCCACACTCAAAGCAAGCCCTTGCATTCCCGGCGGGGTTAACCGCGTCGACGGGTGCTACAAGATTCGGCGCAGTTCTACAATCTCTCGCCAAATGACCCGGGCGCCTACAGTTCGCGCACACCCGGCACTGCGTCCCTGGGGGATGATGATAATTGCACCTGTCACACTTGGGGTGCGGCCCCACATACTCTCTCCTGGCCTGAGACACGGCCACAAAATTCCTGGTCGGTTTAGACCTCTTCTCAAATTTTCCGGCACTCGACCGGCTCGACTCCCCAACATCCTTTCTCTTCTCGGCTCCTCTGCCCAAAACCCCAGTTCTAACCATCTCATCAGTCAAAGCGCCAGCTTTCAGAATTGCGCTCTGAATAGTAGGAGGAGCGGCTGCTGTAACCATCGCTCTAATTTGAGGCGCGAGTCCCCAAATGTACCTCTCGATCCTCTTTGATTCCGGCGTAACCAGATGCGGAACCAATCTTGCCAACTCATGAAAACGATCAGTATAAGCTGCATGCCCTGCCCCCACCATAGCATGATTGCAGAACTCATGCTCTAACTTCTGCATCTCGTTGAGAGGGCAGTATTCCTCAGTGATCAAGGCTTTGAACTCATCCCATGACATCTGCATCGCAGATTCTCTTCCCCGAGCTTGAACCTGGGTGTTCCGCCAGGTTAGGGCCTTACCCTGTAGTGAACAAGTGGCATACTTGATCCTTTGACTGTCGAGGCACTCGCTGATGTCAATCACTGCCTCCATCTTTTCCAACCACCTGATTAGGGCTATCGCCCCACCTTTCCCATCAAATTCCCTCGGCTTACAAGCCACAAACTCCTTGTACGATCATCCCCGACGAGCATTAACCACTCCAGTCTCGATACCGGCAGTACCACCATTCCTGGTCTCCTGGTTGCTCTCGTTTCCAGTCGGGTTCTCGTTTCCCGTCTCAGTTTCGATCCCACCTTGGGCTCCATCATCGTTGCCACCATCCCCGTGAGGGTGGTGTTGTTGGAGTGCGTCGCTCACTTGGGCCACGATAGTAGGAATCAGTGCGGCCAATTGCTGAGCGATCAGGGCTGCCATGTCGGCATTCCCTGTTCCTTGACTGTTACTGGTAGGAGCATCGTTTGCTCTTGGTGCTCTGCCTCTGCCTCGGCCTCTGCCCCTTGGGGCTTCACTCCCGCCACTATTGCTGCGGGTAACTCTTCGAGGCGGCATGTTCTAACCATAGAAAAGTAAACACATAAGCTTATATCAATTGAAAGTGTATATCCATAACACTCATCAAGTCCATGTATTTCATGTCAATATCATACTTATTGTCATCACACATCGCATGCAATTCGTACAGTTCTCACACCATGAATTGATAATGTTTCAATGATAATCCATCACAACAGTTGTAAATCCACGTATACAATCACGTTTAGTCTAGCGGAGGTTGTCTAATTCCTTCCTCTTTCGAGGTTTCAGACATAGCCTCTTCAGGGTTAATCTCAATGTCTAAGGTCAAGCGCAATAGCATGATCTGTGAAGATCTCTTCGGGTTTAATACCCGGATCTGATAAACTAACTCGGCACGCAGAGGGAACGGAAGATTTAATAGAAGCATCCCCATAAAAGAGTGAGCACAAGGGCTCTCTCATAGGGTGGAAAGATCACATAACAAATAGATGAACAAACCAAGCAGCGAGGAACACATACACGAGATATAATATGCATACAGAGTCCTAGCATGCAAATCTACATGAAGGTTCCTAGGTTATAGTCTAGGTCAAGCGTATTGCCTAATTCTCTATAACCAATGGCTCTGATACCAATCTGTCACACCCCCGCTAAAAGCGGAAACACGGGGATGTAACGAGACCGGGATCGTCATAACACATGGTAAGCGATAGAGAGCAATATAAATAAATGATGACATGCGTGTCATGACGACACCCGACAACAAGGGGACTTGTGTCGTGTTTAGTCAATGTTCACGACAACATAGCCATAAGCATAACATGATGAAGATACACATAATCACATAAGATGAAATTGTAAATGTTAATTCCCACAACCCGGGAACAGTTTCAAAAGTTGATAATTGTTTACAAGCGTTAACATTGTTCAAAAGATTGTTTATCATAACATGTTAAGTCCCAAAAATGCATCCTAGGGTCTCCACTAAGGCAGCACACCTAGATTCCTGGACTTGTATGATCACCTGAAAAGATATGCTTAAAACGGTCAACATAACTGTTGGTGAGCTCGTAGGTTTAGGTAATAAAATGTAAGTGATGCTGTATAATGTAAGCGAAATGGAATACCATGAATACAGTTATATACACAAGTAAATTCACATGACATGAGCTTTGCAACCAAACCTAGCGACGTACACAAAGAGATTGTCGGCATATATTCACCCAAGGGCCCGTTCCTGGCCACTGATGGTATCAACTAGTATACCATCAAACGAGGGTGGGGGTGTCAACCCAGTAGTACTACCAATACCTAACCGTTGGTTCCCACACTGGAATTAAATAGTTGCAAAGATAGAACCACACAGCAGACCCAAGCATGTATCAAATAGTACTTGCAACACAGTATCACGTTGATTCCTTGTATGTAAAATGTATGTAAGTTGTACAGCATTGAAAATGAGTAAGCATACTTTTCCCCAAGTTGTAAATGATTGAAATATTGTATAAACGTAAAAAGGGGCCACGAAACTCACTTGTTAGGTGGTAAGTATGTATGAGCAATGTATCCCAAATGTTGAATGCAAATAAACAGTCAAACACCTATTGACAGTTATCGTATAGCATCAATGATATGACATGATAAGCGCGTAATAATGATGGGTCGGTTCGGGTCGTATCGGCTGGGTCGCGTATAACACACACAGACTGACACACGTACTAGATCTTATGTAGATCCAAGTACAAGACATTGTCGCCATTAATGATGATGTTTAAGTAAAAGTCTCGTTGTTATTGAAGAAGTATTGAATATGTGTCAATAGTTATAAGTCGGTTGATCGTTGTAAAGCGTTAGTTGAATTTGTTTAAAATAGTATGTGTGCCCTTTTTCGCGTTGACTTTAATCTTTGTGTCCGAACAATGGCTTATTGTGTTAATGTTACCTCAACATCACACGTCATACTCGCATCACGCACAAGAAGATCAAACACAACAATTTCAGTCGCATAACAAGGCCAGACGCACGACTCAACCTCCATTCGTACGAATCAACCCTCAATCATGCGAATCAGCTTCATTCGTACGATTGAGCCTTCATTCGTATGACTGGCCTTCAGTTGTACCACACAACACCCAATCGCACGACTCAACCCCCATACGCACGAATTCAACCTTCAATCGTGCGAATTAGCTACTTTCGTACGATTGAACCTTCATTCGTGCGATTGGACTCCAGTCGTGTGAATCACGCACATTCGCACATATTCAGTCGGTCACCTGACTCAATCGCACACAATCACTCAATCGCATGACTCAATCGCATACACTCATTCGCACGCATGACTCAATCGCATACAGACACTTAGTCGCACAACTCAGTCGCACGACATGCCTAGTCGCACAACCCAGTCGCACGATTGACTCAGACGCATGATTCAGTCGCACGACCCACTCAGTCGCACGGCTCAATCGCATGGTTGACCCAGTCGCCTGATCTGCAGAATCGCGACTGTGGTCGGGTGGAGCAGCCCCCGAGCTGCTCTAAACACGGATTTTACACCACAAGGACCTCCAGAAACACTCAATAACATACACAAACATGAAACACAAGCAAAAAGGCCTCACACACACCCATACGACCTTGTGTGTTCGGGTTGAACCCGAACACCCGAAACCCTAGTTTAGGACAGCCGTGAAAAGGCTAGAAAACGGACAACCAAAGACAACTACCTGCTAGAAAGGAGTAGTCTAAGCTGTAGACGGTGTCTAGACGAAGAAAACAAGACCTCTTGGGTTGAATTTGGTGCTAAAATGGAGATTTTGTGTGTGTAGAGGATGAAGATGAAGAAGATGGTGAAAAATGAAGCTTAGAGCTGGTAAGGGGGTATTTATACCCAGCCCAAGTTTGCAAAATTACAAGTTTAGTCCCTGCACTTAACCCCCGAGTTTTCCCAAATTTGGTTCGGTTGAAAAACGACTTTATTAGATGTTTTATTATAATTGTAAAAGTACATTTAATGTTGTCACGACTTAAGAAATGGTTATGTTAAAAACATTTAATATTTATATAAAAATGATATATTCGACGGTTTCTAAAATGAAAGTTTTAAAAGTCTTTTAAGGTTTACATAGGGTTATAACGAATGCACACACAACGATAATAATGCACACATGATATCCACATAAAGAGTCAAATAAAGATGAGAAATGACCGATCAAAGAATGGATAACGGACAATCACGTTAATTGACGGACCTTAAGGTGACGCATGTCACATAGCCTCTTAATAGAACCATTACGATGCTATCAAACATCCTCTAACTAATTCTGCTATACTTTAGTTATAATTTGTTTGATAACAACTCAGATTTGAACCCAACATTTATTACTATGTGTATTAAAGTGTAACCTTACTCCACATCAGCCCAATGAAGCCCTCTACACCATTACGCCCTCATGAATTGGGCCGCCACTCAACAACTTACCAAGCTATTAACAAGTGTCACTCCCTCAACGTCACACAATTTTTTACTGTTGTGGGAATCCCCACACCCCATTAAAGGCTAGTTCTAAAAAGAAAAATAAAATAAAACTTCATACAAACCTTTATATTTTTTAATCTATCTATACTCTCTCAACAGGCTCTCTAATTTCACCAATTATATAAAAAAATGGATCTATCACAATTTATCTTTTTAGAACTTGGAAGAACCGGTAATTATTGAAGCTATTTAAGTGGGGGTACAACTATTAGTCGAGCACGACCAAACATCACGAGTGCAACCGCTTATATGATGACCACCACTTGAACATGATCGTGTGGAGCATTATAACTACTTGATGCTATATTATCTTAACAAAAAAAATCTTTGTATGATCACATTACGTTCCAATGTTGTTTCTAACGTGTCACAAAATATTTTATGAAATGTCAGTGATTTAGAGCGTGAATTATCATGTTTTCAACAAAGGGAAGGTAACAACTATTATTATATCAGAATGAGATGAAGGATGAAGAACTTACCTAATTATACTTTTGGGGAAGGTCTGTAATCATCGAGGGCCATGACCTAGACCCGGGGTGACCGACGGGATATACAAAATCACATGTGGTTTGATTATGTTAATTTTTGTTATGCATTTATGCGTTACATTGGTACTAACATGTTGTTGTGTCATATATGACATACTTACTAGTTTTATGTGGGCGTTTATTATTTTTTAGCGTTATACATGTAATGACTTTGAATATACGAGTTAGTTAAGACACTGATAGTCAAATAAGATATAATAATCGTATGAAGTACAACCTACTTCTATATTAAAGGTTATAAAGATCTCTAGATTTGTAATTTTATTACTTAGAACTAATCTATCTTCTATTATAAAAGAAAGAGTTTTTTTTGTTTTTGTGTCATATTTACATAAGCTCTCTCTATAATTTTGACAATTATCATTACTCTCCTTTTTTCTCTAGCCACATGGCATCTTCTAAGGGTACATTTGTTCACATGACAACTTTCTAAAACAACCATCTTTCTTTACCCGATTATAAAAAACTCATGTGGATCTTTTTAACCCGTTTTAAATATGGATCCTACAAAAATTAATTAACCAGATGAGAAATCCTAACTTCCAAAATTCAGGACCGCTTTCTTTCTCAGCGATTCTCCCATTAAATATTTAGAACCTCCATTGATTCCATATGTATAAAAGATTTAGCGATCCATTAAAGATTTAAGCTCTACTTTGTTGTTCGGCCAATGGATTAGGTAATATTTTTACCCTTCAATTATTTTTAACTGTTTCTTCAATCCATAATATGTTTAAAGTTGTTTTTAATTTGGGCTTTTAGTAGTTTTAGGGCCTAAAGCCTTCACTTTACCAATTAAAATCAAAAGATCAAAGGAAAATAGACCTGGATTTTGCTAGAGGTTTACGGTGGTGATGGTGGTGGAGGTGGACTCGAACTCGTAGGTTGTCTTCTCTTTAATTTGAATACCCAAACTACCTAAAATGAACCTTTAACTGATTCATTAGCAAATAAAGAACACATAAACACTAATTCAAGCCCTATTAATCGTACTTCATAAAACTCAAAAGAGTAAGAGTCGCACAGATGAATCCATGAGAAAGAAGATGTTAAAGTAAGATTAATAAAAACATAATCAAACCTAAAAAACAATCTTGTGTGATGTCCCTACCTTCTACAACGATTTTAAAACCCTTTTTGCATATTACAAGCTTAAATTTAGTTTAATTAGTTCCATCGCATTAGAGGCTGCACATCACACCTAGTGCCCTCCATACGTTGGTTCACCACATTCAAATGATTCTGTTAAAATCCTAACATGATATAGAGTATGACATTTAGTCATATGCCACATCTATTTGTAATCATAATGGATTCGAAGTGAGATATATCACTTTCCATTATGGATTCTGCTTGAATGAGACTTTGTATCTATAAGTATTCATGATATTACCTTAATATTTTTAATACTAAGTTATTTTTTTGGTTTTTTTGAATCAATAATGAAACTATGATAGATGATGCTACTGTTACTAACATGGTGTCACCAAATCTTAGTTCATTGGGTAAGAAACAAAGATAGGTTAGTTTTTATACTACTCAATACCATCACAAAGGTGCCCATGAAACAGTCTTAAATTATTATTGCCAACTGTGTATTATTAGACTAATTGAATTGCATATCAATTGCTACCCAACTAAAGAATGAAAGGGTGGTTTCAAGTATTATCTTTAATGGTTCAAGCATTAGTTCCAGCGCATCAGAGACTGCAAGTTGCACCACACAAGGTACCCCATACGTAAAGGATTCACCACATTCAAATGATATTGTTAGATACCTAACATGATATAGAAGAATGTCATTTAGTCATATGCCACGTCTATTTATAATCATTATAGAGTCGAAGTGAGATATATCACTTTCCATTATGGATTCTGCTTGAATAGGGCTTTTATATCTATAAGCATTAATGGTATTACTTAATATAGTTAATACTGGATTATTTTTATTGTTTATTGAATTATAACGAACCTAGGGCAGATTATGCTCATGCTACTAACATGGTGTCATCAAATCGTAGTTTGATTGGTAAGAAAACAAAGTTAGGTCACTTTTTCTAATACTTAATACCATCACTAAGTTGTTGTTTGTCTTTTCCGCAGCAAAATGTATGTAGTCTGCGGACCACATCTGCAGACATATGCAAGAGAAGAGGTGGACCAAACGTCTGCAGTCTGCAAGAAAAAGACTGTTTATTTTTTAACATCTGCAGACTGCAAATATAATATGTAACTAAAAATGTCAAATTCATCCACCATCATCGTCTCCCTCCTCCTCCTCTCTCACCACCACCAAATTTTCAGAATTACTTTCAAACTTTAAACTTTATAAAGATTTAACAATGCTACTAAAGACTCAGATTGTTAAATCTTTCAAGACAAAATAAGAGCTTGAGTACCTAAATCACCTTCACCATGAGCCTTCAAAGACACATAAAGCTGTTGAGCAAGAGCTAACCTAGGTAAAGCAATCCTCATATTACATACACTCCTTCAAACAAATCCCCAATCCTTCCCAAAATGATTCACAAAGAACCCTGCTTCAAAATCCTATTTCAAGATCCGTTGACCATGCAAATCTAGGGATTTTGACCCCGCTGCACCGGTCGAAATCACATCCAAATAAAGGGCAAATCAAGCCCAGGTTTATACGCATAGATCAAACCCTCAATCAACCCCACCATCGTTAAAGCAATTGTAATCTGATTCGCTAATTTCACGAATTTACTAGCACCACCCATGTGGTTTACTTCCCCCAAAAGGCTAAAAATAGGGTTCAACCGTTTCACCACCGATTCATCACCTCCGGCGAAGATTAACAGTGTGGCGTTACGGGCACCGCGGTCGCCGCCGGAGACGGGGGCGTCGATGGCGTGGGTCGGCGGTGGCGGGTTGGCCGGCGTGGAGGTGGTGGTGGTGGGTGGGTCGGGGGTGGCTGGTGGAATATGGTGAGGGGAAGGAAGAGGTTAGAAGTGATTAGGTTATGTCTTCTTCATACAGACCCTAGGAAGTCCTTGGAAGACCTTTTTTAATGAAAAGTCTTTAAAAAAACAAACAATCTACAGACCTCAACGTCTGCGCGTGGTCTGCGTGGCGCAGACAAAATAGGTCAGGAAGTGATTTTTAGAAAAAATAAACGCCCCCTCAGGTACCCATGAAACGGTCTTTTATTATTATTGCCAAATGTGTGCTATTAGGCTGATTGAGTTATATATAAACTGCTATCCAACTAAAGAATGAAATGGTGGTTTCAGGTATTATCTTTAATGGTTCACATTGTTATTTTCGACTTTACAAACATTAGTTCCATCGCATCAGAGACTGCAAGGTACAAAACACCAGGTACCCCATATGTAACGGATTCACTACATTTAAATAATTTTATTTAAATTCTAACATCATTTAGAAGTATGACATTTAGTCATATGCCATAACTATTCGGAGGATGTACACATGAAAATGACACTCTAGAAATATTCAAGCAGAATCCATAATGAAAAGTGATATATCTCACTGTGACTCCATTATTAAAAAGAGAAAATTGCAGAAAATAGTCCTCATGGTTTGGCCAAAATACATGTTTGGTTCTTAGGATTGAAAAATTGCAAGGAAAGTCCAAATTTTTATTACACATTATGGAAATAGTCCCTACGGAGGGTTTTTCGATCTTCCTTATATGCATTTTTGTCCAAATAATGATGTAATGTGTCGTCCACGTGAGGGTTTTTCGATCTTTTCACATTGAAAACCCTAATTAATATAATAGTTTCTTTCACAATATAGCAATGGCCATCACATTGCCTTACTTCCAGAGCTGTAGTATCATACGTGAATATCAACATCACCTGCGATGGTAGCATATGTAAACAAGCTATCATCTTCGACTTGCTTCAATTGTAATATCATCATCTTCCTATTCTGTGTTTTCTTGTCGAGGTATGATTTGGTTCAATCATAATATCATCATCTTCCTAATCTATGTTCTTTTGTCCAAGTAACGATTTGATTCAATCATAACATCATCATCTTACTACTCTGTGTTTTTTTCAAGTAATGATTTGGTTCAATCATAACATCGTCATCTTCCTTATAAGCATTTTTGGTCCAAATAACAATATGGTTCAATCAGTACATCATCACGTTCCTAATCTACATTTTTTTGTCAAATTAACGATTTGTTTCAATCATAACATGAGTGTTATTTTTTGCAACCGGAATGCACTAGGTCTTGAGGAGATAAAACACTGAACTTGTATCCCGAGGAGGCTTATGGTCAGTTTCATCTTTTGTTCATACTTTTCATATTTTAGTTAAGCAACTGATTTTTAAAAATTCTAAGCCTCCCTATGTATGAATATGCTTTCTTTAATGTATATATGGACACCCAAAATGATTTTCTCTTAAGATTCATTATGGTGGTGTATTTAGAAATTTCCCTTTGAGAAGCTACGCATATAATGGTGTTAGATTTGTAACTTACTTGGATATTTGTGATTTTTCAATGCATGGAATTAGTTCTATGGTAGAGGAACTAGGTTTGAATCATCTAAAGAAAAAAACTATACTTTCACTTTAAAATTCATAACAAGATTTTAGACATGGGTATATTAGCTTTAGATATTGATCGATTGGGGTAACATGTTAGAAGTAACAAAGTTATTGATTTTTACGTTGAGTGTGGTAAGACTAGAATACCAAGTACATGCACTTCTCTACAATCAACAATAGTTAACATTGAAGAAATAGAGGATGTATCACGTGAGACTACTAGACATTAAAACTAAAAGAAGGGGTCAAGAGGGTTACTTTTGAAATGTAAAGAAGGTGGTGATAAGGTTGTCACACCTTGCCTCGACGAAACACGAAGTGCAACTTTCATGGATTTCATAGCACATAGTGAAAGCAAACACTTAATACGGTGAAATGGGATACCAAATGTATACATTTTAACAAACCAAAGTATTGTTTAAAAATAAAATATTTACAACTATAACTCAAGTAATTGAGTAATAAATAAAAATCTCTAAGAAGTTGGTATCCAAAACATGCAATCCTTACTAAAAATCCTTTTTCCTTGACTTGGATTAGTTACCTGAAAAACATATTAGAAAACGTCAACAATAATAACGGTGAGATCACTGGTCTTCTCGACATAATTCAAATCATTTTTCCTTTGAAAACCACATGATAACAAAACAAGTTCCAATTGATCATCATATTGATGTCAAGACCTGCGAAAAGTGACACCAAGAACCTATAACCAATCCGAGACGATATACCCTGTTTGCCCCATCCCATGTACATTAAAACAATGAGATATCATTTTGAAAAATATTCAATTGTTTGCCCTGTTGGTCGAAGGTTAGCGCGACTAACCACAAAAGGGGGTGTCAAACTTAATAGTATTATTCATATGTTCCACGGCTAAATTTATAGCTAATGGTTACAGTTCGAGCTACCGGGGACTTTCAGGTTTTTGAAAATGCAAAGGATGTTAAGGAAAGAACTAGAAGGCATTGCTTTGAAAATAGGAGAGTATTGTTATTATTGAGAAATGACAAAGAAGGATTAGAGCCATTTGTTAGGTAAATTTATTTCATTATCACTTATAATGAACTATGTTACAGAAACTGACTAATCATTGACTTAGATTAGTTAAGGTTTTACTTCAAAGTGGAAGATTACACAAAAGAACTATCGCTTGTCGATTTTGGAAGATTACAATGGAGATATGAGCCCAAATGCTATGAGCAAGCCACATATTACAATCTTCTTTAACTAATTTAGTGATTTTAGTTCCTAGACTTCATTATCAAGTTTCAACTGAATTCATGATTTTAGTTCTTTTACTTCAATATCAAGTTTGTTTTCTTTCTTAGCATACCAGGGATATCTCCAAGCTTCTTCTACACATGTGTGAATCAACCCGTCGTACAAAATCTACATCCTGAATTAATTTGAAATTACACAAAAATAAATTAAACCAATCATAATCTAAGATGAAATATAAAAAAAGGTGATGGGTTTTATACTACAACCCTGGTAAAATTGACATCAACATGAAATTATAGAGATCATCAGATTGACAACTTACAGTATATGATAATTGATTCCGGATCATCAAGAAATTTACATTACCGATTGGGGGCATGAGTAAAATTATCTGCTTGGGTTGACATACGAATGATAGTAATCTGACCACATTTACAAACTAACATCGCCTATAATCAAAGAGGAAGAATGATAATGAAGAGCGAAAAGGAGTATTGCAGATCAAATGAGAAGCAACAACATTGGATGAACCCTAGGTTTGTGAGGAACAATGAATGATGAGCAACAAATGAGGAGCATCGATAAATTGATTTTTGTTTAGGTAATAGGTTTTTATGTTTTTTAAAATACTAAAAAAATAAGAGATGTGAAATGACAACTTTAACCACACTTACCCAGAAAACTAATAGGCATTTAACAACGAGGATTATTTCTGCAATATTTTATAAAGTTTTGGACTATCCTTATAATTTTTCAATCACAGGGACCAAACATTCAATCTGACCAAACCATAAGGATTAAAATAATTTAATATTATAAAAGTTAGAGTAAATTACATGGAAAGTCCCTGTGGTATGCACATATTACAACTTTAGTCCCCACTTTCAATAAATTACAGATTAGGGCCTAAACTATGTCAATAGTGCACGTTGGAAGTCCCTAACACTAACAGGGGTTAAATTTCTCAGTTAAGTCCTTAGAAAATTACCAAAATGTCCCTAGTTGTCTTATTCATATTCATTACCACTCCAACACCATCATCATCAGTATTACCCACTACCACAACCAACTTTATCACCCTCACCATCGACCACCCACCACCGCAACCTAAACTCCCTTCACCACTTCTAGACAAACCTAGAACCACTACCGTCACAAACCCATTAAACGGCCACCATCATCTTGACTCACACCACCAAAATAATCAACAACCAACACCACGACTGAAAACAACCACCGTCATATCCATCTTCACCACCGCCATCAACCACTGACTCACACCACCCGCGCAATTGCCTTGACCATCATCTCAATCGAAAGCGGTGGTGATGGTTGCAGGTGGGTTTCGGAGGTGACGGTTGTGATGGGTTAACATGTGCAATGATGGTGTTGGGGCGTGATAAGGGTAAAGCTGATGATGGTTGATTTTGGTTCTATAGGTGGTCACTAGGGATGTCGATAGTTGTGGTTTTGGGTGTGGTGTTGACAACCGACATCAAAGTCTACCGGTGGTGATGGAGGGAGACATGGATGCTGATGGAGATGGTGATAGAGGCTGTGGCAATGGTTCTTGTCCCTGGTACCCACCCTAATTGACACCCTCCGACCAACAACGGAGGCGTGAGGCAGTGAAGAGGTGATTGATGGTTGGTGCTGGTTGTATTCTGCTTCTTCGTGTGGTGAATTGCAGGTGGAGTGGTGGTGGTTACGGGGGTAGTGGTCGCGGTGGTGGTGGTGGTGGGCTGTGGTGGTTGTGGTGGTGGTGGTGATGGGTGGTCCCGCTATTAGTTGATTAACTTTTTATTTATCTTTTATTTGTAGGAGGGTATTTTTGTCTGTTTTAAACACTTAACAAATAAACTTAAACTCTGTTAGTGACAGGGACTATCAGCGTGCACTTTATGCATAGTTCACGCCCTAATCTGTAATTTATTGAAAGTAAGGACTAAAGTTGTAATATATGTAAACCCCAGGGCTGTCCATGTAATTTACTCTAAAAGTTGTATCTTTAACCTATATAAGTACCAAAAGAAAAATACACGTTTGTTTATACATTCTATTCTAATAATTTATGCACTTCTCCCCTACAATCTTCAGCAATAAATCCCAACAACTGTATATAGATCCATCTTTATTTTCATCTCCACAATTAACATCTGCAAATAAATCCCCACCACCACCACTTGAGTTCCAATTGGCCACACAAGCTAGTTCATAATCCAATTCCGAAGTCACCTCAAAATCCAAGTTTATGAAACGTGATCAATATAGATCACATCATCAATAACAGCAACAATGATGAGTAGAAAAACCCGAAAACTTCCACGAGCAATCGAGAGGGATAAAATAAAGGGAAAGTGGGCATAATCTTGAATTGCGTTCCAACCTGAAAACATTAATGCTATATACGGTAACTTGGAGAAATTTAACAAATTATATATGAAACGACTTCAATTAGCAAGAAGCGAATGAGCGGGAAGTTAAATGTTAGCTACACCGATCATCTTACTAAAGACGAACACATCCCACACAAGAATATAAGAAAACAAATTGCCAGAAATATATGTAGTTTATTTGATCTTTGTTAGGACCTGGTATTTGAACGAAATACCGAGTGATTAGCGTGTAGACCAGATCAAATAGTGCAGAATCCTATTTGATTGGCGATACAATCAGTGAGAACGCACGTAGAAACAATAAAGAATTGAAACTAACGTTAGAAATCGATTAGGAATCGATCTAATGTGTTCTATGAACTTGGAGAACGAATTGGGAGGCTTCTGGACGGCTAGGGTACGTCTGGAGTCAAAATAGAATGAATGCTTTTCGTTTTTCCACGAATTGGGTTGTATTTATAGGTTAGTATTGTTCATTCGGGCGACTGAACCATAAGTATGGTTCAGTCGTGCGATTGAACCATGTGGTTGATTCATCCGCACGACTGAGTGTTCAGTCGTGCGACTGAGCCAATCTTATGTGTCAATCATACGACTAATCCAGTCTCCTGGTTCAGCCGTGCGACTGATTCAATCGTATGAAGTTATTCATGCGTGTGGTCCATTCGCATGGGCCATTCGCATGAGAACTTCATTAAGTTAAGTTTGAATGTATTAATTAATATAACATTATGTGTAACCATTCAAACAATCACAAACCTAATTAACCAATTAATATCGACTCATTAATGAAATATTAGACATTACAAATCACAAACAATCAATATCATTTCATTAATCATTTCAAATTACATCAGAATCAGATAAACAAGATCTATTACATTTCATATCATGATCTAGGGACATACATGTATCAACATACTCCCCCTTGGACCTAGATCTCTCTAATGTCTTGTTTTCTGCATCACCTCCTCATATTTCTTGTACTTGTCCTCTTTTGTGACTCCGCGTGAATCTCAAACGCGAAGCAGAGTCTTATGACGTTCTGGAACTGGAGGGCTTGTACAATATCCTGCGTATCATAGAACAGTGGCCACTTGTATAGCGTGTAGACATCATTTGCTGAAAAGTTGGTAAGCCACATTGGGTCGAATACCCTGATCGTATCCATTTGACCCTCTTTGTTTAGGACTATGACCGCTTCTGCTGTTCTTCAATCGTAGTACCACCACTTAAAGTGTGGAGTGAAATCCTGTGGCATTTCCCTGAGCGGGATTCTTGACATTGTGCGCGGAGGACTCCACTTCAGCACTATCTTTGGCTTTCCAAGAATGGCATCAACTTCAGACCTTCTAATATACCTTGTAGGCTGTTGGGGTCTGAAGTTAACCCACCTGGTGTGGTACTCCTTCTTTAGGGCAGCCTCAAACCAGCCTGACATCTTTCTCGGGTCAGCATACACAAGCTTTAGTTTGGCCAGCTGGTTGAGCTCAAAACCTGGTAGAGTCTTCAGATCATGTGGGAATCTGAAGTACTCTATGCCCTTTTCCCTCTTAACTGCATATACGTTAAGATCCTCAAAATACGCCCATGCTATGATCCTGCCAGACACTTTATGATGTTTCTTGACTCTGTAGAGTTTGGTGTAGGCATCCTGTTTAGGTGCAGCACGTTGGGCTCTAACTTCTTCAAAACACGCAGCCCACTCAGCCTTTCGGATATCGACATCATCATTTGAGGCTTGGGCCGTTTCCTCTACCTTCTCGGACTCTTGCTCCATCTTGTCTAACACCTCAAAAGTATCACTGACGAGGGATTCACCCAGATTGGGGACCACATTTCCCTCATTGTCAGCATACTGAGGGTAGTGCTCGGCAGTGACATCTTCAATCTCGATTTCATCAACATCGTTGAGCTCTTCGTCACTGGTCGAGTCGCATGTCGGAGCATCCTTCACTATCTCATCTGGATTGAGCTTGAAGATCTCTGCATGTTGCTCGTTTGATAGGTCGTGAATTATTTCCCCTTCTTCAGGGGTATAACTCACCGACCTCCTTACGATCCCTTGCAGATCAAGAATCATTGTTAGCTGAGTCTTGACCTGCTGAAGGGGAGCAACATCAAACTCATCCCTTTGGTAATTTGGATCTGTTTGATTACAACATTCAACACATCAACCATTAGTAATTAATCAGAACAGAAATGCATTAACCTTAATATAAACATTGAATACATCGGTTTAAATACATGATTCAAATACAAAAGTAATTAAATACATAAACATCTAATCTTTAGTTTTGTCATGGATCATCGGCTCGTCACTTGGTGGAGCAGAAGAAGAAGCTGGTTGGTCTTGTCTGTTCTTGGACCTCCTCTCTTGACCTGAAGCAGAGGCCGATGCAGCTGCATCTCCTCCTGCTGCATCATCATCATCATCCTTCTCCTCTGTCCTTTCTTCTTCTGTCCTCTCATCCTCCTCAGTCTCATCCTCATCATCCTCATCATCATCTTCATCATCATCATCACCATCATCTCCGTCTCCCTCTTTGATCTTCAAGGGCTCCTCCTTAGATCCCTTTAGCTTTAACATGATCGTCTTCTTTGCCTCCTCCAACTCCTCTATCTTCTTGGTAGATGTGACACTATGTGCTTGGAGTTGGGCTATCTCATGGCTCTGAGCAGCCATCTGTTGGTCTTGCTCCTCAATCACTCGGGCCTGCTCTGAGATCTGCTGAGCCTGTGTAGCAGTAAGATCAGCCAGCTGGCGGATCTGAGCCGCCTTCTCCTCATCTGCAGCTAATAGGCGCATCACCATCTGGTTAAGTGCAGAGAGCTGTTCCTCTACCCCAATTGGAGGTAGACGTGATCCATATGTATGTAGGGGATGGGTTGAGGGTCCAGCTTGGTGGGTAGTGGTGGTGGTGGTGGCTGTAGTGAAGATGGGGATGGGTCTATGAAATGGTGGAGGTGATGTGGGAGTGAAAGATATGGTGGTAGATGGAATCTGTACAGTGTGGGAGGTGTGGTGGTGGCTGTGGTAGCTGTGGTGGCTGTGGTGGCTGTGGTGGTGGATGGTGTGGCTGTGGAAGTGGTAGTGGTGGTGGTAGATGTGGTGGCTGTGGTGGTAACAAAGGTCAAACGTCGCTTCTTCATCTTTTGCCCGTGGGGCTGAGCCATCCTTTTCCTCCTCGTTCCCATCGAGGTGGATGCTCCCTCTACAACCCTGCTAGCTGACTCCGGTGCATAACTCGGATCAGTAGCTGTCTCTCCTGAGTCTCTTGGGCGTTCACCAACCGCCCTTAGCCCATATTCTGTGGGAACAACTTTGCTTCCCACAGTTCGTGTCAAGGGCTCCTCGTCCGACTCCTCTTCCTCCGCACCAGGAACAAAGTCCTGATGGAATCCAGCAGACTCGGCTACGTCTCCAGCTGGGGCGGACACTAGAGGTATAACATCAGAAACTGTGCCTCTCGGTGGAGTAGGCATATCGTCCCCAGCGTCCCCACTGTCGTCACCGTTAGAATCATGCTCTGGGAGCAGTAGCCTCTCGTCATCAGAATCACTGTCATCATGACGCCATTTGCGTCTCCCCGACGCCACATATCTCTCGTTGGCCAAATGGCCGATCAACCTCTTACCTTGGGGCTTCACCTGCTTGCCCCTATACACCCTCATACGACCCAAGGTCGTGTCATCCATGATCTCAAGTGCCACAGCATCATGGCTCTCTTTGGGAAGTAACGGCAGCTTCTCGTTGAAGATCAGCTGCAGAAACCTAGGGTACATACAAAACCCCTCCTTCCCCTTAGCCTCCAAGTTCTCCACCAGATAAGAAAAGATCATACTAGAAAAGCTGAAAGGGTGGTTCAGCACCAGTGCCACGTAGGCATTCTGAATCTGGTCTGATAGGTCATCGAACCCACCCCTCCTGGAAGCAATACACTTCAGGATCACATGCGCCAAGTACTTGTACTGGGGGCACAGGTTGCTCTTGTTGAGCACACCTGAGTTTATGTCCCCAGCGTACTTGATCCTGAGGAAGCAGCCTCTCACAGTCAGTGGATGTAATCTGGTGGGATGATCCGTATCATCTCCAAACTCAAGAACTCTCTGGATATCAGCAGCTGTAACTTCAATATCATGACCCAGAATGGAGCTCCGTATACTGTACAGCTCACGAGAGCGATCAACTGAGGCATTCTCCCAGAATGCCTGGTGTAATGACCTGTAAGGCGTGCACGGTGTAGATATAGCCTTATGTATCCGGGAACGTCTAAGGAAAGCTATAATCTCTGTGAACTCGGCCCCGTTCCGAGTAGTATGATCCAAGTGAGCACATATGTTGTGCTTTGGATTAATGGACCATCTATCCGCCATTTGCCTGAAACACAAGACACAGAACCATTAGTACATAATACATCAAAATTCAGTTCTAAGTGTAATGTTTAAATTCATTCTGATTCATTCGTGCGAATGAATCATGCGACTGAAGTCAGTCGGTTGTCCTTTCAAGCGACTGAGCTCATTCGGGTGAATGAGACATGCGACTGAGTTCAATCTGCTGACTGAGTCTGCGATTGGTTCAGTCGGCCGACTGAGCTCATTCGCATGGTTCATTCGGCCGATTGACCCAATCGCAAGTTTCAATCGTGCGATTGGAGTTCATCCGGACGACCAGTCGCCTGTCCCACTGTTCAGTCGCCTGCTATTCGAATCTTGACCAAAACAAGTGATTTAACATGGGTTACCGTTTTAATAGACTCGCCATTTAGTCGCTAATAACCTATTAAACTTAATTTTAATATTTTGCTTAGTTTAGGTTGGTTATTAGGTCAAGTTTCAGTCCGTTTCTTGTGTTCATTCGAACGTCGCGAAATTAGGGTTCCAGCTTTCAGATTTCGGTGAGATAGAACTTCAATCTACCTGTGTAATCAACAACGAACGTCAGAGAATCAATATCAATGTAAAAACACGGTCTAGTGAAATTTTGGCAGAGTAACGGGAAGAAGTGCGATTTAGGAACGATTGAGGGTGATGAGTAAAATGCGATCGACGGTGCCCTTTAAATACTGAATCTGAGTTCAATCGGCCGACTGGGCTCATTCGCTCAGTTCATTTGGGCGACTGAGGCTCAATCGTGCGATTGGCCCAGTCAGTCGCATGCAGTTGACCGACTGAGGTTCAGTCGGTTGACTGACTCAATCGTGCCCTTTCATTCGCACCTTCAGTTAACCGACTGAGTCTCAGTCGGTCGATTGATTCATTCGCCCCCTTCCATTCGGTCGAATGGATCATTCTGATAAGCTATTCGGGTGAATGGCTCAATCTCATGTCCAATCGTGCGAATGGGAGCCATTCGCATGGTTGGTCCATACTCATGGTCCAATCGTGCGAATGGGTCACACTTAGTAAATTTTCTACCATTTTGAACATTTTACATTTAAAACCCTTTTAACTTTTGAAATTAACATTATGAGCATTTGATCATCTCAGACATGATCATTTTAACTTGAAAACTTGTTGATCACCTCAGACGTGATCCTTTTAAACAATTTAGTCACCTCAGACGTGACTTTTTTTTAAACACTTTGTCACCTCAGACGTGACCCTTTTAAACTTTGAAAACACATGTGGTCATCTCAGACATGACCCTTTTAGTGAGTTGATCCCTTACTGATTTTCATGATGCAGTCCGACAAACAAACAAAACTAAAAGACTAAGTAAATTAGAAAAAAACTAAACTAAAGTACTAAAAATAAAACTTGTTTTTGGCTTTTTGCGAGAGGTAAATCCTAAGATGGAAATCTACGGGATTTGGTTCCGGAATAGGCAGCTTCAACTTAGATTGACCACACCTGGACCAATTCAATTTTGGAATCATACAGGCAAGTCAAATCATTTAGGACTTGTTATCAAAATCTTTTGATGCTCAATTCTTGGTATTCATCCAGAGTCGTTAGCAAGTTTAGGAAATCATACTGGAACTATTAGATTCCCACATTGATTTGAACTTTCAAGAATTGCAGCCACAATGATTGTCAATATGTTTGTCCACTTAAATCCATACACAGACTTTTGACACAGACTGGTGATAGTTTTAGGTTTAATTATTTCAACTAACATTTGTGGATCCCACACTTATATGGTAATCAACCTTCCTCAGGAGCTTTTGAGCGGTCTACGGGTATTTTTACAAGAAGAGACTATTCTTAGAGCTTTCAAAGAGAAGCCAATCCTTAGGTCAGTGCCATCGCACAGCAGAGAGGCGGCAAACAACAATGAATTCTAGAATATCTAGGTTATGCTTATCCTCAGGTCAGTGCCATCGCACAGCAGAGAGGCACACAACCTATCTTCTTGTTAGAGCAGCTTAATTTTATTTTGCACAAAATGCACCAACAACATAAGTCATTAGCTTGATAGCATTTGTCTTTCATTTTTTCCGTGCTTTGCTCTATTTATGGTCATCCGCACACATTGGTGGCGTTTACATGCTCATTACCCCTTATTGGAATATTGTTGATTGTGTTAGCCAATGATAAGATGGAAGCCCACAGTCAGTTGAACAACTTAGTTTGATCTTGAAATCACCAGTCAGGTCTAATCATCTATTTTGTTGAATCTACCGACATATCATTTGTGGTCTAGCAACCTCTAGGTCTACTCTCTTTGTGTTACCTTAGTAGTTACTAGTTTTCTATCATCTTCCCTTTTCCATAACAGAGGCATAATCAGCTGAGTATAGCTGATTGCGGGTTTGTACTCCTGATCTGACATCCCCAATGACATTGTCTAGGGGATGATAGACGTTTAGTCGTGATCCTGGAGTAGTAGGAACAGCTACCTCAGAGCCAAGATTATGAACATTTGGTTCTGCATCTAAGGTAGTTGGAGTTTGAGGTTCCGAAGTCGAAGGTGCATCACTGGTAGATGCTTGTGGACTTTCAGGAACTGGAACCTGTTCTTCCTGACTGTTCTGGTCATCTTCTTCAGCTTCATCTTCAGAGGAGGAGTCACTGTCGTCGACTACTCCCCCTGACTGAGTAGATGATTCTCCCTGTGAGCTAGATGGTGTATTCAAGATATCATACATCATTCTAGTAGCTAACTCATCATCCGAGGGAGAGAGAGGGATGTTGAAGGACTTGAAGAATCCATCATAGTCGAAAAAGTAGGCAGGTCCTTTGCCAGTAGGTGGTGTGGTATATCTTTGAACGTCAACATTACACCACACTTCTACTAGACCCGTTGAGTTGTTGTAAACTCTCTTATTCGGTATGTTGTATCCCAGAAAGATTCCTTCATCAGCCTTCTCGCTGAATTTACCTTCTTGTGTCTTCTTCAGAAGTGTGCACGGCGCGCCAAATGGTTCGAGATACTCCAAATTCGGTTTGCGTCTTTGTAGTAGCTCGTAACATGTCTTTCCATGGCGCTTGACTATCAGAACTCGATTCAGTGTATAACATGCATTAGCCACTGCCTCATTCCAGAATTGGATAGGCAGTTTCGAGTCTGCCAGCATCGTTCGTGCTGTCTCTATCAAGCTTCTGTTCTTTCTCTCAGCAACGCCATTCATCTGAGGCGTGTAGGCAGAAGTGAATTGATGCACAATTCCCTTTTCCTTGCAGTATGCCTCCATCCACTGGTTCTTGAATTCAGTCCCGTTGTCTGAGCGTACTTGTCTAACCTTCAGCTTGTAGAGAGATTCCAGTGTGGTTACTAACTCCTTGAAGGACTCAAATGTTTCTGATTTGGACTTCAGAAACATTACCCAAGAGAACCTTGAGTAGTCATCAGTAACCACAAAACAGTACAAGTCGCCTGCAATGCTCTTTGTACTGACTGGACTAAACAGATCCATGTGAAGAAGTTCAAGAGGAAGTTCTATTGAATGAACTTTCTTTTCCTTATGAGACTTCTTTGTCTGTTTGCCTTTCTTGCAGGCTACACAAAAATCAGGAAGCTGGAAGTTCTTGACATTAACTCCTCTCACAAGATCCTTCTGAATCAAGTGATTCATCTTCCTTTGACTAATGTGTCCCATTCTTCTATGCCAGGAGATGGAATCCTTCTCAGTAGCTTTAGATAGAAAACACTGAACCTCATGATCCGTTGTAGAAGCTGTTGACAGATCCAAAACATAAAGGTCTTTATATCTTGAAGCTGTCATCAGAACTTGGTCCTCTGGGATCACGTAGTCTTTCTTGAGCACGTAACACTTCTTGTTGTCGAAGATGACTTTAAATCCCTTATCACAGATTTGGGAAACAGAAAGTAAGTTATTTTGAAGTTGTTGAACGTAGTTCACCTTATCAAACTTAACATTCTGATTTCCCACTTCTCCCTGAGCTGTGATATAGCCTCCCTTGTTTCCAGCAAATGAAACATGCCCTCCTTTTATTTGCTTGACGTTTGATAATAGGGCCCTGTTTCCTGTCATGTGCCTGGATGCTCCGCTGTCTACAATCCACGTGTTAGTTTCAGCACTGTAGCGAACACCCTGCACATATAATGTAAATGATTAGTTTAGGTTAGGAACCCAAGCCTTTACTGGCTTGGGTTTCCCAGAGGCATCACACATCATGAATTCAATCCATTGACCCTTAGAGGGTGAGGGTAGCTCAGGTTCCTGCTTGTCATCATTATCAGACACACAGGATGACTTCTCTTTCCATAAGCCAGATTTGTGTAAGGCCTGTTTGTGATAAACAGTCGACTGGCTAATGGGTTGAACTTTAGGTTCACTAGTTCTTCTAGGTGGAGTTAAAGGACTCCTCTTAGAAGACCTAGGTTTTGAGTCCTGAAGTTCAATCTTCTTCCTAGGTGTCTGATAATAAGGACAATAGGAAGCAATATGTCCACACTCTCCACAGTTGTAGCAAGACCTGCTATCAACTTTATGATAAACTTTCTTTGTGGAGAAGTGTGTGACACTCTAGTAACATCACTTAGTTTAGTTTTTAACTCTGGTTCTTTTGATGTTTTCTCTTGTTTAACAAAGTTAACTGTTTTAACATGTTTAACATCTTTTTCCTTTTGGTTAACTGGTTTTTGACTTGAAACATGTGAAAGATTAACATTTGAAGTCTTTTTAGGTTCTGATTTGACTCTGTTTGACCCTGACTTTAAGTTAACCTTTTCGAATTCTTTTTCCAGATTAACGCAAGGCAATTTACCCTTTGCCTTTGAAGTGGCCTCCTTTTGTTTGTTTCCAGATTCAATAGATGAACATGAGGAATCTGGATCACTAACAAGAGGAGTAGACACCACATGATCCTTGATAGGGTTATTATTAACTGGTCTAGTCTTAGTGTTCATCAAGGTCTCAGGTGGTGGTGGAACCACTTTGTAACCCAATCCCTCCCCGTTGTTTCTTTCTCTCACTAAGTGTTGGACTATGTGTGAAGAACTTGTCCAACTGTGCAGTTTCTGTTTTAATGAGTTTACTTCTACTTCTGGAACTGCCTTTTGCTTCTTAGTGTCTTCTAGGGAGTTTAGATAGTACCTAATGTCATTAGCTTGGTTAAATGCAATTACTTCGGTTTCCCTAAGCTGTTTAGTCAAAAGGTCTATCTTTTCTTTGTAACTATGCTCATTTTGTTTTAATACTCTATTAGCCTCAGTGCACAGTCGCAAATCTTTTAGTAAGTTATCATTATGATCTAATAACCTAGCAAATTTTTAATCTATGCTATTTCTAAAAGTATCACAATCAGAACAAGCATGATTATTAAACATTTGGTCAGTGGTACTTACCTGAGTTGGTTCAGAAGAGTTAGCCATCAACGTAGCATCAGATGTCTCTGGTTCTGGTGATTCTGTCTTTTCTGTCTTTGCTGTGGTAGTCTCCTCTTTAGGCTTGTAGCTGACCTCAGTTGCAGTTGTCTCTTCAATATTTGACATCGCTATCTCAATTGCTAGATCTCCTTCACTCGCGGAATCATCGTCAATGTCTTCTACACTTGCAATGTTTGATTCCCCTGGAGAGACAAACCTAAAGCTCCAATCCTGTCCTTCATCATCATGAGCAGTCAAGGCTTTTGGATCCTTGCTTGATGAAGTAGAACTAGTAGCTTGCTTGTCTTGGCGAGTGAAGGACGAGAATGGGTTCCCGTTACCCGTCTTCTTTGGCTTAACACATTCTCTCTTGAAGTGCCCCTTCTCTCCACAGTTGAAGCAGGTCACTTTACTCTTGTCAAAGCCAAATGTGGTATCCTTAGTAGCTACCAAGTTCTGTCCGGTCTTTTTCACAAACTTCTTCGCCCTCCGGACAGCACTAGCTAAGGCCCATATAATATCCATCCTCTCAAGCTCCATCTCGTCCACCTGCTCGTAGTCCTCGTCTGCTAGATGGCAGTTTCCAATCTTCCCAGCAACAAGTCCATCATAAGAATGAACCACTACAGCCAAAAGATCCATGTGTTCTCGAGCTACTTCTACAGTCACATTACCGAGGTTCTCGGTCTTCAGTTTAGTAGCATTCGCTTCAGATCCAATATAATGGGTACAAGTAGACCCTGACGTGCCTGATCCTGAAGGAGAAGCCTGTGAAGGACCCGATGAGCTAAACACAAATGCAGTCTGGAGAAGTGCTCCAGATGTCTTAGCTTGAGGCGTGGCATTGTACAAAGCTGGATTCTGAGTGTACGAAGACTTCTGAGCTCTATACTTCATCCTAAGCGCTTCTTCTCGCAGCTTTAGAATGAAGTAATTAATATCCAGCTTTGCCAGCATTTCATTCTGTCTCAGGTTAGACACGAATGAAGCCCACTTTTCCGGCAATCCGTCTGCAAAGTTAGTAACTTTTTCTTCCATGGTAGTAGCCACTCCATGTGTATGCAGTTCACTCATCAGATGGTAGAATCTATCTATAACATCGTCCAAACTCTCGTTTCCCATCGATGAGAAGTTATCGAATTCCTTCTTTAACTCCTTAGCCTTGATTACCTTCAGCGAAGCATTCCCGTCATACCTCTTTTCCAGCTCGTCCCATAGTTTCTTGGACTGCTTATTCTCTAAGTACTGGTGGAAAATGTCTTTAGGGATAGACTGTGTAATCAATGCATAAACTCTCTTCTCTGCATTATATTTAACTTTCTGCGCGTCTGTCATCCCTCCCAAGGTGAGCTTTACTCCATCGGCTCCCACCGGCGTACTATACCCAATCTCGATAGCTTCCCACAGATTTGGATCCACTCCATTGAGGTAGATCTCAAAACGTTGTTTCCAGTGGGGAAACTCATCTAAAGTTAAGAGCTTTGGTGGTTTATTATGATTACCCACCTCACTCTCAAGTAACAGCAGGTTCTGGATCCTAGAGTCCTTCCCAGCAGTAAAGGCTGACATTTGATCTTCCATGTCGAATAACTTTAAGTCTACTAAAACAAACTGTCAACTGGTGCGACTGAAGGATGCGATTGGGCTATCCGTGCGAATGAACTATGCGACTGGTTCAATCGTGCGGCTGAACTAAGTGATTGGTTCAGTCGTGCGAATGAAGCTGATGCGTATGAACACTGCGAACGAATGGTTGAATCGTACGAATGGAGATGCGACTAGGTCCAATCATGCGTCTGGGCTATGCGAATGAAGTCCAGTCGTGCGAATGGCTCACTCGTGCGACTGAAGCTGCTGTTTTGCGAAAATTTCTAGGTTAAACGTGTTTCAGCCGTAAAAATTCGAAATTTCGCAAGGTCTAATCGCCTAAGTCCGTAGAAACCAAACTTTGATGAGCAGGGAACGTCCAAGATCACTTTTGACACAAAAGATTGCGTTTTTAATGCAAAAACACAAACTTTTTATCAATCTTGATTGAATCACATATAATCAAGAGCCAAATCTCTGATACCACTTGTTAGGACCTGGTATTTGAACGAAATACCGAGTGATTAGCGTGTAGACCAGATCAAATAGTGCGGAATCCTATTTGATTGGCGATCCAATCAGTGAGAACGCACGTAGAAACAATAAAGAATTGAAACTAACGTTAGAAATCGATTAGGAATCGATCTAATGTGTTCTATGAACTTGGAGAACGAATTGGGAGGCTTCTGGACGGCTAGGGTACGTCTGGAGTCGAAATAGAATGAATGTTTTTCGTTTTTCCACGAATTGGGTTGTATTTATAGGTTAGTATTGTTCATTCGGGCGACTGAACCATAAGTATGGTTCAGTCGTGCGATTGAACCATGCGGTTGATTCATCCGCACGACTGAGTGTTCAGTTGTGCGACTGAGCCAATCTTATGTGTCAATCATACGACTAATCCAGTCTCCTGGTTCAGTCGTGCGACTGAGTCAATCGTATGAAGTTATTCATGCGTGTGGTCCATTCGCATGGGCCATTCGCATGAGAACTTCATTAAGTTAAGTTTGAATGTATTAATTAATATAACATTATGTGTAACCATTCAAACAATCACAAACCTAATTAACCAATTCAATATCGACTCATTAATGAAATATTAGACATTACAAATCACAAACAATCAATATCATTTCATTAATCATTTCAAATTACATCAGAATCAGATAAACAAGATCTATTACATTTCATATCATGATCTAGGGACATACATGTATCAACAATCTTTTTATTTAATTATATGTAATGTGTTTGTATTAATGAACCCTGGTTTAATATTAATGTTTTTTTTAACGACTAACTAATTAAAACCCGGCTACCAGGGGTACACCAATGACGAAAAGACACCCCATACGCCCACGAGCACAGACAGCGTTTTGTAGCCCAACCCTACCAACCAGCAATTTCGGGGAAAACCCACCAGCCGAAGGCCCGCTGCGATAAAACCCAACCCACGAATAACATTTTGCTACCGGTAGGATTCGAACTCACAAACTACCCTAGAAGAAGTCATGAGGCTACCAATCTACCAAATAGTTGGTGAAAAAAATTAAAAGTAGTTGATACTAATTTTATTTAATTATATTAAAAAAATAAAAAAAAGTAAGTGCAAAATCGTAAGATGAAAAAGAAATTGCCACGAATAGCCTAACAAGTCTTGCTAATGAATTGTCTTCTTATAACTTAGTAGATATAGTTTTAAGCATTAGCCATAAATCTTGGGTTAATCACGTTTACGGGAGGACCATGACTAAAATGTTGTCTACTTTAACATGATGATTGTAAATGTTATAGCTTTGTTATATCTTCTGTTCTTAATAATTCTACAATTAAATGTGTTTTTTATAAACATGTATGTGAAAAAAAGGATTATGAATATAACTTTATTAATTATTTGTATTTAGTGTGAAAGGTAAATGTCTAATTTAATATAAACATATTTCAAGGAAAATTAAATTTTGGTATTTCTACTTGACACTTGCATTTGAAGTATAACTTGGGTGTTTAAAACCACACAAACTTATTAGCATTTTAAATGAGCCAATCAACCTAGTTCAAACTTTACAAGAACAATGTTTGTTGTCTTTTAAACACTTGACAAACATTTATAAATAACAAAAGATACGTGTAAACTAAACCAAGGTTTAAACTATATATTCAGATAATGATGTGTTGTAGATGAAATCAAAATTGATTAATTCACATACATTCATTCACTAGGTGTTAGGTTCAAATCTCTTTTTCATTTGAAATACACAAGTCACTTGGTACTAGACTACTAGCCCTTACAATTCCTTGTTGTGATATTTTTTTAATTTCAAAATATAAGTTATAATAAACAGAAAATATCAAAACCATTATAATGTGAAACATAATTGTTTTTAGACGGGTGAGACCTAATTGTTATTTGTTGCTTTTGTTAGTTCGGCCAACCAAATAACCAAATCAATTTATTTACCTTCATTCAAATCCGTAATAATCGGTTTAATCTAGAAATTCCATCAAGACCAACCCTTGGACATCCAAAGTAACTTGTTATATGTATTATGAATATTTTATGTATACGATAATTAAAACGGATCTTACAATTTCTTAGTTTAATAACCAATAGATTAGCTTGTAACATTTTATAAAAACTAATATGATTTAATATTACGTAAGTGCCCCCCATTGGGACATTGAATTAAAATATTGGCCTTGGTCTTGAGCCAAAAACATCAGTTGGCGGGTCATTTTGGCGCTCTAACTTTGGAACTAATATTGAGAGATGGAGGGAAAGTACATGTCAACAAATCAAAGGGCATTATGGTCATTCCATATTAAAATTTATGGTTTTGAGTAGATTTCTAGCAGATAATGGCCCCCTACTTTCCAGGAGTTATCTTACAGGTGGATATTTTTATGAAAATAATATGATAAATGATTGTCATAAGTTTTCTTTAAATGTATAAAATTTTGATGATTTTCTCTAATAGAATAATTTTTTTTCAAGGCCAACAAAACTTTTATTACACCATAGACTACCAAAACGTTAGCCAAACTTGTTACATGCACCAATATAAATCAATTCATAATCCAATATCCGATATATTAAAATTACACCAATGATCCATTCCAAAGCTTGTTTTTTTGATCGGCTTTTGAGCCAAAGAAATCCCAGTACTTTAATTTCACCCACCGCCTTTGAGACATTGGTAGATTTTTTATCAAATAACTTCTCATTCCCGTTTCTCCATAAGCACCAAATAGCGGTTTGAATCACCGTGTATATTACCTTCTTCCAAGTTGGTGATCCTCGAACAGATTCATGAAAATGGAGTAGGTCTTTCTCGTTGAACAAAAAGAAAGAATGGAGTTTGCACCAAGAGGATATAAAATCCCATATTAGTTGTGCAAATGGGCATGCCACAAAAAATGACCCAATGATTCCTCATTTTCATGACATAGAACACAAAGCGAGTTGGACATATTGATATGTCTCTTCAACAATGAAACCAAAGTTGGAAGACTATTCCAACATAACATCCAGCATAGAAAATTAACCTTACTAGGTACCCAATTATTCCATTAAAAATTTAATCCTATGTCCGAAAACGTAGCCGTTTGCATTGACTCCTTTAAAATTTTGATAGAGAATATACCCGATGTATGCAGGCCCCACTCCCACACAAGACCATTTTGCCCAGCCGAGAGCCTGGGAATAGGCATTATAAGGCTGGTCAAGTCCAATCCAAACGTATTAAGCTCTTGTTGAATTTTACCAATTTGCTTCCAAGGCCCGGGTTATGATAATCTAGTAGGTATAAAGCTCCATGATCTAGAATTATGATGAAAACTCCATATAACCTTTCTCCATAATGCATTATCATCCATTTTAAAACACCACCACCACTTGGCTAGCATAGCCACATTTGCTTCTTGGAGTGACCCAATTCCTATGCCCTCAAGTTCTCTCGGTGCTATCAAATTGTTCCATGATACCCAGTTTATTTTTCTCCGGTCCGTTGATCCCCCCCCCCAAAAAAGAATTTTCTTCGCAATTGCTCCAGTTCGTTAATGATTTTTTAAGGGGCCTTATATAAAGAGAAATAATATGTGGGAAGAGAATTTAAAACCGAGCGGATCAAAGTTATTCGACCACCATATGAAAAATTCTCTGATTTCCATATATTTTTCTTATTTTTCTTATTCGATAAATTTGTGAAATATAAAAGACTAATCAAATCAAGTAATCATAAGTTGTTCTTGGGCGCAAGAAAGGTTGTGTGTGTATGTATAGAGAAAGAGAGAGTTCAGAATAAGGGGCAATTGTATATTATTCTCTCTAAACTTATGAAATTATATATTTTCCTAAAACATACTTAAAATATTGTACTTTATATACTGAAGTTTATATTTCGGGGGAAATATGTAACTTTTTTTGGTGCAGATGAGACTATATGTAATTCTCCTTTAAAAGTCTTTTTAATGTACAAGATGTATAAAGTGTGGATAAAATTATTAAGCAAAGAGAATTTACATTTGATTTATGTGATAATTATCACGTAGTGGTGGAATTACCATGTAGGAGGGGTGCAATTATTACATAAGAAGGGTGAAATATTCACTCAAGTTATCTGAGCCGCACGTTGTACAAATGAACATTTTTGTAAAATTAAAATAACAATCTGGCCCTTAGATCAAACTAATATTATAGTTAAGATTATAATATGTAGTTTCATAATTGATTAAAGACTAAAACTGTTACTAGGGTTAGAAGGGGAAATTAACTATTTTATATTTACTCTTTTCATTAAATAGTAATTATATAATATTACAATTAGGAAAAGGATCTACAGTGAAATACAAAGATACAAGCAAGGTTTACAACTACTTGATGCATGTGCAAGTTTTCAAACATAAGATACAACAACATTAGCTATTCTCCTTTTCTTGATTGTATACATGTTAGTGTGCCACGTACAAGGTAGGATACACGTGTTCTGCCAATAGCCTCTTCTTTTGCCACGAAGGTTCTTCTCCAACATATAACCCTTCTGAATTGCTCGGATTGTCCGATTCCTTTTTCTTTTCTATGGCTTCCAGATATGTGGTGGTCCTCTGATGGACTCCGTTACTGCAGACTATGGTTCCTAAGTATTCATCTACTCTGTACTTCTGTTGTCTCATTCCTTCAATCCGCTTCATTTTCTCCATAGGTTTATGGATTTAAACAAATCATTTTACTTCTTCTCATTTGCTTTTTAGGTAACGGCTGCAAATGGGTCATCGACTGATAACAAGAATCCTGAATTCTCAGCTAAGGTTATCTAAATCCCCAATTTATGTCAATTTCTTCTAATTTTTATTGCATTTTTACGATTTCAAAAGTGATATTAGGGTTATATGCGAACCGATATGCGTTGCACAAAATTTCTTAATTGTGACTTACCGACTTAAGCTAAAGTCTAGGAGCTGAATTAAGATGGTATTTGATCGGTTGTTGAGTTCTACCGACAATGATTAGAAACAGTTCTTTGATTGAATGTGTCGAAGATTCGATGCGAATTGAGTTCCCCTATTTAAATTGACTGGTTGGTCCGCAAGATCTTCAATCCATCAATGTATGTTCTTTGTCTTCGATTCTTTTTATTTTCTTTTATTTTTTGGTATACTTCAAATTGATATAAATTTTGCTTTCAATCGCATTAATTAATTTTAATTGTCAAACTATATGTCTTTTGGAATGATCGATTACATTAACAGATATGCTAATGGAAATTAACTACTATCAACATTTAAATTGGAAAGGGTACCAAAATTGAAGACGCATACCTGCACTCGGTTGATGAAATGATGCATGTATTCAAATGGATCATATTGGAGAACTCAAGTAGCTCACTTCGTTTGGTTTTAAATTTTCTTGAAAATGAAGCCATGTCGGTGATATACTTGATAACAATTAGTGTGATTGATATTTGCTTTGAAATTGGATTGCACATGTTAGTGATATGTTAGTGATATGTCTGATGACTGTTACTATGATTTGATCCATATGTTTAGTGGTCTTTTATTGCCTTATGTTTAGATCTTATTTTTTTATTTCCTCATCTCTATTTAGTTATATTGTGATAGGATGAACTAAAGTATTCCATTCAAGATAAAGCCTCCGATAAAATCTTTAGAACTGCTTTGTTGGATTGCACATGTTGTTTATGTGATTTAAGTTTGTAGCTTAATTGTATCTTTATAAAATTCATTTGGTTTGCCGGAGCAAGCCTTTCCATATCTTAAGGAGTGGTTTATGGAAGTAAAATGGAACAGTTACCAACGGAGCATTAATCAGTATAATCCCGCAAAAGAACTTCTGATCTACAGTCAAAAATATTATCATGTAATTTTAATTCTCTAATCTAATGATTGTAGAATTAGCCTAAGGAATTGTGATTAATTTAATAATTGCATTTAAGGCGTAAATCGATGTGGTGTAGAAAAGTTTTTATATTTGCTGGCCCCGCTGCGTAGCGCGCGTACGCAACCTAGTTTCACACAAATTTTAAAGAAAAATTAGTTTTTAATAATTTAAATTATTGATTATTGACGAATATTTATCCCAACCAATAGTTTGACCAATATCAGTCTACTGTTCGTTAACTCCATTAGTTTTTTTATGAAGTGGCACGTGAAGTTGATTGTAACGTGACATGTGACATGACGTATTACATAATTAAAATAAAAAAATAAATATATCATTCATTTTATTGCGTTTTTAGTCTCCAAGCTACTTAGTTGGCGAAAAAATGTTATGTTGAGTAATTTCAAAAAATGAATTCTTAAATAAATAATTCATTAATATATATATATATATATATATATATATATATATATATATATATATATAGTTTATATAACTATCTTATACGTAACATCACGAGCCACATCATGTGATACGTCATAAAAAACTAACGGACTTAACAAACAGTTAGAATGAACTATTATTAATAACAAAATTAAAAGTCGGGATTAATACTGGTCAAATTATTAATATGGATTAATATTGGTCAACAGTCAATAGTTTGGATTAATAAAATCCAAGTTTCCAATTTTAAAACTTAAATAATTTTTACATACTTTATTATTGTTTAAAAAAACTTATATCATAAAACTAAGTATTTAAATTTGATATGGGTATAATATTGTTATATGTAAAAAAATGTATGAGAACAAAGGTGTTGGTATCATATTAACATTGTGTTATCAGCTTCTGAACATGTTTTAACCCAATATACAGATATTTCATGATATTTTTATAATTTTTTTATACGTGGATGGTGAATTTAAATGGTGGTGTTAGTCTTACGAGTTTGAAAAATGGTTCTTTAGTTACATAAAGTTAGTGTTGTAATCGATGTATTGTTATGCTTCTAGCTCTGAACACAAGTGTTGTTATAAATCCTATTTTATATTACTACTCTAATAAAAGAATAAATAGGTAACGTAGTAACACCGTATTTCTTCTTATCAAAATTTACTTACTTCTCTCTCCGATTAAATAATAATATTGATTACTAATAATAGTATTTATTTTTTTAGATTAAAATTATTTTTTAATACATTAAGAAAGATGAATTTTTATTAATGTTGTTTCTAAAGAAATAATTTTTTTATAAAATAAGAAAATTTTCTAAACATCAAACTTTTTAAAAAATCCAAAATATATAAAATCGGTGTTTTTTAAAAATAATTTTTTTAAAACAAAAAATAATTAAAACTGAAAGTTATAATAAGAAAAACTGTTGAATTGATATTTTTAAAACGTTTGTTTTGAAACAAAATTCTTATTCTATTTATAATAAAAAAAATTCACCATATCTTATCTTAAATATTGATTTGTAAATAATAACATTTTAATTGATTTAATATTTTCTATTTAAACTATGTAATAAACGAGTATACTAACCGTAATTGTTCATAATATACTTTTAATAATAAATATAAATACTCTCCGTTCCTCACTCCTCCCACTAATGTACTAATACAAATAGGCATGTGATATTGAATGGGTGTTGTTACTTTTTGGTAAAATAGAAAAAAAGTTTGGTTCAATCTGTTTTTTACTTAGACATAATAGAATAGTTTGTGTTTGATTGTTTTTCAACAGAATTGTTTGGTTTGCTTAAATCGATCTAGTTACATAGACGTGTGTGTAACTGATAACAAATAGGTTGGTAAAAAGTCTAAAATGACCAATCTATTAAATCGGTTATTTGGTTTGATTGATTTTTTCTATTATGGTTTAACTAATTAGGTTTAATGCTTTAATTAAAAGAAAGCCCCATAGAACAACCTATTAGCACGACCTGAAATCATGATCCTACCAAATTGTATCATCCCATGATTATGTCAAACCCGCCCTAATCCTCACTTGAAACCAGCATTTACCAATTTGTGACAAAAAAATATTTTTGCCAAGGAAACGTCCATGATTTTGATTTTAATAGCCAATTTGAAGGTTTCTAAATTATAGTACCTTTATCAATGAGATACAACATATAATATACAAAGGTGAAAACCAATCGAAACTAAAATTTGTGTACTCATCTAGGGGGAGGGCAGGACGGGGTGGAACGCGGGTAACACCCGAGGGTATGGCGTACTCTGTTGTTACTTCGCAACCACTTAGACGGGTAGAGGCAGTGGGTAAGGGAGGCGAGTATATGAACCCATTGAAGCCGAGCCACATGACTGTTTGACAACGGCTCTTTCCCCTTATTTTCGTCCGTTGGTGATAAAAGAAAAAAGGCTTTTAAACTATATAAATACCAATTAATGAGTGTTTACACAAAAATAATCTACCCTAAAAAATTATAGTAAATTTCCTCCATCATTTTTACCTACTCTTTCCCCTTATTTTTTTTGTTTTTTTATTTATTTTAATTTTACTTAATTATCTGTAAATTTTATTTGAATTGGTTTATTGTGCATAATATCCTTATTAGTCCGGGTAAAAGGAAACCATCCCTTCACTCTTACAAATAATAGACTATAATTTAATACATACAAACTATAGTGAATCATATCCATATAAATTTACACTTTATTATGATTTTTCTGAAATAAAACTCCATATTCTTCATGAATCATGAAGGTAGATTCCCAGAATTTTTGTGTCTTAAGAATCCTAATACTAACTAATTTTGGCTCATATTCAGCTTTTAGGGCTTATTTTGATATTTTCAGAAAAAGAAGCTTCATATTTGAACTTCAATCGTTTTCATGTAGCCAATAGTCGGCCCTACCCACGTGTATTGGATTTCAGGTCTTTAAAATAATTTGTTACTTTTGAGCCTTGATTTAATAGGTTTCGACATTTTACAATATCATCTTGTCAATATTCTATTCTATTAACTACAAAAGTAAATGTCCGTGGCTACTTATGTATTTAGTCTTTATTAAACAGTAACTCACAAAGTGCTTGAATCATACAAGTGATTCAAGAAAGTGTAATCAATGTAAACAAAAAGTTTAGTATTACCATTATTTTGTATTACCTATACTTTTGGATTTGTTTTTTCATTTTTTTTTTCCAACCAACTTTTGACACATGACCCATTTATCTTTGGTCTCGTATAACTTTTAAATTTTTATATTTTATAAAATTGCAAACATACTTTTGTGGCGTGTTTGTATTTTTTTATGTTTCACTGTAAATTTAATTCAACGTCAAGTTGTCTGTACCAACATACAAATCATTGAATCACAAACATATAAGTTGTCTCAAGGTCTCTAACTTTTTACCCTTTTTTGTTTTCTTTTTACAACTTTTAGACATGAGTAAATTACTATTTTGGTCTCTAAGTTTTGGTCATTTTAACCATTGAAGTCCAAAAACGAATTTTTTTAACAAATTAAGCCTCATGGTTTGTATTCTATAACTCTTTCATCTAGTACACTAACAAAGTTAAAATTTTCAGTTAATTTCTAACAAAATAACCAAATTGCCATTGGACTAAAATGGTTATTTTTAATAACCTTAGGGACCAAAAACGTAATTTACTTTCTCACACAAACATATTATATATATGTGTATATGTATAAAAGATCTTCATTTTTATTTTTAAAGTTTTAAGAATATTTGTTTTTAAACCGTTGGAATTCAAACCGATAATGTAATTACTAAAAATATTTAAGTGTTTTTAAACCATTTGGTTTTTGAAACATTATTTTATAAACAATTGGATTTTAAAAATGTTTTTAAAAGGTTGATTATTTAATCAATTTTAAAATTATTCATCTCCAAACCGGTTAGCTTTAAAATTTTTCGGCTTTTTAAACTTATTTTCTATAATCGTTGGCTTTTTAAACTTATTTTTTTATTCTTACATCTTACTTAAATATCTTTTAAAATCTTTATGTTTTTCAAATATTTTATTTAGATGATTTTTTAAACTGTTTAACTAATTAAACTTTTTTATGAATTTGTTTGCCTTATTTAAACATTTTTTTCAAATCGATTGGTTATTCAAACGCAACGAACGACCTAAGAAAGCACAAGTAATTTTAATGTCGTAGAAGCCCTAATTGTAATAATCAAAACCCAAGTTAATCCTAAAAAAATACAAATCATATAAAAATATAAATCACTTTCAAGTCAACTTGAATAGAAGACGATAAAAAAATCAAAAAGAGAAAAAAGATGTTTTAATAAAATGAATGGCTTAAAATTAAGGCTTTTTAATAAACGATTGGTAAAAAGACGTTCAAATAAAAGAACGACATAAAATTACGTTTAAACGTGCCGAATGGTTAAAAAACATGTATATAAAAACAAAAAATTAAAAATAGACACTCAATTGAACGATTAAAAAAACACGTTTAAAAATAATAATAGTTAAAAAGACTTTTATCGTTTAAATAAAACAAATAGATTAAAACGGACGTTTAAGTAAGTCTAATAGTTTAAATAAGAAGTTTAATAAGCCAAACGGTTTTGAATATTCTGTTAGATAATATGAATGGTTTGAAAACGACGCTTAAAACTGGGAAATTCAATAATAAATTCTAAAAACTTTGAAAAATAAAATTAAAAACATTTCGTGTGTGTGTGTATATATATATATATATGTATATATATATATATGTATATATATGTATATACATATATTATATATATATATATATATATATATATATCTATATATATATATATATATCTCATATATATTATATATATATATATCTATATCTATATAAAATATGTATATATATGTATATAATATATAATTATACATATATACATACATATATATATATATGTATTCGAAACCTAGGATCCATTTATATAGACAATGATGTTTCTGTTAAAGGAAACACCGGATCTCTTGGGATTTGAATTGTTTCTGTTAAGGAATTATCGGATTTCTTGGGATTTGAATAACTGCCTTGTTGACTTGTTGACTTGTAACACTTGTATTATACAAGTGTTTGGACTCCGCAGGAATATTGTCTTCCGTAGATGTTTTGTTCTTCCGCAGAAGTCTTGTTCTTCCAAGGGTACATTGTTCTTCCGAAGCAATCCTGTTCTTCCGAAGCAATCTTGTTCTTCCGAAGCAATGTTGTTCTTCCGAAGCAATCCTGTTCTTCCGAAGCAATCTTGTTCTTCCGAAGCAATGTTGTTCTTCCGAAGCAATCTTGTTCTTCCAACCTGTGAGGTTGTTCATCCGCAGAAGATCTTTGGATGCATTTTACTTGTAAGAAACATATCTACGGAAGAACAAAATATTCATCCGTAGATGTTTCTTACACTTGGTCAATTTCAGAAATTGACCAAGTATAATGTTTGTACCTGCAACCATACATAAATCAACACATATATAAATAGGTTAACCTATATATATATAATGCACACACAATAATGAATTACAACCATTCATTACAGATATTAATTCAAGTACTAAGCCTATACAAAATGGACTAGAACTACTGATCCTAGACCTAACAATACTCCCCCTTAGGCTTAGATACTTGTAAACAGCTCTTCAAAACTGAAAGCTCCTTTAATCTTGAAACCATTTTCTTGTTGAAATATGGTACTGCATCCTTTTGATCATCGTATTTGTACTTGATCTCCATTCTGCATATCCTTTGAAGTGTCTTAAAAGTCAACCCCAATACATCTTCTTCAGTGGTGAGGGTTTCCACAACACATTGATTGTTAATAATCTCCAGCTCATCTTCTTCTGAGATTCTCAGTTCTGATATATCTTTAATGTTAGCTCCCTTCAGCATCCCAACATTATACCTTCTTCTCTTGTATGCTTTGGCATGCAACTTATCCACAACTTGAATCATGTGCACATATAGACACAAGTCATTCTGAGCCATTTCATCAGTTAGCTTTGGGAAGAATTTGTCATGAAGGTATGAAGTATAACTAGGGTGGAGCAGTTTGATCTTCAGTGGGTCAAATATTCAGATTCTTTCAACTTTCTTCCCTTCTTCATTCCTCAGCAGCACTAATTCTTTGGTCTTCTCAACATATCCCCATTCTGTTATGGGATATGTATATTGATTCCCATCTATTCTTTTAACAATAGCTGACTTATTGCTTTGACATCCAACCCTCTTCAATAACTCATCATCCACCATTGTAGAGGAGTTAGATTTCGGTCTGTTCATTCTTTGTAACCTTCTTTTGTGCTCATCATCCTCTCTCTTTGCTTTCTTAAGCACATCATCTCTGAATTTTGTTTTTAGCTTTCCCACTAACACAGAGAAGTCTCTTCCTCTTGGGTGAACAGGATAGTTAGAGATAATCTAGCTTTGTAAATCTTTGAGATCACATTCAGGTAGGCACAGTACTGATGCTATATATTGGAAGTATTGAATCCTTCCAGATATTCTTTTGATGATAGCACAGTCCCATTCTTGATCATACTTCCATGCCATGATTCTGTTGTCTTCCATAGAGGATGGACTAGTAATGTGGTCAAACAATTCTATTAATGTAGACTTCTTCTCTGTGATTTCTCTGACTGTTGTTCCTAATGGCCACACTTTGCTAGGAATGACTGCTCTTGGTTCTCTGATCAGTTTTTCTTTTCCTTTGTGCTGATCTTTAGATTCAACAGTTATAGGATCAACAGGAAGTTTGCTTTGTTGCTCATAAGATGGGTGTGGAGCTTCAGTTCTGAATCTGACTCCAGTATCAAGTTCAACAGACATTACATGTTCCATCATTCTTCTCAGCTCAGCAATACTTCTTCCTTTAAGCTCATGACCCTTATAGTTATGACCCTGTAGCTAACATACCATATTGTACTTGCTCAGTTTTGTTGTATCACAGTGACCTAGATCTTTTTTGATTTTCTGAATGGCTTGAAAAGTGGTGAATGCTTCATAGTCACAATTTGGAATTATGAACCTAGCAAGCTCAAACTCATTTAGCATATCTTTCATCTCAGTCAAGTTCAATCTTTCAACCATGTCAAATGGGAACCCATGATTGATCAGTGTCATAAACACAGATGACTCGGGCCTCTCTTCCATAATGTCTTTTGTTGTAAGAAGAACATCAGTCTTTGATCCTTCTTGATCTTTGTTAGATTCATCTTCAATCAGCTCTTTCCATTCAGCATCACTCTCAGCTTCGTCTTCATCATGAGTTACTTTCTTTAATGGTGACACATCCACTGAAGGAGTGTGTTCTGAAGATGTATGCCTTGACTTCTTGGGTGTCTCTTTAATATTGATTGTTTGTATATTTGTTGAACCCAAATACTTCCTTTTTCTTGAGTATTGAATAAGTTGCTTTGAAGTTTCAGCAGGTTTCTTTAGTTGCACTGATTCAATAGCATATATCTTCATCTTCAGCTAATCAATCTCTTCTTCTTTTCTTCTCAACAAAGCTGATTAATCATAGAGAGAGTCATTCATTTGTTCAACCTTCAGCCTTAGCTTTTTATTTTCAATATTCTCATTCTAAGCTGAGTCTTTAAGTTCTTTAACCAGCTCATGCAATGCATCAATCACTTTATTGTTTTCTTGTATGTTCTCACTCAATCTTTTCAGACTTGATTCTTGCTTCATCAGCTGATCATCTTTTACTTTCATCATTCCCTTCAACTCTTGAATTCTTTGCTTTCTATTGTTAGACTTCAGAACAAGCTTGTTGTATTTAGCAACCAGATAACTCTTACTGACAGGGATATCAGTATCACTTAGATCATCTTCATTGTAGGCAATCACATCAACATAGTTTGCCTCTTCTTCTTCTTCCTGATGTTGAGAAGCAATCTCATCATCATTTACTTCTTCATGGGCTACACTTGCTGAGCTTTGATCTGGCCTCAATAGCTTGATCTTCTGGTTCTTGATGTGGTTGTTGTTGTTGTTGATGGTCAGTGACCGGGGAGACTGGTTTAGTTTCATTTGAGAGTACAGGGGATTTTGTTTTGGTTAACGACAGTTGAACTGCACTTGCTTATGAGGCTAACTCTGTCTCCCCAGTGTAAATGCTCTCAGTGGATGAATTTTCTGGATTTGGAGGTTGTTGAAAAAGTTGCATTTGAAGCTGATTTGGTGATTGAGGGTGAATTGGAGAGACTGGTTCTGTGTTTTGACTGGCAGGTGATTTTGGTAGTGATGGTTGAGGTTGATGATGTATGGGTGATATATCTGGTGAGTGAGTGTCTTGAACAGAGTTGGTTGATGAAACCTCCTGTTGATCTTCCCACACAAGCTCTTGAGGAATGTTTGCATGAGCATCTACTACATGATCAAACATGGGCATGTCTCCTCCTTCATATTTCCCAGATATTTTATTCAGTACGGATCTGCCAAGGTGTGCTTGAACGAACACATCACCATCCACAGTAGTTCCAGGCAGATCGACATTGATGATTAGTTGCAGAAACTTTGGAAACATGTACATCTTTGTCAGCCTTCTGTACTTTGATGTGATCACATAAGCAGTTGAAGATGTACTTTGAGTAATTGTAGATTCTTCCCTCAAAAACACCAATAATGCCTGAAGAGATATGCCTTGAAAATCTATCAAGTCCAGATTTCCTGTTTGAGATGCACTTAAGATAAGTGTGGCAGAGAAATCTGTACGGCTTGCAGAGTCTTCCTTTCTTTTTTCTCCTTTCTCGAAGTCACCATCATACCCCATCAGAAGAAAGACTTTTTTTATGTATTCATTGTCAAACACATCAGGGTGACCAGCTTCTATACCTCCCAACTCAAGAACCCTTCTTATTGTCTGTTCATCCACTCTCAGTCTTTGATTCTTCACATCAGCCATAATAACTTGACCATCTTCCTCTATTTAGGTGGAGTTCTAGAAATCAGTTATGTGCGATTGGTAAATCAAAGGCTCTACTGATAAGGCATAGAACAGCCTGGATCTTCTTAGATATCGAATAATGTCTTGACACCCTACTAAAACAGGATCGTCAGGGTTTAAGAAGGCACACACATTGTGCTATTTCGCAAATCGATTATCCATCTATTCAGAAGAAGAAGATTTCGTTAGAATCACACTGAGAATACGAACAGTTGTGAGATTAAACGAGATTCGAATGGTTCATTATTGATACATTACGCCATGTTTTACCTTGAACACAACGATCTAAGAGCACAGATATATGTTTGTTTGATGTTTTGATTTGGTAAAATTTGAATGTTATAGAAGGGGGAAAAGTTTGTTGAGAGTGTGTTTTTCTAGGTCTGAAAAAGTGAACTGAAAAAGCGAATAATGAATTTTGAAGTCAAACAACATCATTTATACTCTCAGACACATTAATTTTATTACTTTAATGAAGTGGGACCCTCAACAAATTCTTCCGCAGATCATCTACGGATCCCATAAATCATCTGAGGATGTCTTAACGACATCTGCTGATGAAGTATAACTTACATTTACACAGATTACCAAACTATGATTTTAAATTATATTTGTTGATCTTTGCTCATCCGTAGTTTACCAATCTACGGATAAACATTTAAATTTTCAACACTGTAGCTTCTGCTGATGCTTAAGATGGCACAACGCAGATAAATATTATTGTATGGTCTAAGTCCATTGCTTAGAACCATTTATTGCTTTTGGACCTTGTTGACTTTGTATTCATGACAATTTAGCACAAGAAAGTTGAAAATGATTTTAAAGAAAATTTCATGTATCCAGGAGCTAAGATGGTGCTCAGATTCCAATTCCTTCAAATTGATAATGAAATAGACAAAGCTGCTGATTGATAAACTTAACTTCATGAATTCTACTCCCCCTAAATTTGCGATTAATGATGACATTAAGTATTTTATCATAAATTTCTAAGAAGAATAGCATGAGTAATATTTAACTGTATAATGATGCTCAAACATATATACACATATGATGGGATCATACTATAATACTAAGCCTCTTCCTGATGAGTTATTTTGTTGAATTGATACCTGAACAAAGTTCTGATTGTAAGTATATTGTCCACTTAAATCCATACAAAAGCTCATGTATCAACTAGGCATGTTGTTTATCATGTTTTCATATTGATTTGGAAATAACTGTTAGGGGCTTCACATTCAATTCACAAAGGTTTTGTTCTCCTTTTGCAAGTCAAATCATCACTTTTTCACACTTAAGAACTATGTACTTTAAGTTATAAGTTCTATCTTGAGATGCATTGGGCATCTCATTAATGCAATGATGTAAAAGCTCTAGATTAATATACAATTGATCACATAGGATTCTTTTGAGAGCTTAGATATGATCATCATCAGGTCACCAAGTCTTTACTCACGTAAAACAGAGGTGTCTTTAACCCAGGTCTTTGTTCACACAAAACAGAGGGATGATGAGGATGATGGTCTTTTCACCTTTTGTAACTGATATTCAGTATGGTGATCATACACCTAGGTCTTTGTTCACACAAAACAGAGGGAGTATGATTTGCAAAGATAGATATTATAAAGTGTTGGTACATAGTGTGTTTAGATGAGTGATTTGGTCACATCAGAATAAGACTCACTTTGTATTCTCAAAATCAAGTTTCCCACAAACAATCACTTAGCATTATGTTTGGCATGCACTCAGTGTAGTTTCCACTCAAGATGAATCTACTCACATATCAAGAAACTTGCTTAGATTTATTGTTATTTATGAATTCAGGAATAAGCAAAGATATAGTGTACTATCATTTCCCATGCATATGTCATGCTGAAGCATCATTACACACAATATTTTGTTTGTTCAAATTGCTTAATCTAAGTTAATCATGCCTAGAGACTCAATTAAAAAATTAAATCTGACTGAATCAAAGGCTTTAGTGAATAAATCAGCAAGCTGATTTGTTGTATCCACTTTGACTAACTTAATAAAACCCTTTTCTGAGCAATCTCTCAGAATATGATATCTTATCTCAATATGTTTTGTTTTACTATATTGCATAGGATTAGCAGTTATAAACATAGCAGCAGAATTGTCTATGTAAATTGAAGTTTGAAGGAAGTTGTAACCATAGTCAAGCAATTGGTTTTGCAACCAAAGGACTTGAGAGCAACCAGTTGAAGCATCTATGTACTCAGCCTCAGCTGTGGATACAGATACATTGGTTTGTTTCTTGCACTGCCATGATACTAGCCTTGGTCCGATGAATGACATCCACCAGTTGTTGATTTTCTGTTACTGTTACATCCACCATAGTCACTTTCTGAGTATGAGTAGAGTGTAAAGTCACCATCCCTTGGATACCAAAGACCAAGTCCTGGTTTCCCTTTGAGGTATCTGAAAATCCTTTTTACAGCATTCAGATGAAACTCCCTTGGATCAAATTGGTACCTAGCACACACACACACAAGAAACATAATGGGTCTACTAGCAGTTAGATACATAAGGGAACCTATCATTGATCTATATAATTTTTGATCAATAGATTTTCTTGAAGGATCAGGAACAATCTTGTCAATTGTTGATGCTGGTGTTTTGCATGAGGATACTTCAGCAAGATTGTATTTGTTCAAAATTTGACGTATGTATTTTTCTTGATTGATGAATATCCCATCTGGTTTTTTATGAACTTGAAGACCAAGAAAGAAGGTTAATTCACCCATTGAACTCATCTGAAATTCAGATTTCATCAGCTCTTCAAAATTTACACACAATCTCTTATTAGTTGAGCCAAATATAATGTCATCAACATATATTTGAACAACTAAGAGATCTTGATGTTTTTGTTTGAGAAAGAGTGTCTGATCAATGGTTCCTCTTTTGTAGCCATGCTTGAGCAAGAAAGATGATAGTGTTTCATACCACTTTATTGGTGCTTGATGAAGACCATACAAGGCTTTATCTAGCTTGTATACTCTATGAGGATCTTCAAAACCAGGGGGTTGTGACACATAAACTTCCTCATCAATCTTCCCGTATAGAAATGCACACTTGACATCCATCTGATACACAATGAACTTCTTATATGATGCATAAGCTAGAAACACTCTTATGGCCTCAATTCTTGCAACTGGTACAAAAACTTCATCATAGTCTAGTCCTTCTTCTTGTGTGTATCCTTATGCAATCAACCTTGCTTTGTTTCTTACAATAATCCCTCTATCATCCAGTTTGTTTTTGTATAGCCACCTTGTTCCAATAGGATGTTAACCTTCAGGCAAATCAACTAGAGACCATACCTTTTGCTTTCTAAATTGTTGAAGCTCTTCTTGCATAGCTTCAATCCAACTATTGTCTTTTAAAGCAGCAGTGATGATTGGAGGGACCACTTGAGAAAGAAAACAACTGAAGAGACAAAGGTTGGCAGGACCACTTTGGCTCCTTGTAGTTCTCTTTGTAAGATCTCCAATGATGTTGTTGACTGGATGAGTCTTATGGATTCTCATTGATGGAGTTGATTCAACTGGCATAGATAATTCCAGGTTAGTCATTTCCATTTCCTCAGACTGATCCAACCCAGGTTGAGAGTTAGAAAAATAGTCAAAATGTTCAATATGAGGTGAAGGATCATGAGTGTCTTCTGTATGGGCTGTAGGAGCATCTCCAGTATCGGTTTGCTCTTCCGTAGGAACTTCTCCGGAATCATTTTGCTCTTCCGTAGGAGTTACAGGAACTTCTCTGGAATCATTTTGCTCTTCCGTAGGAGTTACAGGAACTTCTCCGGAATCATTTTGCTCTTCCGTAGGAGTTACAGGAACTTCTCCGGATGATAAGTGAGGACTTGAACATTTCCAATGTTCGTTGTGTGACATCCCTTAATTTTGTTAATTTAGAAGTTAACCTTGTTAAATCTTAAAAGGGTCTTTTATGTCATTTCGAAACTTTAGGGTTTGTTATACTTAATAATTAATTTGGTGATTAACAAATTAATATAATAGTAATAACATTATAAGTGTTATAATGTTCGTTTATTATTATAAAATTTAAAGTGTTAATAATCATAAATAAAATAATAACTATTATTATTAATATAATAATGACACTAATAATAATAATATTAGTGTTAATCTTTGAAATAAATAAAAATAATATAAGTTTCTATTATTTTACAACTTGAAATCAATATGTTATGCATAAAATAATAACATTTTAAATTTAAGGGGTCGTTCTGTTAATTTGGAAACTTTAATACTAAAGTAACAAACTTTATTTTAAAGTTGTTTCATAAAATGACAGCTATTAAAATAACAGGGACCAAAAGTGTAAATTGTTTTAAACTAAAATTTACCCAAACCACCCAAACCCACCCCGTCGACACCCTTAACTCCGGCCACAATTCCGGCTAGTTCCGGCGAGCCAAAAACATGTAAGACCCCGTTCCCGGGAAGCCTCACAGTTGGTTAATCATAGCATAAAATCAGTTTAATAATAAAACATTGCAGCGGAAATAATTAGACATTCATTTAAACCTTTGAAAACCCATTGTACTCATACATTTGTCATTTAATTGTAAACAAAACATATTACTTGTCCTTAAATTACAATAAAGATTTTCATAAACTTGAATGCCATCCATAGCTCCCCAAGTAGCTCCATGTGCCATCCTCAGCATCAGCGCTTACCTGCCAACTATTATGCATAAAAGTCAGCTTCGCTGAGCGAGTTCTAGTTTTAAATATTATAAAAGAAATATATAATCTTTATCCTTCATATAATGACCATGCGTACACATAGAATATAACATTACTTGCATCATAAGCATGTTCATTATCTTTCATTCTTTCATTATCTTTCACTTTCATCATAAACGAGATTGCACAAAGCAAGAGCTCCATGTTGATTGACAACAAATGCCAATCCCTGTCTGTACACATGAAAACGGTAGCTAACCCCCGACAGTTGATCCACACTGCAAGGCACATAGCCCGCTCATGAATACAGATCCATCATCATACATCAGACTCACATAAGTGAAGTCTATCATAGTGCTTGCAAGACTTTTCATCATCATACGGGCCCGGGGGTAACATTCATTAAGTTTCACTTTTCATTAATATCATCTTCCTCTTTAGTATATATAATACTTAACTTATTAAGTACACATCATGCCAAGTAAAATCGTCATAAGACATAACCGATCCGCCGCGAGACAGCGGGGGTTCGGGGGCGGCAGCCCCTGACAGCGGGGTCCTAGGGGCAGCAGCCCCTAGTGGGGTCCAAGGGGCAACGCCCCTGCTGGGGCCGGGCTGCCAGGTCAGCGTGAAAAATTTTTATATTTAAACATTTATATAGCATTTTACTTATAGAAAAATCGTTCTTCCGTTTTGTTAAACTCTTAAATCTTGGTCATTTAGAAATGTAAATTTAGTATGCATAATAGCCCCAAAACATGGAAAAACTTATAAAATAAGGGATCTAGAACTCACCTGGATATCACGAATAACTTCTAGGCTAAGCTTACAAGGCTAGGATCACTCTACACAGCCTGCAGAATAGCTAACACTTAAAGGGGTTAATTTCTGCCTAAATTCGCTGCTAATTTCGCTGCAAGATCAGCAATTTCGCAGCTAGGTTCGCCAACAGTTTCGCTGCTAGTTTCACCAGCAGTTTCGCTGCTAGTTTCGCTAGCACCTTCGCTGGCAGTTTCGCTGGCATCTTCGCTGCCAGTTTCACTGCCAGTTTCGCCCAACTTTCGTTGGAAAACTATGTCTGCGAAACCACCTGCGAAACTATAGTTTCGCAGGAAGATCCATAGTTTCGCTGATTGAATATGCAAATTCGCTGGATGAACACGCAGTTTCGCAGATCGCATAAAAATTACGGACCAGACCGTTTTTAACCCAAATCATAACTTTTTACGTCCAATCCCTTAGTTTATCATCCATGAGGCTAAATCTAAGCTTTATACATGTTTTCATACGTAAAAATGTGACCTTTATGCGATTCTTTGCAACTTTTCAAAACCCAAAACCCTAGAATCCGGGTTGATCTACAGAAGGGTTTAGAGGTCGATTCTTACCTGGATTTGTTGCTTCTTTCTTAGATCTTGATGCTCCAACACCCAGATCTTCAACCTCTTCACCTTAGAAGCTTCAAATCTTGGTTTTCTTCACTTTCTCTCTCTACTTTCTCTCTCTCTAACGATTGGTGGCTAGGGTTGTAATGAGGAAGATGAAGCTGGTTTTGGGTGCTTAAGGGCTGATTATGGGCCTTTAATCTCATAGGCCACTACCCAATAAGCCTAATTTTAGCCCATGACCATTTCTTACCTTTAAAATACCCAATAGTTAGCCCATTATCCTTAATGACTCGTTTCGACTTTTCGGGGTTACAAGTAGTCTCCCCCACTTATTTAGGTTTCGTCCTCGAAACCTGTCAGTCATCAAACAATTGAGGGTAAAATTTCCTCATCTCCTCCTCAGTCTCCCACGTAGATTCTGACCCTTTTCTGTGTCTCCACTGTACTCGTACTAGTGGAACCACTTTATTCCGTAAGTGCTTCTCTTTCCAATCAAGGATGGCCACCGGCTGCTCTACATAATTTAGCCGTTCATCGACTTCAATGTCTTCTAATGGTACAAATGCATCATTGTCTGCCAGACATTTCCTGAGATGAGATACGTGGAACGTAGGGTGAATTCCACTCAACTCATCAGGTAGTTCTAATCTGTAGGCCACTTCTCCTACCCTTGCGATAATACGGAATGGCCCTATAAATCTTGGGCTCAACTTTCCCCTTTTTCGGAACCTGATGATCCCTTTCCAGGGCGATACCTTGAGCATAACCTTGTCACCAACCTCAAATTCTATCGGCCTACGCCTCTTATCAGCATAAGACTTCTGGCGGTCCTTTGCAGCTTTCATGAACGCCTTAATCTTATCTAACTTCTCAGTTGTGACCTCAATCACTTCAAGACTCCCCAATTCCTTCTGCCCGATGTCGCCCCAACACACGGCGTTCTGCACTTCCTACCGTACAACATCTCGTAAGGTGGCATACCAATGCTGGCATGGTAACTATTATTATATGAGAATTCTGCCAACGGTAAGTGCTCATCCCAACTTCCTCCAAAGTCGATTACACAGGCTCGTAGCATGTCTTCTAAAGTTTGGATCGTCCTTTCCGACTGACCATCTGTCTGGGGATGGTAAGCCGTACTAATATGCAGTCTAGTCCCCATTGAGTCATGAAACCTCTTCCAGAACTTGGACGTAAACCGCGTGTCCCTATCCGAAACGATAGACACTGGCACACCGTGACGAGCCACGATCTCCTTGATAAATAGCTCTGCCAACCTCTCAGAGGAATACGTCTCACGAATTGGTAGGAAATGGGCGCTCTTTGTTAGACGGTCAACAATCACCCAGATTGCGTCGCTTCCCCTCGCCGTCGCCGTGCGAGCAGCTTCGTGATGAAGTCCATTGTGATGTGTTCCCATTTCCATTCAGGGATATCCAAAGGCTGGATCTTCCCATATGGCTTTGGTGTTCTGCCTTCACTTGCAAGCAAGTCAGACACTTGCTCACGTACTTAGCCACGTCTCGCTTCATTCCCGGCCCGGCACCAGTAATCTTTCTTCAGATCTTGATACATTTTCGTGGCACCGGGGTGTATGGAATATCGAGTTTTGTGAGCCTCATCCATGATTTTCTCCCTTAGATCCCCATAGAGAGGGATCCACATTCTTCCAGATCGGGTTCTAACACCCAAGGTGTTTTCCCCAAGTCTGAAACTTGTCCTTTCATCCTTTCAGAGTTGACTCTCCTCTCTTAATGCCTCATCCTGGAACTCCCTCACTTGTTTCATAACATCAGGCGTCATGATTATCTGGCAAGCCCTCACCCGAATTGGTTCGGGTCGTCCTTTTCGGCTAAGGGCGTCAGCAACCACATTGGCTTTGCCTGGATGATAATGAATTTCGCAGTCATAATCCTTGATCAGTTCCAACCACCTCCTCTGCCTCATATTGAGTTCCTTTTGTTCAAAGAAATACTTCAGACTTTTATGATCAGTGAAGATGGTGCACTTCACCCCATACAGGTAGTGCCTCCAAATCTTCAATGCAAACACCACCGCAGCCAACTCCAAATCATGGGTGGGATAATTGGCCTCGTGAACCTTTAATTGTCTAGAAGCATAGGCTATCACTTCCTCCCTCGTTGCATCAACACGCAACCCAATCCTGCATACGAGGCATCCGAGTAGACCACCAGATCCTCGTTCCCTTCAGGTAACGTCAATACAGGGGCTTGAGTTAACCTCATCTTCAGTTCTAGGAAGGCGTTCTCCTGATCAGTACCCCATTCATACTTCACGTCCTTCGGGTCAACTTTGTCAAAGGAGAAGCTATCTTGGAGAAATCCTGGATAAACCTCCTATAGTAGCCTGCCAGGCCTAAGAAACTGCGAATCTCAGATGGCGTCTTTGGAGGTTCCCATTGCATTACCGCTTCAACCTTCGCAGGGTCCACCCTGATCCCCTCAGGATTAACCACATGACCCAGAAATTGAACTTCTCGTAGCCAAAATGCGCATTTAGAGAACTTAGCATATAGCTTCTCACTTCTGAGCGTCTCCAATACTTCTCGAATATGATCGGCATGCTCCTCTTCACTTTTTGAATAAATCAAGATGTCATCAATGAACACTATCACCGATTTATCCAACATCGGCCGACATACCCGATTCATAAGATCCATAAAGCAGCTGGCGCGTTGGTCAAACCAAAGGACATGACGAGGAATTCGTAGTGTCCATAACGCGTACGGAACGCTGTCTTAGGAATGTCTTGTTCTTTCACCTTCAGTTGGTGGTAACCAGACCGCAGGTCTATCCTGAAAACCAGCTGGCACCCTGAAGTTGATCGAACAGGTCGTCGATCCGTGGTAACGGATACCGATTCTTTACGGTCAGCTTATTGAGCTCGCGATAGTCAATGCACATCCGCATGCTACCATCTTTCTTCTTGACGAATAAAACCGGAGCACCCCATGGAGAGATACTCGGTCGGATGAAGCCTTTATCCAATAAATCTTGCAACTGGTCCCTCAGTTCTACCATCTCCGAAGGAGCTAATCGATACGGTGCTTTAGCGACAGGTTGAGCTCCCGGTAGCAAATCAATCTGGAATTCGATTTCGCGGTCAGGCGGCACACCGGTCAGGTCTTCAGGAAAGACGTCAGGAAACTCGCGCACTACTGGCACGTCTGATAATTGTGGCTCTGGCGCATCCACATCTTTTACATAGGCCAAGTAAGCGCTGCACCCACGTCTCAAGTACTTTTCAGCTGTGATCATCGACACGACCTTCGGTACACAGCACACCTTATCTCCACGAACCGTAACAGAACTACCATCGGGCGCTGTTAGACGAATTATCTTCTTACTACATACTATATTGGCTTCATAGGTAGCTAACCAATCCATGCCTAACACCACATCGAAACCTCCTAAGGCCATAACATGCAACCTAGCAGGGAACTTACAATCTTCTAACTCAATCAGGCAATCCTCAACCACCTCAGTTACCTTAGTGGACTTACCAATGGCTGTTTCTACATAGAAAGGCTCATCTAACTTTCTACTCTTATCATGCAACAAACGACAAAAGGCAGCAGACACAAAACTCCTACTAGCACCAGAATCAAAGAGCACAGAAGCATATTCATGGTCTACCAGAAACATACCTGAAACTACTTCTGGGTCTGCCCTGGCCTCCTCGCGAGTTATGTTGAATGCCCTCGCCTTCGCCTTTGAACCGTCACCCCTTCCCTTATCTCCAGCTTTAACCGTTCCTGATCCTTCTGGTTTTCCTTTCTTACAGTCTCTTCCCGCATGACCCATCTCGCCACACAGGTAACACTTCCCCACCTTGCAATCCCTAGCATAGTGGCCCTCGCCTCCACATTTGAAACATTTTCCCGTCCCAATTCTGCACTCCCCTGAATGACCTTTTCCACATTTTCTACAAGCACCTCCTTCACCAGTATTTCCCTGTCTCCCAGACTGATCCTCGACTCTCATCCTCTTTTCTCCACTCCGGAAGTTATCACCTCCGAACCTCTTCCCATTTCCATTCTGTTCCCATTCCATTTCTCCACCTTCTTCTGTACAGGCACTGGGTCTCTCTCATCGTACAACCTCCCAGCTAAATCCACCACAGACCTAAACGTACCCGGTCTGGCTGCAATCATGTGCCTCCTGATGTCCACAGGCAAACCCTGTATGTATCTTTTGATCTTCCTGGACGCAGGTGTCACCATGTCTGGCACAAGTCTTGCAAGTTCATTGAACTTGGAGGTATACTCTTGATGAGTCATGTTCCCAGCCTTTAAATACAAGAACTCCTTTTCAATCTTGTCTAATTCCCGATGGGGACAATACTCCTCCAGCACTAACTCCTTCAACTCAGACCACTTCATCTTGGCTATCGATCGCTTCCCCTCAGCCTGGACAATATTGTCCCACCAGCATAACGCTGAGTCAACGAAGGAATGAGTGGCAAACTTAACCTTTTGATCCTCTCGGCACTCACTAATTTCCAGTACCGCTTCCATCTCTCTGACCCAACGATGAGCGGCAGTAGCAGTGCCGTTACCGTCAAAGGTTGGGGGCTTGCACCTTTGAAATGCCCCATAGTTGCACCCTCTAGTAGTCTCTCTCTCGGACTCCTCATCACTGTCGTCATCATGGACTACCACCACTAGGGTTTGATGGCTCCTCTTCAGATTCCTCAGTCCTCCCAGTGGACTTTCCTGAATTCTTCTCACTTTCCTTCCCCTTCCTCTCAGCTTTCTCTCCATCCTTGACTGCTTTGATCACCTCGGTCACCACCGAGGGTAAGACATTTTGCATGACATTGTAGACTTCGTCAGCGATAGCCTCCTTCACAGTGGGTTTGAGGGTGGCTGATCCCTCCCCCTCGGGGTGACTATGGAGGTCTGACTCCTCATGACATCAGTCGGGAGCCTTAGCTTTGCTCCGGGTGACACGTGGCTCAGTAGTACGCCCGCCACGAGCACCTCCTCGGGTTGCCTTTCCAGATTTTCTACCAGCCATAACTAATTCCTATAAGATTCAAACACCAAAGTGGTTATTCAAGATAATTGCTCAGATCATTATAAGTATGGTAAGTCCTTAATTACAGTGGCCAAGTGTGATTAACCACTTACCTTACCCTCCTGTCCCAAGCAATCACTATCCTAACACATATCAGTATTCAAATCTACAAGCACATAAAACAAATAGCACACGCACATAATTCCGGTTTACTTGAAACTTTTACCTGATGGCACGTAGCTACTTGGATTGGCATCCTTCATTCGGTCCCATTTTCAGTTTAAGTTTAGGTTTTGAAAATAGTTTACCCAATTCTCTTAAACTTTGGCTCTGATACCAACTTGTAAGGCCCCGTTCCCGGGAAGCCTCACAGTTGGTTAATCATAGCATAAAATCAGTTTAATAATAAAACATTGCAGCGGAAATAATTAGACATTCATTTAAACCTTTGAAAACCCATTGTACTCATACATTTGTCCTTTAATTTAAACAAAACATATTACTTGTTCTTAAATTACAATAAAGATTTCATAAATTGAATGCCATCCATAGCTCCCCAAGTAGCTCCATGTGCCATCCTCAGCATCAGCGCTTACCTGCCAACTATTATGCATAAAAGTCAGCTTCGCTGAGCGAGTTCTAGTTTTAAATATTATAAGAAAATATAATCTTTATCCTTCATATAATGACCATGCATACATCAATATAACATTACTTGCATCATAATAAGCATGTTCATTATCTTTCATTCTTTCATTATCTTTCACTTTCATCATAAACGAGATTGCACAAAGCAAGAGCTCCATGTTGATTGACAACAAATGCCAATCCCTGTCGGTACACATGAAACGGTAGCTAACCCCCGACAGTTGATCCACACTGCAAGGCACATAGCCCGCTCATGAATACAGATCCATCATCATACATCAGACTCACATAAGTGAAGTCTATCATAGTGCTTGCAAGACTTTTCATCATCAAACGGGCCGGGGGTAACATTCATTAAGTTTCACTTTTCATTAATATCATCTTCCACTTTAGTATATATAATACTTAACTTATTAAGTACACATCATGCCAAGTAAAAATCATCATAAAACATAACCGATCCGCCGCGAGACAGCGGGGTTCGGGGGCGGCAGCCCCTGACAGCGGGGTCCTAGGGGCAGCAGCCCCTAGTGGGGTCCAAGGGGCAACGCCCCTGGCTGGGGCCGGGCTGCCAGGTCAGCGCGAAAATTTTATATTTAAACATTTATATAGCACATTTACTTATAGAAAAATCGTTCTTCCTGTTAAAACCCCTTAAAATCTTGGTCATTTAAAACGTAAATTTAGTATGCATAATAGCCCCAAAACATGGAAAAACTTATAAATAGGGGATCTAGAACTCACCTGGATACCACGAATAACTTCTAGGCTAAGCTTACAAGGCTAGGATCACTCTACACAGCCTGCAGAATAGCTAACACTTAAAGGGGTTAATTTCTGCCTAAATTCGCTGCTAATTTCGCTGCAAGATCAGCAATTTCGCAGCTAGGTTCGCCAACAGTTTCGCTGCTAGTTTCACACCAGCAGTTTCGCTGCTAGTTTCGCTAGCACCTTCGCTGGCAGTTTCGCTGGCATCTTCGCTGCCAGTTTCACTGCCAGTTTCGCCCAACTTTCGTTGGAAACCATGTCTGCGAAACTACCTGCGAAACTATAGTTTCGCAGGAAGATCCACAGTTTCGCTGATTGAATATGCAAATTCGCTGGATGAACACGCAGTTTCGCAGATCGCATAAAAATTACGGACCAGACCGTTTTTAACCCAAAATCATAACTTTTTACGTCCAATCTCTTAGTTTATCATCCATGAGGCTAAATCTAAGCTTTATACATGTTTTCATACGTAAAAATGTGACCTTTATGCGATTCTTTGCAACTTTTCAAAACCCAAAACCCTAGAATCCGGGTTTGATCTACAGAAGGGTTTAGAGGTCGATTCTTACCTGGATTTGTTGCTTCTTTCTTAGATCTTGATGCTCCAACACCCAGATCTTCAATCTCTTCACCTTAGAAGCTTCAAATCTTGGGTTTTCTTCACTTTCTCTCTCTACTTTCTCTCTCTACGAATTTTGGTGGCTAGGGTTTAATGAGGAAGATGAAGCTGGTTTTGGGTGCTTAAGGGCTGATTATGGGCCTTAATCACATAGGCACTTGCCCATAAACCAAATTTTAGCCCATAACCATTTCTTTCTTATTAAATACCCATTATTTAAGCCCATTATCCTTAATGACTCGTTTCGACTTTTCGGGGTGTTACAAAACATCTCTAACGTCGAATTGACTCAACTAAAATCCTTCCTAAACCGGCGTGAACCTCATTCGAACCCAATAACCATGTTTAATTTGCCTAATCGTTGCTGTGAATCAACAGCTTGAAAGCGATACATTCACAGCTATCAGTTTCCCCTTAACGAAAATTAATGAATTAAACACTAAAAACGCTTATACGATCGTTAAGGGAATTCAAATATGCGATTAATTACATGTCAAATCATAAATAATACGGTACCCTCGATTCAAGACTCAAAAATCATACGATTAATTAATGCAATTTGATTCATAACGATCGTATCAGCGTTTTTAGTAGTTTAATTCTATTAATTTGTTCGTATTGGGTTGAAACTGAACTACTCGTGAATGTTTTCGAATTTCAAGCTGTTGATTCACAGCAACGATTAAGCAAATTAACCTGGTATGGTTCGAATGAGGTCACGGGCGGTTTAAGGAATGATTTGTTTGGTTCAAGCGACGGTTAGAGATGTTTTGGCTCGCCGGAACTAGCCGAATTGTGGCCGAAAGGGTTAAGGGTCGACGGGTTGTTGGGTGGTTGGGGTAAATTTAAGTTTTAACACATTTACACTTTTTGGTCCCTGTTATTTTAATAGGCTGATCATTTTATGAAACAAACTTTAAAATAAGTTTGTTTACTTTAAGTATTAAAGTTTCCAAATAACAGAACGACCCCTTAAATTTAAAAAAGGTTATTATTTTAATCATACTTATTGATTTCAAGTTGTAAATAATAGAAACTTAATTATTTTTATTTATTTCAAAGATTAACATAAGATTATTATTATTAGTGTCATTATTATATTAATAATAATAGTTATTATTTTATTTAAGATTATTAACACTTTAAATTTTATAATAATAAACGAACATTATAACACTTATAATGTTATACTATTATATTAATTTTGTAATCACCAATTTAATTATTAAGTATAAAAAACCCTAAAGTTTTGAAATGACATAAAAGACCCTTTTAAGATTTAACAAGGTTAACTTCTAAATTAACAAAATTAAGGGATGTCACAGTCTCCCCAACTTAAAAGAATTTCGTCCCGAAATTAAGAACGAACTTAAATGAACAACAGGAGTTATAATGAGAGGTTTCACTTCATGGAATCTTACAAGTCTCTTGATATAATACATGCCAATTTGAATTCTTCCAGTGAAATACGAGACGCTTTGAAATTTGGCATATGAAACGTTAGAAAAACGATGACGAGTTATCCGTGGTATGTTAGACTTATAAGCCATAACGTCTAGAATGTAATTTCGTAGTAAATTGATGTCCAGAAATCAATAAAGGACCAACAATGATAAGAAAGGTTAACCGTCAGGATTTAAGAATTCCAAACGTCACTATATGAAACGATCTTAACGCATATCTTGTGAATATGTATCTCACCTTTGACCAATCATCGGTCTAAGAATGATATGCGAAGATTTTGGAATAAGTTCACGACGATGGTTAGGAACATTATTAAAAGCAGAAAATGAATCGGTCATCCAAAATAACGATCGATGTTTTAACGCCAGACTATGGTATACGAATTCTTGAGTTAGATACAAGTCAATTTATCAACCCATTATCTTACATGAGTCAATATGAGATTAGTCAATTGGTCTATAATACCCCAATTTTTCAGTATGACATCCAAAATAAGAGACATTCGGTGATGAGAAGTTGAGCAGGAGATTCCCGGGAACATGGGGGTTAGGTTTTGTCATATGTGAAGGTAAGACACTTGGACACATGCCAAGTTATGTCTTTCCTTTTATGCCAAACCCATGACTACAAATTACGAAATTTTATGAACCTTTATATCCACTTCGCAATGAGGATAATAACAAGTCTTGTTGTTCAAAACCAAGATAAAATTTCAATGGTTTTCAATGGTAAGGGTTCAAAAGCGATTAAAGAAATGATGCAAACATTAAGGAAAGTATTTGTAAACATGTTTTGCAAGGTAGCAAGTTTCCAAGTATAAATTGCATACGTAATTCATCAAACCCATAAGTACAGTCGAGAACATTCGTATGACTAGAAAGACATAATCACAAGTTGATAATATCTTTATTTAGTAGAAAGATTGTTTAAGAAGACTACCATCACACAATCATGTGTTGATGATATCTCAAAATGAAAGTTGATAAGTAGGGAATAAATGGTTCGATATAGCTAGATCAAATCAAAACTAAGGATTAGGGAAAGAAATCATTTAAGAATTTAAATGCTCCAAGCTCGAAATCAAAATCAACCTAGAGTGATCGGGTCTCCTTTCAAGTTCAGAAATCATGCTTTGGCTTGATAGGTCCAAACACTGACATTGGTTCGCCCCTCAAGTTACTACATGTTTCTTGTCACTTGATTAAAACCTTGGTAAGTTGGAGATCAAGAAATGAGAATAGTCATCAAGGTGTGGTTTTCACTCCTAACTTGATGGTGTATTCCCAAGGTATGACCGCTAACTTACTAGTTAAAAAGTTCGATCCCAACTCCTTGTTGAGGACCCACAGAAATAAGACGAGGTAACTCACCATTAAGGTAAGGGAAATCACTCCTATCTTAACAGCGAAGTTTTACAAAAACAAAATATAACGAGATGAACTTCTTCATCAAAATCCAGAATTCACTCCTACTTTGATGAAGTCGTCTCATTTGAACAAATACAATTCAATAGAGATATTATCATCAAGGTATGGAATTCACGCCTATCTTGATGATAATAGCAAGCAAAACACAATCGAAGATTGACATTTGTCACCAAAGTACGGGTTTCAATCCTATTTTAGTGAGATCATGTCATTTGTGAAATGTCATTCCAAAGAATATAATTGAAGTCAATCCTCGGGATAAGGAAATCACCCCGATCCAGAGGATGAAATTTTTTATAAATCACAATTGGAAACCATTTATCGAAACGAATAGAGAATCATAAAAGTAAGGGAATCACCCCTGTTTTGATGAGTTAGAATCATTTAGGAGATACGAGTGTTCTTAGTCATAGGTTGGCTTGCAAACACTTGCATCTCTCACGGTGCAGACGGTACGGGGTTTGACTTAACGACGAAAGGAAAATAACATCAAATCAGAAAATTTCAAGTTACATCATTGTAACAAAAGGAAAAATCATACTTACAAGCTTAAGATCAAAGTTCGAGATAACAGAATTTGTTGTGGTGTTCAAATCTTGGATGGTTTCAATCGGGAAGACGAAATCAAGGGCAAGGATTTATTCAACACCACAATGAGATGTGAACATTCGATTCACAATCGAAAGGAATACATGAACTTCTCAAGATATGAGGTCAACCATAGCCTTATTAAAGACACGCGTACTTATAAGTGATCACTCATCTCAAGGGTTTCGAGTCAAGTAAGTGGATTCAATGATTGAGTCAAATCACCATTTACACTTTGCCTAGACAAAGTATCCCGTGATGTAAGAATTCCACCTATAGCATTGCATGTCTTTAGTTATAGAACACATCCTTAAGAAGACTTGTGAACCATAAGTAACGGTTTAAAGTTTTTGATGACAATTCGGTTTAGATTCCCATATCTTTGGGTATATTAAGATCCATGTTCACGTTGGTCAAGATATAGAAATAGTTACATGAAACGCTCAACGTGTAACAGTGTTTAAACGTAAGAGTTGAAATGTAGGATAGGTTCAATATTAACAGGAACATTATGTATGATAAGAATGAAGAAATACCAGTTCAAGGAATCAAAGATTTTTAAGATACAAAGAGGATGGTTCCATTTGGTAACGCATTACCAGTTGAAATCGTTGACACGTCAAGGTAAATTGACCCATTTGCCATAGAGACTTGTGTATGTTGACCATAGTTTATCACTCATCCCAGAATCCCCAGGTAAGCAAACTGGTCTCACAATGAGATTTATACGACATGCTTGCCTTAGCCCGAAGGCCTCAGGAAATCCAGAATACAGGTGTCTATGTGTCACACAAATTTCTTTGGTTTATGAAATCAAAACCTTGATGAGATTTTCATAAATTAGACATAGAGTCTAAGGATTTACCCAATGATAGGTGTAGATTCCACATGTTGCCGAGAATAGGTTTAAGAAGTTCATTTGTCGGGGAGAGTCAAAGAGTTAAAGTTATGTTTAGGGAGACAAGTAAATAAGTTTAGGCATACATAAGGCAATCCTACGCTAAGGCATCAAGTTGCACAAAGGCATAGCATTATGTAGCACACAAACACATGTAAGCACAAAGTATAAGGACCTTCTATGAGGTTCATGCAACTATAGTCTAGGTCATCATTTCTAATAACCTAAATCCCTATAGTTATGGGCTCTGATACCAATCTGTCACACCCCAACCTTGACGGCGGAAACGTCAAGATGTGAGGGTTACGATTGTTCACAGCCACATAACGCTATTTATTAATCCCAAATATATTAATCATTTGTTTGTAATGTTATTAATGAAACTTATGAATAATATATTTGGGATTAATAAATAGCGTTATGTGGCTGTGAACAATCGTAACCCTCACATCTCGACGTTTCCGCCGTCAAGGTTGGGGTGTGACACGTTGTATTCACTTGAGAGCATGGATCTGTTGAAGGGACATCATTCACATCTCCGGATGCACCATGTTCATTTCCACATGTAGTGTCTGTAGCTGCTGCTGATGTGTTTCCACCTGAGGATGTGTGTATCCTTGGAGGATCAGCAGATAATGTTACTTCAGTCATATGAGGTGGAACAAATGGATAACATACTTCATCGGATCCTGCAATGTTCAAATGATCATAGTTAAATGATTTAGTTAGAGCATCTATGTCAAATAACCATGATGAACCTTTATCTGACTTAGTGAATACAGATTCATCAAAGGATACATTAGGAGTTTCTTTCATAATGTTATGTTGTGGAATATAAATCCTATAAGATTTAGATGTTGAAGAGTATCCAACAAAGAAACCATCATATGCTTTTTCTGAAAATTTTCCCAATGACTCTTTTATGTTTAAAACAGATACATGACATATAAAGACTTTAAGATATCCTATGTATGGTTTTCTTTTAAACAAGAGCTCATAAGGAGTTTTGTTATGTTCTTTGACAATTTATTGTTCTGTTTTGAACATTGCATGCAATATTCACAGCCTCAGCCCAAAATATGATAGGCAATTGTGAATCAGCTAGCATTGTTCTGGCTGCTTCAATGAGAGTTCAGTTTCTTCTTTCAGCAACTCCATTTTGTTATGGAGTTCTTGGTGCACTGAATTGTCTTGCAATACCTTTGCTCCTGCAAAAGGAATCCAGTTCAAAATTGACAAATTCAGTACCATTGTCACTCCTAAAAATTTTAACTTTTGTATCAAGTTGATTCTCAATCTTGATCACAAAGTCCATTAATGTTTCTGATGTTTCACTTTTTTGTTTTAAGAAAAAGACCCATGTGAATCTTGTGAAATCATCAACTATCACCAAACAATATTGTCTTTTTCCAATGCTCATCACATTGGTAGGACCAAATAGATCCATGTGAAGCAATTTGAGTGGTGTAGTATTAGTATTGATAATTTTGGATTTATGTGACACACTATGTTGTTTTCTTTTGTAACAAGAAGAACAGTGAGTTGAGCAATGAAACTCTTTGTTTGGCAATCCAATGACCAGGTCATTTTTCACCAGTTTGTTCATGTTCTTCATGTTAGAATGGACAAGCCTTCTATGCCATAGTTGAGATACATCTTCTGACAACTTAGATAGAAGGCATGTTTCATGTTTTGTGAGTGATGTGTTGTTCATATTCAAAACATAAGTGTTTTCTTTTCTTGCTGCTTTGAGGAGGACCTATTCTTCTGGAACATTAAATCCTGGCTTAAGAATGTAACAATTAGTATTATCAAACAATGTGGTATAATTTTGATCACAAATTTGAGACACACTTAGTAGATTATACTGTAAATTTTCACAATAATTTACTTTCTTAAATTTGAGCACACCATTTGTTATCATTCCTTCACCAACAATTTTACCTCCCTTTTTATCCCCACCAAATGCCACATGAGAAGCATTTTTATGTTTGAAATCATGGAGAAGTGAACAGTTTTCTATCATATGTCTGGAACAACCACTGTCAACATACCACTTGTTGTCAGCTCTCCAATATTGTTCCTGTATTCATAAAAAAATCAGTTAGAATTGACAACCCAAGTCTTAATGATCTTGGGTTTGTCAACAATGTCTAAAATAGTTACTCCTTCATGAACAATCTTGAAGTTTCAGTTTTAGTTTTGGTTGATTCATTCTGAGTTGTTTCAGATGAGGATGATTCTGTTGAATGGGATGTTGATGAACTAGGTTCTTGTTTCCCAATTTCTTCTTGATTCAACTTAATTTTGTTCATTTGAGACTTTGGTTTTGATAATGAAACTTTATGATTAAATGTCTCATAATCTTTTGTTTTTGAATGAGGTATATGATTTCCCTTTTCAAATTTATCAAAGAATGCATCATCATCCTTTATTTCCTTATCAGTCAAATCTACCCTTTTGTAGGTGTTTTTGACTGCTGGAAAGTTGGTCTTTTCTTCAATGGATGAGCACTTGATGATGTTTTGTCCTTTGATTTTGACTTTGATTTTAGTTCAGACTTCTTTAGTTTTGAACCCTTTTCACAATCAGTTGATTGAGTATCTGATTCAGACTTATGATTCTTTCTTCTTTGTGCCTTTTGTCTTGTTCTTTTTGTTGAAATAACATTCCTGAGTGGAATGGTTATTTTTGTTGCAGATGGCATAATGTTTGTTGAAGTAGCAATCAGCAGTCATGTGATTGTTCATATTGCAAATAGAGCAGTAGCTACTAAAATAACAATCTTCAGTATTGTGATTTTTTATGTCACACCATTTGCAATACTTTTCATCTGATTCTTTCTCAGAATCATTCTTATGGTTTGCTAACTTTTGATGTTGATCTTTCTTCTTCAGCTTTGGATGTGCTTCTTCTTTTTTCACTTTATGCATCTTTTGATTGTTTGTTGCTGAATTCCTCTTCTGTAGATCACCTACTGAATCATCATTAACTTCTACTAGATCTGGTACAGGAAAGAGGTTCTTCTTCCGTTGATGATCTGCTGATGCCTTTTTCTTTCCTTTTTCCATGGATTTCTCTCTTTCCTCGGTAGAACCAGATTTCTCATTTAATTTATTGGAGGAGGCTTGTTGCTGATTTAGTTCTTGAAGACCTTCATTCAACTGAGCTATTCTCTTTCAAATGGTTTTCAGCATGTTTCTTTGTTTAAGAGGGTATGACAACTTTGTTTCTTCAAGCACTTTTGGAATATTTGTTTCAAACACAACATTCTTACTCTAATTTAAAAGATCAGCATCATGTTCATCAGAATCATCCAAGTCATCCCACTCATCTAAGTCGAAGTCTAAATTAAATTGATTAATCTTTTCTGATTCAGAAGACTTAGTTTCATTCACCTCATTATCGATGTTTTGTTGATTTGAGCTAGTTCCTATATTGGTGCTAGGCACAAAATGTTTTGACAGATTATTTGTCATTGATTCAGGCAAAGAAACATAGTTATTGTTAACTGGAGGTGCCACAGCATTGTATCCCAACCCAGACCTTTTCTTTGATTCAATATGAGAATTTTAGTAATCTAACCGACTACTGTTGAACGACAAACAAGTTTCACACAAATCCCTTTTAAAGACAATAGATCTAATCAGTTAAAACTGACAAATCTACAGAATTCAAAGCAATTAAACACAACTAACACTGATAGATCAATCGATCTAAATCAATGAGCACTTGGCTCTGATACCACCTATGAATCCAAGGATCGTAATCTGGAATTATCAGTGTCGGTTGAAGGCAAGTCAACGTTTGCGGAATTAACGTTGGCTTGGTTTAATTGTTTTGTAGTAAATTTCAATATCAATAAAGATACAAGAACACACTAAAAGAAACACAATTAATGAATAATATATATATCATTAAAACATGTTAATGATTACAAGTAATGAATGAATGATATTGAATTTTGCGATGAATGATGCGACGGCTGCTAGGGTTTGATTGTGAGATTTGATGTGATGTTTGTTGTTTGTGGAATTGTCATATTGTTGTTGCTGTTGCCGTTGAAGCCGCTATGATTCGCAACCTAGGATCCATTTATATAGACAATGATGTTTCTGTTAAAGGAAACACCGGATCTCTTGGGATTTGAATTGTTTCTGTTAAGGAATCATCGGATTTCTTAAGATTTGAATAACTGCCTTGTTGAGTTGTAACACTTGTATTATACAAGTGTTTGGACTCCGCAAGAATATTGTCTTCCGTAGATGTTTTGTTCTTCCGCAGAAGTCTTGTTCTTCCAAGGGTACATTGTTCTTCCGAAGCAATCCTGTTCTTCCGAAGCAATCCTGTTCTTCCGAAGCAATCCTGTTCTTCCGAAGCAATCCTGTTCTTCCAAAGCAATCTTGTTCTTCCGAAGCAATGTTGTTCTTCCTAAGAAATCTTGTTCATCCAACCTGTGAGGTTGTTCATCTGCAGAAGATCATTGGACGCATTTTACTTGTAAGAAACATATCTACGGAAGAACAAAATGTTCATTCGTAGATGTTTCTTACACTTGGTCAATTTCAAAAATTGACCAAGTATAATGTTTGTACCTGCAACCATACATAAATCAACACACATATAAATGGGTTACCTATATATATAATGCATACACAATAATGAATTACAATCATTCATTACAGATATTAATTCAAGTACTAAGCCTATACAAAATGGACTAGATCTACTGATCCTAGACCTAACACACACACACACACACACACATATATATATATATATATATATATATATATATATATATATATATATATATATATATATATATATATATATATATATATATATATATATATATATATATATATATATATATATGTTTGTGTGAGAGAATAAATTACGTTTTGTGTCTCTGAGGTTATTAAAAATAACCATTTTAGTCCAAATGTATTTTGGACGTTTTGTTATAAACTAACTGAAAAATCTAACTCTATTAGTGTATTGGACTAAAAAAGTTATAGAATACAAACCATGGAGTTTGATTTGTTAGAAAATTTATTTTTAAACTCAAATGGTTAAAATGACCAAATCACATAGATCAAAATAGTAATTTACTCATTAGAAAATGTTGATTTAGAAAATGTGAAATTTGAGTTGTGACATTTCAACATGATTTGTTATTCGAGTGTGAGTAGTAATGTACAGATTATTGACGTATATGGACAAGTCAAAGCTAATAATCTTTCGTATTCTTTTTATTTAAAACTTATGAATTTTGTATAAAATTCTAAAAATGTCATCGCTACGTAATCATTTTTTTCTAAATTTCAATGTAAATCTTCTTACGTTTTGATGTGAACTTCATTCAAAATCTAATACAGAGTTACAATATACTTATTGTAATCAATGTTTACATATAAATTTTATAAAAATACCAAGCCTTACAAAATTCACATCGTATCAACACCCCAACTGTAACGATTGAGTTTACATCTACCTATATATATATATATATATATATATATATATATACATATATATATATATATATATATATATATATATATATATATATATATATATATATATATATATATATATATATATTTATATTTCAATTATTTTTCTCTTATTTGATAGTTTTGATAATTTCTCTTGTATCAATACTTCCGGGTGTTATACTTGTCTTAAATCTAACACTATGCATCATTTTAAATTTGGTAACAAAATGTGTTGAAAAAATGTTCAAGTTTCATAATAAACAAAATTTATAAATCTAAAAGTATGAATATAGAATGTGTAAGCTAGTTGTTCAAACAAAAATACATCACATCTTAAGTTATCTTGTTTTGTTTTGCATTGTGATTTGCAAGGACTTTTATGCTTTTTATTTTTATTTATAATTTTCAATTATCATCAAGCTTTTGTTACGTTTAATTTTGAACCGGACCATTAACTATTGTTTGAAAAACAATAAGCGAACCGTTTGAGTCAACTAAATTGGTCGGATCAGCCTTGGTGTGGCTTTTTATGGTAGACATTTATATAATTGAAAATTGTTAGTTTATATTAAACTAGCTTTAAAACCACCGCGTTGCGGTGGGGTGTAAACCGTAAAAAAACGTACCGACTCTAAAACATTGTCGCAAGCCCTCTCGTCGAATGTAAGAAAAACGAAACCTTAAAGTCATTGAGAAAAACAAAACTTTATATATAAAACGAAACAATCACAAAACGTGTATTGCGGTGAGACCATTGATAACATAAAACACAAAACTGATAAAAAAATATTCACGTCAAAACATTGATAAAAATTGAAACGCTGCAAAAATAAAAAAACAAAACAACTAAAATTATTAACGTTGGCAAAAATAAAAATACAAACTAAGATTAAAAAAAGCAGTTCTAAAGTTGAAGGGTCAAAACAAAAAAAAAACAAAATAAAAACGATACTCTATGAATCTATAAAGTAAAATTTAGTTTTGAGTGACTTTACAACAAAACATAGTTATAAATAACTATTTTGCAGGACATATTCGGTAATTATAAAACAATACATTTTAAATTCTTTAAGGAAACAAACATATATTATAAAATTTTAAGTGTTATGAAAAATAGGTAGGAGTGTAAATTTAAGATATAGCTAAAACACTAAGGGGTAAAAGTATAATACATGAAGGATTTAAATGTAGTTTAGAAAAATTTGTTTACATCACATGTGAAGCCACTGTAAGATAGAAAAACTCCGATGAGAAAGAAGGCGGTGAAGGACTAAAGGTAGAGCATAAACAACCTCAAAGTTTAGATATTTACGTTTGTGTCCTCTGCAGTAACTACTTGTACCTAAAGCTTAACAGTTTTACTGTATGCTTTTTAAAGTATAATTAATTAGTTAAGAATGATAAAAATGAGTCCTAAATATTACAAACATGCATAACCCTAAATTTTCTATAAGAACCATAAAAAAATAAAGGTTAATAACTAGTTCAATTTGAAGTATTAAACCTAAAATTAACTCAACATAATTTTCAAACTTTAAGCAATTAAGCCCAAACCTATGAATTTAAAACCTACTAATTTACTTCAATTTAGAGTTTGAATAGTTCAGTGGGTTTCTGAATAGCCCTATTTATCAAGGTAAGTTACAAGCCAAGTAAGGGTCGTGACTATTTTATCCATCCCAAGATATTATATTTTTATTAAAGAACTACGTAAGATTAATAAAACTATTATAGATCATCTTATACATGAAAAAAATAACATTACATATTGTCACGCCCTCAAATTCCACGTGCGGGGTTTTACCGCGAGGCGTGTGACAAACCAGGATCACAATCATTAGTTACTTAGAATGACACTATATGCCACAATTAAAATAAAACCAACCAGAAAATCCAAACTTTAAAACTGTACGGAAGCGTTTTGCAAATACGACAAACCCAAAGTATATAAAATGCAACATTGGCAAAACACGCGCCAAACCAATAATTCAAACACTTATAAACAAAAACCAAGTGTTATGTCTTTAAAATAAAGTCTTAGGATGCATGTTGGACCCGTGATGTGCTCCTAATGGCAACCTGAGTTAACGAACTGAGAATATCATACTAAAAATGTCAACACAATGGTAGGTGAGTTCAAAAGTTTGCGTTTAACATAACAATAATAATTGTAAAACATAAGAAGTGCCATTGAAATAGATAGCTAGTCTATATTCACAAGTAATAAACATAGTGATTTCGTAATCGAAGCTAAATGTGTTGCGTTTGTTGCCTCCCGTCACGACTTACCAGGTCGTGACGATATTGTGTTTATGACAATATTGCACCCGTTTGACCTCAAGTCGCACAGGTGGGGCTTGTCAAACCCAGTAATACTACCCAAGATTTTCTGCTATTTACCATTATTAACGATCCGAAAGTGTGAGGACTTTCAAGGTATTATGCACTATGTTAAAACATACACAACTTACATAATAATATAGCGTTTGTGAACAAGGATGCTACCTCCCCCAGAAGAGAGTTTATAAAATAATAGGGCATGAACTCACCTGATGTACAAAAACAATGATAAAAGAGAACTGATGATGAATGAAAAGACAACCCTTCAAATTTTACCTAGAACACGCAAGTACATAAGTACGTGAACATATAATGCTTAACAACTCTAGGTGCTCAATAAACATATTGACCAAAGGTTTAGAACAACAAGACACATTTAACCTAGTTGACCCGTTTAACCTATTGGTGACATATTAATTGAAATATCGTTTAATCAAGCATTTCAACTTATCACACATGAACATCATACATGTTATCCACGTGTATCACACCATCAACCCAAGTTCTAACAAGGTCATCATAATACATTAGATTATTATACAACTTATACGAATCTAAAAAACCAACATGCTCAACATAATTATAAACACATTACAACTAATAGATCATACATGGAGTCTAATCATGCACTATATGCCATTTGAAGCCACTCACGACTTCACATCCTAAACCCTGCCAATCCTACTAAGTAGGGGCCTCAGATTCGCATGCGTGTAAGACAATCATAATCATGTTCATCAACAAGATTCATTCCAACCAACATACACAATAATGATCAATTCCAATCCCAAACATGATTCCCTAATCACTAACCATAATTCATATCATGTATAACCACCAAAAATCTAAATTCCTTACATGATCAATCAATCATCCAAACAACTCAATTAATACATTCTACCATATTAGACATCATCAACAAGCATTCTAACAGGATCCTGACATCATGAACTTGCTCAATTCATCATATCCAATGTTCTTCAAAAATAAAGTTTCCCTTTTGGGAAAGTAATCCCCAAAAACAATCTAACATCCAATTCATTCCTAAATTCATCAACTTTATACCTAATCAAGTTCATAACATGCGTTCTAACATGATAATCATCACTAAATCCTCAAAATGCCCAATCATCCTGCATAAAAGTTTTCACTTATAGTAAGTTATGACCAACACATCAATTTCATGAATTTTCTTGCACAATACAAGTAGACTAACATTCAAGCAATGTATCTAACATCATTTAATCATCAAATCATGAATTCCAAGAACAAAAAGTTTTCTCTTAAGACAATGTGTGAGATTCATGATCAAATCATAGATTTCTTGAATAATCAACATGATCTAACATTTATACAGCCTAACCAACATCATATTAACATCTAACAATCATCAATTTCATATTTTCATCATCAATTTCGAACTAGGGTTTATCAAGAATCAAAAATCATGAAAAACTAATCAAAACTAACCTTTAGGTGTGTAGAAACCAAGAATTATGTTTGCAAACACCTTGGAATGCTTGGAACTAATCAAAATCGGGTGTTTGTGTGTGTTTCTTGATCAAATTCGCAAAGGGGAGAGGGGTTTGGGGTTGCTTGCGGCCGAATGGGGGTTTTAGGGGGGGGGGATTAGGGTTGTAATTTGGTAATATATGGTTTAACGGTAATTACAAAATAAACCTCATTGTTTTTATTTTATAAAACTAATCTTTTTAACACTTTTTAAATAATTTTAACTACATATTATAAGTATTATTGTATAATAATAACCATAAATATTTGTCAACTAATAACAAATTCATGAAATATATATAACACGTAGTCACGTTATCAAGTAAAATTCACAAAATAATATTTAAAATCCATAAACCAGATAACCATGAACTAACAATCAACATCATTAATTAGATTATTATTGTTTATTATAGATCATTGTTATTAAGTCACTAACGTTCAACGACAACTAGTGTGTGCTCACGACACGAGTATGTAAGACCAAACGAAACTAACGGAGTTTTATTTGGTAACGGAAAATTACCGAATCTCACACATATCAAATCAACAATATACAAAATAACAATATTACAAAAGATTTAATATGACGAAATTTAAATAAATTCTTAATTCTTACAAAAATTTCAATTGACTATGGCCCAAACTGGCCCAAGTCAGAGATATATACGAGATAAATCATTACAACTTATATGTGTACTTTTCTTATAATCTAAAATACTCAAATGACTCCCACTCTCTCACACCCCAAAAAAAAAGGGACATCAAATTTTCTATATATAAATCATAGTATCATTTAACGATGGTTAATATTATATAGTATTTAATATTACATAGTATTTAATTATCAGTTTTGCATATTGGGTTGGTTTTGGGCTCTAACTGAACCACAACCAAGTAGTTGATAATATGCTAAATGGAACTTATATGTTCCCGTAAATGATGGTTCAGTTCCCACTTTTGCATCAGGTTTTGGTTTGGTTTTTCGTCAATAAATGAAACTTTTGGACCGAAGAAACTAAACTTAATTTTGAATTTTATAAGAAAGCCACTTTATGCACATAAAGTAGCCAAAGGGCCCAAACTAAACTACAACAAACAGCATTAAACGATCACTTAGCACGACTTGAAAGCCAAATCCTACCAAATTGCATCCGTCCCACGACTCCATGAGCATACCGGACTCCTCCCCGTATATGACTTGAAACCAACAACTCCTTACCATGTTTATGACGAACAATATTGTCAAGGAAATGGACTTGATCCTCCTTTGATGAAATGCCGAAACAATGCTAGGATATCCCAAGATCATCAGCTGAGTAGAGACATAAATCTGAGTACTCTAATGATCGCCTCATCAAAGGCACATAATGAATGAAATGAATTGAGATCTTCCTTCCTCTTGCTAATTACAAACAACTTCATTGTCAATTTTTTTTTAGCAGTTTGATGGTTTTCTATGTTCTTATGTGTAGGGGTGCACATTACGAGTATTAAGCTGGAAGTGTTTTTGGGTAAGAACTGATTTTTAGAAGCGAGGTATTTTTGAAACCGGGCACACATAGAAATTATGTAGAAACCAGGCACAGATACGGGTGGTGTAGAACAATACCTACTTTAACCGCTTCGGTAGGGAACCGAGTACAAATCAGGCATTGTCTGCTTTTTTAATTATAAATAAGTATATAATTATATTAATATAATTTTTTATCTATATTTTATTTGTTCCCAACGAATAAGTCTGATGATAGTCTCTCATTCACCTCTATATCGTTTACTTTTATTTCAAGAACAATTTGTCTTCAAGGTTTGCGTCCAAGTGATCCTTTAGGCAAATACACATATCTATCAACTCTGGTCTGAAACTATAATTCGTATTGATAAAACTTTACCACTAAGAGAAAATATAGATTCCGAAGCAACTGTGAAAACATGAACAATTAGTAAATCATGGGTTGAATCAGAAATTGAAATTCATTTGCTTTCCACCAAACTAAATATTGAAATTTGCTTCCACTAAACGTCTCTATTCAAACGGTATTTAACATAGCCACCACCGGGTCCCTACTCGAGCTACCACTTGAACTCGTTGGCATTGACGAGCGTATATGTGTGTTAGGCCCATATTTTATTGAATAAAAAAAGTACATCGGTCGAAGATTATGTTGGAAAATTCATTATGTTCTTTTTGAAATATTTGGGTCTTTTCCGTGTAAATCTGAACTGTCATTCATTTTCGTCCGTCAAACATTTAACTTGTAATACTTAAAAATGGGTTTAAAGCGCTGAAAATTTTTCTTGCATTGTGTTACCATTTGTGTTAAAATTTCATATATATAATTTTCTCTAAAACTAAAAGTCTTTGAAAGTACTAAGTTCCTCGTGGATGATAAAACCTCGATAACTTTATAGTTAAGGTTTTTAAAATGTCAAGAGAGGTTAGACGTTAAATATATTCCCACCCTTTTTCTCGAAACAATTCGACTAGAACTCTTTTCGAAAGACTTTCTTTTTATTGACAAGTTTTTTTTAATATTATACAAATTGAATTCCACCTTGTACATACCTTTTAATTAGGATCTAGACAAATGAAATTCCTATCTTTACACAATTGTTTTTAGTCGCTATATGTTTTTACTATTTTTACTAAAACATTTTATAACATATATTTATATCGGTTATGAACTCATAAATGATTCAAAATCCCGTCTCGCATGACTACATTAATAATACATCGAACACATTGACTATGAAATAAAAGTGTTACAAATTGTTTTTTTTTCTTTTGAATTTTTCATATAAATTTCTAAACAAAAGTTCTCTGTTATGTGGTTATGGAGAAAGTTTAAATTGGACTGCGTGTTTCATCATTTGTCACTAATTGGAATCTAGCCAATTAGCGGTGACGCAAATGTATGATTCGGGTAAATTGTATGGAGCCGACCGTGTGTGTATATATATTGAAATCATATGCCTGCGTTTTTATTTTTTATACATCGATTTCACTTGTGAAATGTGACACTTTTTAATTTTTTATTGTTACTTTTCTTTCGCTCTTTACATTGAAATCGTATGCCTGCGTTTTTATTTTCGAATATTCTTTTTGACTTTTTTTTGTGATTTTTTGGAATTAAAATATATGACTAGGATTGGTTCTCTAGTTTTCTTTTTTTTTTTTGATTGCCCGTTGAACTCTCCCATATATATGTATATATATAGGGATCAAATGTTAATCGTTGTTTATTGCGATGACTCATTAACCAACTAGTTGTCCACAATAGGACACGTCACCACTATAAGTTAAGGATACAGTGGTAAAACTAGTGGTGCACAACAAACGTCAAAAATTAAAAAAAAATAAGTCTATAATCAAATTAAAGATATTAAAATGATATATTTAATGGTGTAATTTGTTTAAAAAAATAACACCATAAAAAAGTTAAGAAGGTCGTAAAAAATGGTGAAGTTTTTTTATAAACGGAGAGAAATTTTGTATATGAGGGGAAATTCATTATATTAGTGGTGTAATGTGTAAAATTTAATTACACTGCATAATTATGATGTAAGTGTTTGCTGCATTAGGGTTAACGGGTTGAAATAAATAATGGTTAACAAAGGAACTTTACCACACACACACGCACACACACACACACACACACACACACATATATATATATATATATATATATATGTATATGTATATATATAATATAAAGGGAATGAATGTTAACCATTGTAAGTTTATAGAAAGGCTGATACAACCAAAATAACCAAAGTGATTCCTGCATGCATGCGCTTGGTACATAGTAGAAATTGCTTCGGGAGTTTAATACTCTACATAGAAAATATTCTAAGTGTAAAATCTTCTGAAGCCAAGACCAAATCTTCCGAAGCCAAAGATGAAGTCTTCCGAAGCTTCAAAGACAAAGTCTTCCGAAGCCAATGAAGTGAAGACGGATTTTTTCCAAAGACAAAGGAGAACATGCTTTCCCTGTTGTACTTTTGTATATAGCTAACCCACTTTCTGATTCAACTTTGAAGACTCACCAACTTATACAAGTTGGTGAAAAGGTCCATGCTTTTGCAACTGTACATTGAGGTCTTTGAGTCTGTAACTTTCTGCTTTATTTACTTTTATCCTTTTTGTAATATATTATGTTGATACATGTATGTCCCTAGATCATGATATGAATGTAATAGATCTTGTTTGTCTGATTCTGATGTAATGTTTGGAATGATTAATGAAATGATATTGGTTGGTTGTGATTTATAATGTTTAATATTTCATTAATAAGTCGATGTTGAATTGGTTAATTAGGTTTGTGGTTGTTTGAATTGTTGCACACAATGTTATATTAATTAATACATTCAAACTTAACAAAATGAAGTTCTCATGCGAATGGCCCATGCGAATGGACCATACGCATGAATAACTTCATACGAATGACTAGTCGCACGACTGAACCAGGAGACTGGATCAGTCGTATGATTGTAATATAAGATTGGCTCAGTCGCACGACTGAACACTCAGTCGTGCGGATGAATCAACCACATGGTTCAATCGCACGACTGAACCATACTTATGGTCCAGTCGCACGAATGAACAATACTAACCTATAAATACAACCCAATTCGTGGAAAAACGTAAGCATTCATTCTATTTCGACTCCAGACGTACCCTAGCCGTCCAGAAGCCTCCAAGTTCGTTCTCCAAGTTCATAGAACGCTGTATATCGATTCCCAATCGATTCTTAACGTTTGATTCAATACTTTATTGATTCTACGTGCGTTCTCACTGATTGGATCGCCAATCAAATAGGATTCCGCACTATTTGGTTTGGTTTACACGTTAATCATTCGGTATTTCGTTCAAATACCAGGTCCTAACAAGTGGTATCAGAGCTTTGGCTCTTGATTACGTGTGATTCAATCAAGATTGATAAAAAGTTTGTGTTTTTACACTAAAAACGCAATCTTTTGTGTCAAAAGTGATCTTGGACGTCCCCTGCTCATCAAGTTTTGGTTTCTACGGCCTTAGGCGATTAGAGTTGGCGAAATTTCGAATTTTTACGGCTAAAAAACGTTTAACCTAGAAATTTTCGCAAAACAGCAGCTTCAGTCGCACGAGTGAGCCATTCGCACGACTGGACTTCATTCGCATTGTCCAGACGCACGATTGGACCTAGTCGCATCTCCATTCGTACGACTGAACCATTCGTTCGCAGTGTTCATACGCATCAGCTTCATTCGCACGACTGAACCAATCGCTTAGTTCAGCCGCACGATTGAACCAGTCGCATAGTTCATTCGCACGGATAGCCCATTCGCATCCTCCAGTCGCACCAGTTGACAGTTTGTTTAGTAGACTTAAAGTTATTCGACATGGAAGATCAGATGTCAGCGTTTACTGCCGGGAAGGACTCAAGGATCCAGAACCTACTGTTGCTTGAGAGTGAGGTGGGAAATCATAATAAACCACCAAAGCTCTTAACGTTAGATGAGTTTCCCCACTGGAAACAACGTTTTGAGATCTACCTCAATGGAGTGGATCCAAATTTGTGGGAAGCTATCGAGATTGGGTACAGTATGCCGGTTGGAGCCGATGGAGTAAAGCTTACTTTAGGAGGGATGACTGACGCTCAGAAAGTTAAGTATAATGCAGAGAAGAGAGTCTATGCATTGATCACACAGTCTATTCCTAAAGATATTTTCCACCAGTACTCGGAGAATAAGCAGGCCAAGAAACTATGGGATGAGCTGGAAAAGAGATATGACGGGAATGCATCGCTGAAGGCAATCAAAGCTAAGGAGCTAAAGAAAGAATTTGACAACTTCTCATCGATGGGAAACGAGAGTTTGGACGTTGTTATAGATAGATTCTACCATCTGATGAGTGAACTGCATACACATGGGGTTGCTACTACCATGGAAGAAAAAGTGACTAATTTTGCAGACGGATTGCCGGAAAAGTGGGCTTCATTTGTGTCAAATCTGAGACAGAATGAGATGCTGGCAAAGCTGGATATCAATGACTTCATTCTAAAGCTGCGAGAAGAAGCACTTAGGATGAAGTACAGAGCTCAGAAGTCTTCGTACACTCAGAATCCAGCTTTGTACAATGCCACTCCTCAAGCTAAGACATCTGGAGCACCTCTCCAGACTGCATTTGTGTCTAGCTCATCGGGTCCTTCACAAGCTTCTCCTTCAGGATCAGACACGTTAGGGTCTTCTTGTACCCATTACATTGGATCTGAAGCAAATGCTACTAGACTGAAGACCGAGAACCTCGGTAATGTGACTGTGGAAGTAGCTCGAGAGCACATGGATCTCTTGGCAGCAGTGGTTCATTCCTATGATGGACTTGTTGCTGGGAAGATTGGAAACTGCCATCTGGCAGATGAGGACTACGAGCAAGTAGATGAAATGGAGCTTGAGAGGATGGACATTATGTGGGCCTTAGCAAGTGCTGTCCGGAGGGCGAAGAAGTTTGTGAAAAAGACCGGACAAAACTTGGTTGCTACTAAGGATACCACATTTGGCTTTGACAAGAGCAAAGTGACCTGCTTCAACTGTGGAGAGAAGGGACACTTCAAGAGAGAATGTGTGAAGCCAAAGAAGACGGGAACGGGAACCCATTCTCGTCCTTCACTCGTCAAGACAAACAAGCTAGCAGTTCTACTTCATCAAGCAAGGATCCAAAAGCCTTGACTGCTCATGATGATGAAGGACAGGACTGGAGCTTTCGTTTTGTCTCTCCAGGGGAATCAAACATTGCAAGCGTAGAAGACTTAGATGATGATTCCGCGAGTGAAGGAGATATTGCAGTTGAGATAGCGATGTCAAATAGTGAAGAAACAACTGCAACTGAGGTCAGCTACAAGCCTGAAGAAGGGACTTCCACAGCAAAGACAGAATCACCAGAACCAGAGACATCTGATGCTGCGTTGATGGCTAATTCTTCTGAACCTCCTCAGGTAAGTACCACTGACCAACTGTTTAAAGATCATGCTTGTTCTGACTGTAATACATTTAGAAATAGCATAGATGAGAAATTTGCTAGGTTATTAGATCATAATGATAACTTAGTAAATGATTTGCAACTGTGCACTGAGGCTAATAGAGTTTTAAAACAAAATGAGCATAGTTACAAAGAAAAGATAGACCTTTTGACTAAACAGCTTAGGGAAACTGAAGTAGTTGCATTTAACCAAGCTAATGACATTAGGTACTATCTTAACTCCCTAGAAGACACTAAGAAGCAAAAGGCAGTTTTAGAAGTAGAAGTAAACTCTTTAAAGCAAAAACTGCACAGTTGGACAAGTTCATCACATATTGTCCAACACTTAGTGAGAGAAAGAAACAACGGGGAGGGTTTGGGTTATAAAGTGGTTCCACCACCTGAGACCTTGATGAACACTAAGAGTAGACCAATAAATAATAACCCCATCAAGGATCATGTGGTGTCTACTCCTCTTGTTAGTGATCCAGATTCCTCATGTTCATCAATTGAATCTGGAACAAAACAAAAGGAGGCCACTTCAAAGGCAAAGGGTAAAATGCCTTGTGTTAATCTGGAAAAAGAATTTGAAAGGGTTAATATCAAGTCCGGGTCAAACAAAGTCAAATCAGAACCTAAAAAGACTGTTAATGTTAATCTTTCACAAGTTTCATGTCAAAAACCAGTTAACCAAAAGGAAAAAGATGTTAAAAATGTCAAAACAATTAATTTTGTTAAACAAGAGAAAACATCAAAAGAACCAGAGTCAAAACCCAAATTGAGTGATGTTACTAGGGTGTCACACACATCTCCACAAAGAAAGTTTAATCATAAAGTTGATAGCAGGTCATGCTACAACTGTGGAGAGTGTGGACACATTGCTTCCTTTTGTCCTTACTATCAGACACCTAGGAAGAAGATTGAACTTTAGGATTCAAAGCCTAGGTCTTCTAAGAGGAGTTCTTAACTCCACCTAGAAGAACTAGTGAACCTAAAGTTCAACCCATTAGCCAGTCGACTGTTTATCACAAACAGGCTTGCACAAATCTGGCTTATGGAAAGAAAAGTCATCCTGCGTGTCTGATAATGATGACAAGAAGGAACCTGAGCTACCCTCACCCTCTAAGGGTCAATGGGTTGAATTCATGATGTGTGATGCCTCTGGGAAACCCAAGCCAGTAAAGGCTTGGGTTCCTAACCTAAACTAATCTTTTACATTGTATGTGCAGGGTGTTCGCTACAGTGCTGAAACCAACACGTGGATTGTAGACAGCGGAGCATCCAGGCACATGACAGGAAACAGGGCTCTTTTATCAAACGTCAAACAAATAAAAGGAGGGCATGTTTCATTTGCTGGAAACAAGGGAGGCTATATCACAGCTCAGGGAGAGGTTGGAAATCAGAAAGTTAAGTTTGATAAGGTGAACTACGTTCAACAACTTCAAAACAACTTACTTTCTGTTTCCCAAATCTGTGATAAGGGATTTAAAGTCATATTCGACAACAAGAAGTGTTACGTCCTAAAGAAAGACTACGTGATTCCGGAGGACCAAGTTCTGATGACAGCTTCAAGATATAAAGACCTTTATGTTTTGGATCTGTCAACAGCTTCTACAACGGATCATGAAGTTCAGTGCTTTCTATCAAAAGCTACTGAGAAGGACTCCATCTCCTGGCATAGGAGAATGGGACACATTAATCAAAGGAAGATGAATCACTTGATCCAGAAGGATCTTGTGAGAGGAGTTAACGTCAAGAATTTCCAACTTCCTGATTTTTGTGTAGCTTGCAAGAAAGGCAAACAGACGAAGAAGTCTCATAAGGAAAAGAAAGTTCATTCAATAGAACTTCCTCTTGAACTTCTTCACATGGATCTGTTTGGTCCAGTCAGTACAAAGAGCATTGCAGGCGACTTGTACTGTTTTGTGGTTACTGATGACTACTCAAGGTTCTCTTGGGTAATGTTTCTGAAGTCCAAATCAGAAACATTTGAGTCATTCAAGGAGTTAGTAACCACACTGGAATCTCTCTACAAGCTGAAGGTGAGACAAGTACGCTCAGACAACGGGACTGAATTCAAGAATCAGTGGATGGAGGCTTACTGCAAGGAAAGGGAATTGTGCATCAATTCACTTCTGCCTACACGCCTCAGATGAATGGTGTTGCTGAGAGAAAGAACAGAAGCTTGATAGAGACAGCACGGACAATGCTGGCAGACTCGAAACTGCCTATCCAATTCTGGAATGAGGCAGTGGCTAATGCATGTTATACACTGAATCGAGTTCTGATAGTCAAGCGCCACGGAAAGACATGTTACGAGCTACTACAAAGACGCAAACCGAATTTGGAGTATCTCGAACCATTTGGCGCGCCGTGCACACTTCTGAAGAAGACTCAAGAAGGTAAATTCAGCGAGAAGGCTGATGAAGGGATTTCTTAGGATACAACATACCGAACAAGAGAGTTTACAACAACTCAACGGGTTTAGTAGAAGTGTGGTGTAATGTTGATGTTCAGAGATATACCACACCACCTACTGGCAAAGGACCCGCCTACTTTTTCGACTATGATGGATTCTTCAAGTCCTTCAACATCCCTATCTCTCCTTCTGATGATGAGTTAGCTACTCGAATGATGTATGATATCTTGAATACACCATCTCTTGATTCAACATCATCGAGCTCACAAGGAGAATCATCTACTCAGTCAGGGGGAGTAGTCGACGACAGTGACTCCTCCTCTGAAGATGAAGCTGAAGAAGATGATCAGAACAGTCAGGAGGAACAGGTTCCAATCCCTGCAAGTCCACAAGCATCAAATAGTGATGCCCCTTCGACTTCGGAACCTCAAACTCCAACTACCTCAGATGCAGAACCAAATGTTCATAATCTTGGCTCTGAGGTAGCTGTTCCTACTACTCCAGGATCACGTCTAAACGTCTATCATCCCTTAGACAATGTCATTGGGGATGTCAGATCAGGAGTACAAACCCGAAATCAGCTGTACTCAGCTGATTATGCCTCTGTTATGGAAAAGGGATATATTCATGATGGTGCTTATCGGTGTTTTGTCTCGCAGTTTGAGCCAAAATATGTCAGTGAAGCACTGAATGATGAGGCGTGGGTGAGTGCCATGCAAGAAGAACTTCTTCAGTTCAAGAAGTTAGGTGTATGGACTCTGGTAGATAGACCTAAAGGTGCTAAGGTCATTGGCACCAAATGGGTCTTGAAATGCAAGAAGGATGACCAAGGGGTCATTATCAGGAACAAGGCTCGACTGGTGGTTCAGGGATTTCGCCAAGTCGAGGGGATTGACTACAATGAAGTGTTTGCACCCGTGGCAAGGATGGAAGCCATTCGTATCTTCCTTGCCTATGCATCGTCATGAAGATTAAAGTCTACCAATTAGATGTGAAGAGTGCATTCCTTCATGGGAAATTCGAGAGACAGTCTATGTCAGTCAACCCGAGGGATTTGAAGATCCTTATCATCGGGACAGAGTTTACAAACTCGACAAGGCCTTATACGGGCTTCATCAAGCTCCAAGGGCCTGGTATGAGAAACTCTCGACTCATCTTGTGAAACACGGCTTTCGCAGGGGAGTCATTGACTGCACGCTGTTCATCAAAGAAAAAGATGGAGACCTACTGCTCGTACAGATCTATGTCGATGACATAATCTTCGGTTCAAAGAACGAAGAATTATGCAAAGAGTTTGAAGCAGTTATGAAGAAAGAGTTTGAGATGAGTGCTATGGGGGAGATGAAGTTCTTTCTGGGTTACAGGTGGATCAGACACCAAATGGGATCTTTCTACATCAGACCAAGTATGTGGGAGACATTCTCAGTCGGTTTGACATGGAGAATGCTTCTGCTGCTGGGACTCCACTTGCTACAAATCATGATATAGCACCTGACGAAAATGGAGATCTGGTAGATGCCACAATGTACCGAGGAATGATTGGATCCCTCATGTATCTCACTGCCTCAAGACCTGATATCATGTATGCTACATGTCTATGTTCTAGATATCAGGCTAAGCCTAAGGTTAACCATCTGATCGGGGTCAAGAGGATATTTCGTTATCTGAAGGGTACACCCACACTTGGGTTGTGGTATCCTCATGATGATGACTTTGAGCTCACGGCGTATAGTGACTCGGATTACGGGGGCTGCAAGATGAACTACAAGTCTACATCAGCAGGGTGTCAATTCTTTGGGAGGAGATTAGTTACCTGGCAGTGTAAGAAGCAGACATCGGTTGCATTGTCAACCTGTGAAGCCGAATACGTTGCTGCTGCAAGTTGCTGTTCACAAATCATCTGGATTCAACAGCAAATGCGGGATTACGGTTTAAAGTTTTCTTCTACTCCTATCTTTGTTGATAACTCTGCTGCAATTGCAGTAACTAAAAATCCGGTACAACATCCAAAGACCAAACACATTGGTATTAAATACCATTTTATAAGAGACTGTTTTTAAAAGAACTTAATCGATGTGGTAAAAATTAATACTGACTTTCAACGCGCTGACCTCTATACAAAAGCCTTTGATAAACCACGTTTTCTATATGTGTTAGAGGTCAACGGCGTTAAAAAGAAAAGTGATGTTATCCCTGAAAATGATCATGTGTAGTCCGTTGCAGTGTATTTAACCTTTTTCTTTTTATTTTCTTTATTTATTTTATGTTTTGTTTAAATTAAATTCATGTTATCTAGCTGTCTATTAAAATCCTAAAATAATTAAACCAGTTATGATTTTAGAATTTTAGGGGGAGAATAAGTCAGCCAGTAACATTAAAAAAAAAAATGAGGGAGAAGGAGTGGATAGCTGATATAAGGTAGATCGTATCTGTGATACCGATTCAAACCTTTTGGAAAATGATAGTACACAGGAACAAATCAAAAGGGACTTTAAAAATTTAATTTAGAAAAGATGCAAAATTCAAAGTATAAGTCTGTGTAGTCTAAGCAATATAAAAGGGAAGATGATAGGAAAACTAGTAACTACTAAGGTAACACAACGAAAGTAGACCTAGAGGTTGCTAGACCACAAATGATATGTCGGTAGATTCAACACAATAGATGATTAGACCTGACTGGTGATCTCAAGATCAAACTAAGTTGTTCAACTGACTGTGGGCTCCCATCTTGTCACTGGTTAACACAATCAACAATATTCCAATAAGGGGTAATGAGCATGTAAACGCCACAAATGTGTGCGGATGACCATAAATAGAGCAAAGCACGAAAAAAATGAAAGACAAATGCTATCAAGCTAATGACTTATGTTGTTGGTGCATTCTGTGCAAAAGAAAATTAAGCTGCTCTAACAAGAAGATAGGTTGTGTGCCTCTCTGCTGTGCGATGGCACTGACCTGAGGATAAGCATAACCTAGATATTCTAGAATTCATTGTTGTTTGCCGCCTCTCTGCTGTGCGATGGCACTGACCTGAGGATTGGCTTCTCTTTGAAAGCTCTAAGAATAGTCTCTTCTTGTAAAAATACCCGTAGACCGCTCAAAAGCTCCTGAGGAATGTTGATTACCATATAAGTGTGGGATCCACAAATGTTAGTTGAAATAATTAAACCTAAAACCATCACCAGTTTGTGTCTAAAGTCTGTGTATGGATTTAAGAGGACAAACATACTGACAATCATTGTGGCTGCAATTCTTGAAAGTTCAAATCAATGTGGGAATCTAATAGTACCAGTATGATTTCCTAAATTTGCTAACGACTCTGGATGAAAACCAAGAATTGAGCATCAAAAGGTTTTGATAACAAGTCCCAAATGATTTGACTTGCCTGTATGATTCCAAAATTGAATTGGTCCAGGTGTGGTCAAACTAAATTGAAGCTGCCTATTCCGGAACCAAATCCAGTAGATTTCTATCTTAGGATTTATCTCTCACAAAAAGTCAAAAACAAGTTTAATTTTGTACTTTAGTTTAATTTTCTAATTTACTTAGTCATTTTAGTTTGTTTGTTTGTCGGACTACAACATGAAAATCAGTATGGGATCAACTCACTAAAAAGGTCATGTCTGAGATGACCACATGTGTTTTCAAGGCTTAAAAAGAGTCACGTCTGAGGTGACAAAGTGCTTAAAAGGATCACGTCTGAGGTGATCAAAGGTTTTCAAGTTAAAATGATCATGTCTGAGATGATCACATGCTCATAATGTTAATTTCAATAGTTAAAAGGGGTTTAAATGTATAATGGTCAAAATGGCAGAAAATTTCATAAGTATAACCCATTCGCACGACTGGACCATAAGTATGGACCAACCATGCGAATGGGTCCCATTCGCACGACTGGACATGAGATTGAGCCATTCACCCGAATGGCTTATCAGAATGATCCATTCGACCGAATGAAAGGGTGCGAATGAGTCAGTCGACCGACTGAGACTCAGTCGGTTAACTGAAGGTGCGAATGAAAGGACACGAATGAGTCAGTCGACCGACTGAGACTCAGTCGGCCAACTGAATGCGACTGACTGGGCCAATCGCACGACTGAGCTTCAGTCGCCCGAATGAACTGAGCGAATGAGGCCAGTCGGCCGATTGAACTCAGCTTCAGTATTTAAAGGGCCATAGTCGATCGCATTCCACTCATCACCCTCAATCGCTCCTAAATCGCACCTCGTACTGTTACTCTGCCAAAATTTCTCTAGACCTTGTTTTTACATCTTTATTGATCTTCTGACGTGCGTTGACGTTTATACAGGTAGATTGCAGTGAAATCTCAATGAAATCAGAAGAAATGGAACCCTAATTGTGTGATATTCGAGTGAAACAAGAACCGGACTGTAAATGACCTAATAACCAACATAAACTAAGCAAAATGTTAAAATTAAGTTTAATAGGTTATTAGTGACAAGATGGCGAGTCTAATGAACCATTAAACCATGTTAAATTACTTGATTTGGTCAAGATTCGAACCACAGGCGACTAAACAGGGGGACAAGCGACTGGTCGTCCGGATGAACTCCAATCGCACGATTGAATCTTGCGATTGGGTCAATCGGCCGAATGCACCATGCGAATGAGCTCAGTCGGCCGACTGAACCAATCGCAGACTCAGTCAACAGATTGAACTCAGTCGCATGTCTCATTCACCCGAATGAGCTCAGTCGCATGAATGGACAACCGACTGACTTCAGTCGCATGATTCATTCGACGAATGAATTAGAATGAATTTAAACATTACACTCAGAACTGAATTGTGATGTATGACTTTCTAATGGTTCTGTGTCTTGTGTTTCAGGTCAATGGCTGATAGATGGTCCATCAACCCAAAGCACAACATATGTGCTCATTTGGACCATACGACTCGGAATGGGGCCGAGTTTACAAAGATTATTGGGTTCCTTCGACGTTCTCGGATACATAAGGCCATATCCACAACGTGTACTCCTTACAGGTCGTTACATCAGGCTTTCTGGGAGAATGCCTCCGTAGATCGTTCACGTGAGCCTTACAGCATACGAAGCTCCATTCATGGTCATGATATTGAGATTACAGCAGCTGACATCCAGAGAGTACTTGATTTTGGGGATGATACTGATCACCCCACCAGACTACATCCACTTACAGTCAGAGGTTGCTTTCTCAGGATTAAGTACGCTGGGGACATCAACTCAGGTGTGCTCAACAAGAGCAACCTGTGTCCCCAGTATAAGTACTTGGCGCATGTGATCCTGAAGTGTATTGCTTCTAGGAGGGGTGGGTTTGATGACCTATCAGACCAGATTCAGAATGCCTATGTGGCACTGGTGCTGAACCACCCCTTCAGCTTCTCGAGCATGATCTTCTCATATCTGGTGGAGAATCTGGAGGCCAAGGGGAAGGAGGGTTTTTGTATGTACCCCATGTTTCTGCAGCTAATCTTCAACGAGAAGCTGCCATTACTTCCCAAGGAGAGCCATGATGCGGTTGCCTTAGAGATTATGGATGACACGACTTTGGGTCGCATGAGAGTGTATCGGGGCAAGCAGGTAAAGCCCCAGGTGAAGTGGTTGATCGGCCATCTGGCCAATGAGAGATATGTGGCACCAGGTAGACGCAAGTGGCGTCATGATGACAACGATTCAGACGATGAGAGGCTATTGCTCCCAGAGGATGATTCAGACGATGATGACAGTGGGGATGCTGGAGATGATATGCCTACTCCACCGAGGGGCACAACTTCAGATGTTATACCTCTAGTATCTGCCCCAACTGGTGACATAGCTGAGTTTGCTGGTTTCCATCAGGACTTTATTTCTGGTGAGGAGGAAGACGAGTCGGATGAGGAGCCCTTGACGAGGACAGTGGGAAGCAAGGTTGTTCCCACAGAGTATGGACTCCGGGCGGTTGGTGAACGCCCCAGGGATTCGGGAGAGACTACTGCAGATCCCATCTATGCCCCTGAGTCAGCTAGCTGTGTTCTAGGGGGAGCATCCACCTCGACTGGGTCGAGGAAGAAAAGGATGGCTCAGCCCCTCGGCCAGAAGAAGAAGAAGAGACGACTCACCTTTGTTACCACCACAGCCACTACATCTACCACCACCACTACCACTTCTACAGCCACACCATCCACCACCACAGCCACCACAGCTACCACTACCACCACCACACCTCCCACCACTGTACATATGCCAACCACCACCATATCTTTCACTCCTACATCACCTCCACTATCTCACAGACCCAACCCCATCTTCACCACAGCCACCACCACCACCACTAGCCACCAAGCAGGACCCTCTTCACAACCCTCACATACATATGGATCACCTCTACCTCCAATTGGGGTAGAGGAACAGCTTTTCGCGCTAAACCGGATGGTGATGCGCTTGTTAGCTGCTGATGAGGAGAAGACGGCTCAGATCTGCCAGCTTGCTGATCTTACTGCTGCACAGTCTCAGCAGATCTCGGAGCAGGCTCGGTTGATTGAGGAGCAGGCCCAACAAATGGCTTCTCAGAGCCACGAGATCGCCCAACTCCAAGAGCACAGTGTCACATCTGCTAAACGGATTGAGGAGTTGGAGGAGGCTAAGAAGACAATCATGCTAAAGCTAAAGGGATCTAAAGTGGAGCCCTTGAAGATTAAAGAGGGAGACGGAGATGATGGTGATGATGATGATGAGGATGATGATGAGGATGATGAAGATGAGACTGAGGATGATGAGGGGATTGAGGACGAGAGGACAGAGGAGAGGAATGAGGATGATGATGAAGAAGGAGGGGATGCAGCTGCATCTGCCTCTGCTCAAGGTCAGGAAAGGAGATGCAAGAAGAAACAAGACCAACAGGCTTCCTCCTCTGCTCCACCAAGTGATGACCCAGTGATCCAAGACAAAAGTAAAGATTAGATGTCTATGTAGTTAATTACTTTTGTATTTGAATCATGTATTTAAACTTAAGTATTCGATGTTTATATTAAGATTAATGCATTTCTGTTTTGATTATTAAATAATGGTTGATGTGTTGCATGTTTAAATCAAACAGATCCAAACTACCAAAGGGATGAGTTCGATGTTGCTCCCCTTCAGCAGGTCAAGACTCAGTTAACTATGATTCTTGATCTGCAAGGGATCGTAAGGAGGTCGGTGAGTTATACCCCGGAAGAAGGGGTAATAATTCACGATCTATCAAACGAGCAACTAGCAGAGATCTTCAAGCTAAATCCCGGCGAGATTGTAAAGGATGCTCCAACATGTGACTCTACAAGTGACAAAGAGCTCAACACGTTGATGAAATAGAGATAGAAGATGTCACTGCAGAGCACTACCCTCAGTATGCTGACAATGAGGGAAATGTGGTCCCCGATCTGGGTGAATTCCTTGTTAGTGATACTTTTGAGGTGCTATATAAGATAGAGCAGGAGTCAGAAAAGACAGAGGGAACGGCCCAAGCCTCAAACGATGATGTTGACATTCGAAAGGCTGAATGGACTGCTTGTTTTGAAGAAGTTAGAGCCCAACGCGCTGCACCTAAACAGGACGCCTACACCAAACTCTACAGAGTCAAGAAACATCATAAGGTGTCGGGCAGGATCATAGCGTGGGCATATTTTGAGGATCTAAACGTCTATGCAGTTAAGAGGGAGAATGGCATAGAGTACTTTAGATTCCCACATGATCTAAAGACTCTACCAGGTTTTGAGCTCAACCAGCTGGCCAAACTGAAGCTATTGTATGCTGACCCGAGAAAGATGTCAGGCTGGTTTGAGGCTGCCCTAAGGAAGGAGTACCACACCAGGTGGGTTAACTTCTGACCCCAACAGCCTACAAGGTACATCAGAAGGTCTAAAGTTGATGCCATTACTGGAAGAATATAAACATAGGTAAAAAGCCATGACTGCCCTCCAAATTGCTCTTTCAAACTCCAAATATAGAGGCTTCAAGAAGTGCAAGACTGCCAAGCAACTATAGAATGCACTGAAGCTCATGTATGAGGGGTCCACTAAAGCAACACGAACAAGAAGGACCTCTTGAAGCAGCAGTTTGAGCACTTCACCTACAAGATAGGTGAAACCATGACTCAACAATACTTCAGGTATATTGAGATTGTGGATACTCTAATGCACGTTGGAGTAATTCTTGAAAACATGGACATTGTAAGGAAGTTCATGTCCTCTCTTTCAAGACAATGGACATATTATTGTGTTGTTATCAAGAGAACTGAGAACCTTATGACTCTAACTCTTACAGAGTTGTATGGTATTCTTAGTGGTTACCAGATGGAAATGAACATGCAAAATCCATCTTGTAACTCTAGAAATCAGTAGAGTTCAGCCCTTCATGTGGTTGAAAGGGATTGCAGAGAACCACATCATCATCTTATCTGCTACCTTGAGAACTCACAAAAGGGCCCTTTCATCACCTTTCTGAAGACACCAATGGAGAACTACATCCAAAGAAGCCCATTCTAAGAGACAAGCTCTTCACAAGCTTTTGTGTCTGCTGATGAAAGCACATGCAACTTTCTCTTCACCCTTAAAGACATGGATTGTATCCATCTAGATGATTTGGAATACATGGAAATAGTCCAACAGATGGCTGTTCTCACTTATAGAGCAAAGAAGTTTTACAAGAGGACAGGGAGGAAGTTTCCTAGCAATGCAACCAGTGGAAAGTTTGGGCTGGACAAAAGCAAAGTGAAGTGTTACAACTATAACCAAATAGGACACTTTGCTAGAGAGTGCAAGGCACCAAGAACAAATGGTGGCCAAGCATAAACTAGACCAAACTACACTGACAGAGCCACCCAAAATGAGAAGCCAAAGCAACAAGTTGCAGTTGCTGTTGAACACGAAGGCTTTGACTGGAGCTTTTAGGTGGAGGATGCATCTCCAAACTAAGCACTAATGGCAAACCATGAAGAAGCCAAGGTATTGGAACATCTTTGTAGACCTGAATGTATTGCTAAATTTAATAAATAAAGGTCCTATAACTTAGAGATGAGATATGATCTTAAGTTTTTAAACATCTTAAAATCTGATTTTAAAAGATCTAAAAATGATTACAAACTTAAAATAGAAGATTTAGAGAAAACCATTTCCACTCTTAAACATGAACACATCAACTACAAGACTCAGATCAAAGATCTCATCACTAAGTTAACTGAATGCCAGGTTAAGCTTGGATCAGCCAAGCCAAGGCAGAAAAATGTGTTCTTGAAGAAAAGACCTTCAAGAACATGATATCCTCATCATTGCATGCAAAAGTTTGTTATCAGAATAAGTAGTGACTAAAAATCTACTAAGATAGCTCCTCCACACACTCTATTGTCTGTAAGAGCTCCAAGGTGTGGAACTTGTGAAGATGATCTTCCCCTAAAAGACCACATGAATGAAAAGGATGAAGAGGAGATAGTGAAGGATGACTCTAGGAAAAGTGAAGAAGATCGTCCAAAGAAGGGTCAATATTCTCCTGACTAGAGAAAATAAGTTGGGATGACCAAGTCTAATAGGAAGAACTTGATCAGAAAAGCCAACAGGAAGTCAAAGAAGGCTCAAGAGGAAGTCAAAGAAGGCTCAAGAGATCAAGGCCACTTTCAACTCTAAGCAGAAACAAGTGTTTATCTTTGAGGGGTTGAAGTTGTTAAGGCTGAAGACTTAACCATGAACTTTAGTACCAGGAGTTCTAGTTCTTGTCCAAATCATCCCACCACCAAGAAGAAGGCTAATTAGTTGTGTACCACTACCACACAACCTGAATGTGACATCCGTTGTCACACCCCAACCTTGACGGCGGAAACGTTGAGATGGGAGGGTTAAGATTGTTCATATCCATATAACGCTATATTTAAATGTAAATATTAAAATTATAAGTTTCAAAAGGCATTACAAACATAAGTCTCAAACATGAAATAAGTTCCAAACAAAACAAAACATTACATAAACATTTTATTTAATTAACTAGGTCCAAGTCCTAGTTTTATTGCAAGCTTCATAAGACCACTTTAAACTTGGAGGTTACCTGAAGCATGATAAAAATAAAAGGTCAACTATAAATAGTTGGTGAGTTTCCAAGGTTTTCATACATAATATGAAAGTTACAAGTAGCAATTCATGTCATAGGTCATAAGTTAGTAAGGTTATAGAACACATATCGTTACAACCAAACCTCGACTTGATTACAAGTATATAAGATTGGCTAAGTGTATTTGGTTCCCATGATGAACAAGCATACGTCATCAGGAGCTGGCAATACCTCGGCTTTAGCACCAAATAGGCTTGTCAGGCCCAAAGATCTAAGACATCGCCAGGCTAGCAATAGTTAATGATTGTAAATCATATAATCACTTACAACACACAAATAACCATGACAAAAATATGAATTGCAAGTGCTTACAAGTTTAAACGTTTACAAGTGTATGAGAATAAGTATCATGTTTCACCCCAAATTAGTGTGAAAATATAAAAAAGGGGGCAAGGAAAACTCACATGTCAAAATAAGTATAAGATGAAGATTAATAAGATTAATAATAAGCTTTGTTCCAATATGAACCGTCACAAGGCACCTAAATACATATATATTCACGAGGTTAAAGTTTAATATTGAGTGCAACGAATTATTATGGGCCAGGGTTCAATTTGATGTTCGGGTTTTTATTTATCAAACGAAAACTAATTATATTTCGTAGAAATGATTTATTTATATTTTGTATAAAATATGAAATAAGTATAACATTTATAAAAATTTTGTATTATTCATAAGTTTTAATTAAGGTTGTGTAACCAAATAAAATGAAAACGCTTTAATCGATAACTTAAACAAACAATGATTGAAATAATAATTTGTATCAACTAGTATTTAAAGTCTAAATATATACTAACTATAACATTAATTATAGAATTTTAAATAAAATATAAGGATATTTTTATACACAAATTGCATGAAAATATTTAAATGGTTTACAATACATGAAGTTTATAAAATGATTTTTTATAATTTTTAGAAGTTTTTTATATATTTTTAGAAGTTGCAAAACACTCTAAAAAATGTTGGAGGTCACCGGGTTCGAACCCGGGATCTCTAAGTTGGAATGTGGACATGGAACCATTAAACCAAGGCTCTCGGTCGCATTAGAACATGCATTTTAATTGTTAAATTCCAAGTTAACAAAACCCCCAAAACACATATGAACCCTAGAATCGTTTGGTTCCAAATCGATCCCCAATTCGATAGTGATCATGAAATTAAACTTGGGGCTTTTAATCCCCAAGTAAAACCGATCAGATCCATGTATTTGATTACCCGATTTGGTGTAGAAGATGATAAGAACAAAGGAAGAACAGTACGAAGAACGACCGCGAACGTCTGGTGTCCAATCGATGATCAAACGTTGATGATAATCGAATTAAACTTGTGGGTAGTTTCGTATGGTGATATGGATTGAAAGCCCTCTAAAAATTTCACGTATTGAAGTCCCGAAAGTAGTGTTCGAGTGTGTAGCAGGTCGCGATAAAAGGGGTAATCGAACAAGGTGAATCTGTGGGTTTCAGGTGTAATTGGAATTGCTAATAGCTATAGACTAGTTAAACGTTCGATTATGGGTCATTTAATTTGGTTATTATTAAGTTTTAATTGACAATCGATTCGGATGTTGATGGTGAACGGTTTCCACACTCAAATGACTCCATAACCGTTTTTAAACTCGAATTAAAGTGCACATCATGGTTCGAAACGTTTCCCCGAAGCTTTTGGCATCTTTTGGATTTCAAATTGAGGTTATGTCGATCGGTTTTCGGTCTCGCCGGCGCCGCCGGAGATCCTACCGGTGACTCGCCGGAAATGCGGGCAAAAAGGGGGGGGAGGGTGGAGGTTTGGATTTTTATTAATTACACCTTTGGTCCCCGAGGTTTGTAGTTTTAACATTTTATGTACAAACCTTGTTTTTAAAGTTCATAAAATAACAAAAACAACCCCTCAATTCTTAATTAAGTTTATGTTTTAAATATTATTAAGTTTAATAACTCTTATAAGTTATTGTTATAAGTAATCTTATTATAAGTAATCTTATTTTACAAATATTATTATTACTATTATTTTTATTATTATTATGATAATTGTATTTAATATCTAACATTATTAAACTTCAAATTAAAGAATTAAAGACATAATAAGAAGTAAGCATAAGTAATCCACAAGTTTTATAAATGACAATAATGATTCCTATAAGAATAAACGAAGTTTACTTTTAGTTAACAAAAATACGAGATGTTACAGTCTCCCCAACTTAAAAGAATTTCGTCCCGAAATTAAGAAAAATGAAACTATACAAATAAGAACGGGAATCTCTTCTTCATGTTCTCCTCGCGTTCCCAAGTAAATTCAGCGCCACGTTTATTCTCCCAACGAACCTTGACAATTGGGGTTGTTGTGGTTCTAGTCTTCTTCATTATGCGGTCCATGATCTCAACAGGTTTCTCGACAAAATCCAATGACTCGTCGATCTGGATGTCTTCCAACGGGACATGTAGACTTTCATCAGCCAAGCACTTTCTCAAATTTGAGACGTGGAACACAGGATGAACTCCACTAAGGTCAGAAGGTAGTTCCAGTTTATAAGCCACTTTCCCAATCCTTTTCAGGATTTTGAAAGGTCCTACAAATCTTGGAGCCAGTTTGCCCTTCTTTCCAAAGCGAACTACACCTTTCCACGGTGAAACCTTAAGAAGAACCATCTCCCCAACTTGGAATTCCAATGGCTTACGTCGCTTATCAACATAGCTCTTTTGTCGACTTCTCGCCACTTCAAGGTTCTTGCGGATGATAGAAACTTTACCGGTCGTCTCTTGTATAAGTTCAGGACCAGTGATGAAGTTTTCACCAATGTCGGTCCAACAGATCGGTGAACGACATTTACGACCATAAAGTGCTTCGAATGGTGCCATCTTGATACTCGAGTGGTAACTATTGTTATACGAAAATTCCGCGAGCGGTAGATGCGTATCCCAATCACCACCAAAGTCAAGAACCCAAAGGCGTAGCAAATCCTCCAAGGTTTGGATCGTTTGCTCGGTTTGACCATCAGTTTGAGGATGGTAAGCCGTGCTTAGATCTAATTGAGTACCCAAGAGCTCTTGCATAGACGACCAAAAGTGTGAAGTGAAACGAGCATCTCGGTCGGATATGATGTGCAGAGGTACCCCATGACGACTTACAATCTCATCAACGTATATACGAGCTAACCTTGATGTCTTGTAAGTGTCAGGTATGGGTATAAAATGTGCCGATTTTGTCAATCGGTCAACGATCACCCATATGCTATCATGTCCTCGAGAGGTTCGGGGTAGCTTTGTTATGAAGTCCATAGATATGTGTTCCCACTTCCACATAGGAATCTCGGGTTGCTCAAGTAATCCACTTGGACGTTGATGTTCGGCTTTAACCTTCGTAGACGTGAGGCACTTAGCTACATAAGTCGCTATATCTTTCTTCATTCCAGGCCACCAATATTGACCACGCAGGTCCATGTACATTTTATCGGAGCCATGATGAATAGAATAACGAGTTTGATGAGCTTCGTTCATGATAAAGGTACACAGATTATCGCGATTTGGAACCCAAATTCGATTTGCGAAGTACATCAACCCATTGGGTTTCGTTTCCAATTGGGTTAGAAGATTATGCTCCAGTTCATCCTTCATTCTTCCTTCTTGTTGCACCATTTGTTGAGCCTCCAAGATACTAGACTCGATGTCACTATCTATTCTCAAGTTTTGTAGCAGTATAGTAGCCTCGTTGACATCTAGTCGGATCTCAGTATCGAACTCACCCAAAGTGTCAAACCATTGACGTCGATCGCGAATTTCTTGGAATGAGATCAACTTGTTATGAACCATTCGACTTAATGCATCGGCTACAACATTTGCCTTACCAGAATGGCATCAAATGTCACAATCGTAGTCACTAATCAACTCCACCAAACAACGTTGTCTCATGTTGAGATCTTTTTGATTGAAAATGTGTTGAAGGCTTTTGTGATCGGTGTAGACTATACATTGTGTATCATACAAGTAGTGTCTCCAAATCTTCAAAGCAAAGACAACAGCACCAAGCTCGAGGTCGTGTGTTGTGTAATTCACCTCGTGAACCTTCAATTGTCTCGATGCATAAGCTATGACCTTCCCTTGTTGAACGAGAACACAACCAAGGCCTTGTTTAGATGCATCACAATACACGGTGAAGTCGTCATTTCCATCGGGAAGGGTCAAGATAGAAGCATTGCACGACTTGTGCTTTAACGCTTCAAAAGCTTCTTCTTGCTCGGAACCCCACTCGAATAGTTTATTCTTTTGTGTCAAAGAAGTGAGCGGCTTCGCGATCCTCGAGAAGTTGGCAATGAATCGCCGATAATAACCAGCAAGACCAAGAAAAGAACGAACTTCAGTAGGAGTTGTAGGAACACACCAATTCTTCATAGCACCTTTGCAGGATCAACGCAAATTCCTTGGCAATTCACCACGTGTCCTAGAAAGAACTTCGTCAAGCCAGAAGTCACACTTCTAGAATTTCACGTACAATTGCTCTTTCTTCAACAACTCAAGAACTTGTCACAAATGTAGCTCGTGATCAGTGTGGGACTTGGAGTAGATAAGTATGTCATCAATGAAGACGATCACAAACTTATCTAGATAAGGCTTGCATACTCGGTTCATGAGATCCATGAAAACAGCAGGAGCATTGGTTAAACCAAAAGGCATCACCATAAACTCATAGTGCCCATAACGAGTAAGGAACGCGGTCTTTGGGATGTCATCATCATGAACTCGTAATTGATGATATCTAGAATGTAAATTGATCTTCGAGAAAATAGCAGCTTCTTGTAGTTGGTCGAACAAGTCATCGATACGAGGAAGAGGATAACGATTCTTGATGGTAAGCTTGTTAAGCTCATGATAGTCGATGCACATACGAAATGTTCCATCTTTCTTCTTCACAAATAGAACAGGTGCACCCCAAGGCGAAGAACTAGGACGGATGAAGCCCTTCTCGGATAGCTCTTGAAGTTGGCTAGAGAGTTCTTGCATTTCCGATGGTGCAAGCCGATATGGTGACTTAGCCACGGGATTTGCCCCCGGTATCAAGTCAATTTTAAACTCGACTTCACGCACGGGAGGTAGACCACTAAGGTCACCGGGAAATACTTCAGGAAAGTCTCGTACGATAGGGACATCCTTAAGTTCTTTCCCTTTGACTTTCGTGTTGACCACGTAAGCTAAGAAGGCCATATACTTCTTGCTTAAGCACTTCGGGCTTGAGTGAAAGACATGAGTTTAAGCCTTTTGGAAGAATTTTCACTGAACACTTTCAAAGTATCTCCAGAGGGTAACGGTATACGAATGCACTTCTCGAAACAAATGATCTCGGCATGGTGTTTGGCTAACCAATCCATACCAATGATGATGTCAAAGCTTCCAAGTTTCATAGGAATAAGATCAATAAGGAAATCGTGTGTGTCAAGACTTAAGATGCAATCACGAATAACGACATCAACGGTGATCGGTTCCCCATCGGCAACTTCAACGGTTAGCGGTCTTTCTAGTTTCGTATGTGGCTTAGCAAGTATGGGTTCAAACTCTAACGAAACAAAACTCTTATCGGCTCCAGAATCAAAGAGGACATAGGCATAAGTTTTAGTAATAAGAAACATACCTTTTCAATTTTTAAGGTATTTGACGATACAGGTAATGTATCAAAAGAATCGGATCACAAAAGTTAAAGGTAAGTTAACATACCATTCACAACATCGTTGCTTGCTTGTGCTTGGTTAGCGTTGATGTTGAAAGCACGTCCTCGGGCTTGTGGAACATTACTCACAAGACGAGGGCATTGTGGGCGGAAACGACCAGGTTCCTACAGTTGTAGCAAACACGATTTGTGACCACGGCGGCATTGTTAGGTGCACGGTGGCAAGTTGCCACCAAATGACCATATTTACCGCATAAGGTGCAAATACGACATGGTTGATTCCCCAGATGATGGTACCTACAGGTGTTGCACATAGGTTGAGGACCAGCATAGGCCCTAGCCCCAGGCACTTGTGCCACAGGTGCAGCCGTAGGTACAAGTTGTCTTTGGGGTTGTTTGGGTGCAGCCACAGCATAGTTACGCGCCGGTGTGAACTTGCGCTTCTTGTTGTTGTTGTTGTAAGACGGTTCAGCTTTGGTCTCCTTAACAGCGTCGGTAGCCATCTTCTCTACCTTCTTTGCACCCTTCGCAGAAATGGTGCCCGCTCGTATATGGTTCTCGGTGAGTTGAGCGGTGATAGTAATGGCTTCTTCCAAAGTTGTGGGTCGGCTACCCACCATAGCATCTTGAATTTGGGGTGGTACACCCTTGATAAACTTCTCGATGTTGCGGGGGACAGTGTCGACCATGTGAGGCAGCAGTATACTCAACTCATGATGCCTAGTTGAGTAGGCCAAATGATCACCATCATTTTGCTTCAAGTTCCAGAATTCTTCTTCCAACTTTTGCAATTCCCTTCTTGGGCAGAACTTCGCGATGGCGATGTTCTTGAACTCTTCTCAGGTAAGTGCTAGCACAGCTTCAGGACCACGGTTTCTCTTCTTGCTATTCCACCAGGTAAGTGCCCTTTATTGGAGCACACTACTGGCATAACGAACCTTGAGTGTCTCGGGACATTCACAATTGATAAAAATATTCTCCATGCTCTCGAACCACTCAAGAAGACCAGTGGCTCCTTCCTTGCCAATAAAACTAGTGGGCTTGCAAGAGCTAAAGTGCTTGAAAGTGCAAGTTTGGTTGTTGCGCCCTTGGTTAGCACTATTCTCTCCTTGACCATTTCCATTGTTGCTAGCGTTGGTCATTAAGGTGCTATTGAGTTCAACAACCATGGTCGGGATGACAACAGCCATTTGTCGAGCAATCATGGCGGCTAGCTTACGATCAGAACTTCCACGCTTTCCATGATGACGAGACATGCTGGAATATACAAAATGAGTTAGACACAAGAAAGAGAATAACAAGAGGTATATTTCAAACAAGGATAAGTCAAGAGTTGTAAGGCATATGGAATGGTTCCATTTGGTAACGCATTACCATTTGGAAACGTTGACACGTCAAGGTAAGTTGACCCATTCGCCTTAGAAATTTGTGTATATTGACCATAGTTTATCACTCATCCTAGAAATCCCCAGGTAAGCATAACTAGTCCCGTAGGATTTATGCGATATGCTTGCCTTAGCCCGAAGGCCTTTTGCCAGGAAATCCAGAATACAGGTGTCTATGTGTCATACAAATTTCTTAGGTTCATGAAATCAAAACCTTGATGAGATTTATATAGATTAGACATAAGTCTAAAGATCCAAGTCATAAGCATAAGTATACGATTCCATGTGTCGTCGGAAATAAGATTAAGAAGTTTCATTTGTCGGGGAGAGTCAAAGTGTCAAAGGTAAGTTTAGGGAGACAAGTAACAAAGTTTTAACAATTATAAGGCAAACCTATGCGAAGGCATCAAGTTGCACATAAGTTTGGTATAGCATTATGTAACATGTAAACAATATATATATTTCCAAGAATATAAATATTATTCTATGAGGTTCATGCATAAGCTATAGTCTAGGTCACCATTTCTAATAACCTAAATCCCTATAGTTATGGGCTCTGATACCAATCTGTCACACCCCAACCTTGACGGCGAAAACGTCGAGATGTGAGTGTTAAGATTGTTCACAGCCACATAACGCTATATTTAAATGTAAATATTAAAATTATAAGTTTCAAAAGGCATTACAAACATAAGTCTCAAACATGAAATAAGTTCCAAACAAAACAAAACATTACATAAACATTTTTTTAATTAACTAGGTCCAAGTCCTAGTTTTATTGCAAGCTTCATAAGTCCACTTTAAACTTGGGGGTTACCTGAAACATGATAAAAATAAAAGGTCAACTATAAATAGTTGGTGAGTTTCCAAGGTTTTCATACATAATATGATAAAGTTATTAGCAGCAATTCATGTCATAGGTCATAAGTTAGTAAGGTTATAGAACACATATCGTTACAACCAAATCTCGACTTGATTACGAGTATATAAGATTGGCTAAGTGTATTTGGTTCCCATGATGAACAAGCATACGTCATCAGGAGCCGTCAATACCTCGGTTTTAGCACCAAATAGGCTTGTCAGGCCCAAAGATCTAAGACGTCGCCAGGCTAGCAATAGTTAATGATTGTAAACAAACTATGTATCTCATATAATCACTTACAACACACAAATAACCATGACAAAAATATGAATTGCAAGTGCTTACAAGTTTAAACGTTTACAAGTGTATGAGAATAAGTATCATGTTTCATCCCAAATTAGTGTGAAAATATAAAAAGGGGGCAAGGAAAACTCACATGTCAAAATAAGTATAAGATGAAGATTAATAAGATTAATAATAAGCGTTGTTCCAATATGAACCATCACAAGGCACCTAAATACATATATATTCACAAGGTTAAAGTTTAATATTGAGTGCAACGAATTATTATGGGCCAGGGTTCAATTTGATGTTCGGGGTTTTATTTATCAATTGAAAACTAATTATATTTCGTAGAAATGATTTATATATATTTTGTATAAAATATGAAATAAGTATAACATTTATAAAAATTTTGTATTATTCATAAGTTTTAATTAAGGTTGTGTAACCAAATAAAATGAAAACGATTTAGTCGATAACTTAAACAAACAATGATTGAAATAATAATTTGTATCAACTAGTATTTAAAGTCTAAATATATACTAACTATAACATTAATTTTAGAAATTTAAAAAAAATATAAGGATATTTTTATACACAAATTGCAGAACAATATTTAAATGGTTTACAATACATGAAGTTTATAAAATGAATTTTTTTATAATTTTTAGAATTTTTTTATATATTTTTAGAAGTTGAAAGACACTCTAAAAAACCTCTAAGTTGGAATGTGGATATGGAACCATTAAACCAAGGCTCTCGGTCGCATTAGAACATGCATTTTAATTGTTAAATTCCAAGTTAACAAAACCCCCAAAACACATATGAACCCTAGAATCGTTTGGTTCCAAATCGATCCCCAATTCGAAAATGATCATGAAATTAAACTTGGGGCTTTTAATCTCCAAGTAAAACCGATCAGATCCATGTATTTGATTACCCGATTTGGTGTAGAAGATGATAAGAACAAAGGAAGAACAGTACGAAGAACGGCCGCGAACGTCTGGTGTCCAATCGATGATCAAACGTTGATGATAATCGAATTAAACTTGTGGGTAGTTTCGTATGGTGATATGGATTGAAATCCCTCTAAAAATTTCACGTATTGAAGTCCCGAAAGTAATGTTCGAGTGTGTAGCAGGTCGCGATAAAAGGGGTAATCGAACAAGGTGAATCTGTGGGTTTCAGGTGTAATTGGAATTGCTAATAGCTTTAGACTAGTTAAACGTTCGATTATGGGTCATTTAATTTGGTTATTATTAAGTTTTAATTGACAATCGATTCGGATGTTGATGGTGAACGGTTTCCACACTCAAATGACTCCATAACCGTTTTTAAACTCGAATTAAAGGGCACATGATGGTTCGAAACGTTTCCCCGAAGCGTTTGGCATCTTTTGGATTTCAAATCGAGGTTATGTCGATCGGTTTTCGGTCTCGCCGGCGCCGCCGAAGATCCTACCGACGACTCGCCGGAAATGCGGGCAAAAAGGGGGGGGGGGTGGAGGTTTGGATTTTTATTAATTACACCTTTGGTCCCCGAGGTTTGTAGTTTTAACATTTTATGTACAAACCTTGTTTTTAAAGTTTATAAAATAACAAAAACAACCCCTCAATTCTTAATTAAGTTTATGTTTTAAATATTATTAAGTTTAATAACTCTTATAAATTATTGTTATAAGTAATCTTATTATAAGTAATCTTATTATTACAAATACTATTATTACTATTATATTTATTATTATTATGATAATTGTATTTAATATCTAACATTATTAAACTTCAAATTAAAGAATTAAAGACATAATAAGAAGTAAGCATAAGTAATCCACAAGTTTTATAAATGACAACAATGATTTCTATAAGAATAAACAAAGTTCACTTTTAGTTAACAAAAATACGAGATGTTACATCCGTCACCTTAAGATCCGTCAATTAACTTGGCTTTCCGTTAACTTTCTTTGATCAATCATTTCTCATCTTTATTAACTCCTTGTGTGGATATTATACTTGCTCTATCATCGTTGTGCTTGTGCTTTCATTGTGATCATGTGTTATCTTTAAAAACTTTTGAAACTTTCATCACCGTTACCGTTAAATAAACCATTTTATTATAATATTATCGTCATTAATAAAACTATTTTTAAGTTACAAATATCATTAAATACATTTTTATCAATAATATAACTAACCTAATAAAGTCGTTTTCAACCGAAACAAAATTTGGGAAACTCGATGGTTCAGTGCAGGGATTGAAATCGACATTTTGCAAACTTGGTCTGGGTATATAAACCCATATTCCAGCCCTAGCCTCATTCACTTCATCTCCTTCTTCTTCACTTCTTCTTCTTCTTCACCTTTCATCCTCATCCATGCACCCGTTTGGTCTCGTTTTCACCGTCTAGACTTCATCTACAACCGAGTCTACTCCATTCTAGCAAATAAACGACCTTGGTTGTTCCTTTTCTTTCTTATTCACGGCTGTCCAAAGTAGGGTTTCGGGTGTTCGGGTTCAACCCGAACACATGAGGTCGTGTGGGTGCGTGTGAGGTCTTTCTGCGTGTGCTTCATGTTTGTGTATGTTTGTAGTGTGTTTCTAGAAGTCCTTGTTGTGTAAAACCCGTGCTCGGAGCAGCCGGAGGCTGCTCATCCCCTTAGCAGTCGCGATTCTGCTGTTCAGGCGACTAGGTCTGTCATGCGATTGAGCCGTGCGACTGGGTGAGTCGTGCGACTGAATCATGCGTCTGAGTCAATCGTGCGACTGAGTTGTGCGACTGGGTGTGCCGTGCGACTGAGTCGTGCGACTGTGTGTATGTGTGCGATTGAGTCATGCGAGTGAATGAATGTGTGCGATTGAGTCATGCAAGCGAATGAATGTGTGCGATTGAGTCAGGCGACCGAATGAATGTGTGCGACAGTGCGTGTATCGCACGACTGAAGTCCAATCGCATGAATGAAGGTTCAATCGTACGAATGTAGCTGATTCATACGAATGAAGGTTGATTCGTGCGTATGGAGGTTGAGTCGTGCGATTGGGTGTTGTGTGGTACGTCTGAATGCCAGCCGTACGAATGAAGGTTCAACCGTACGAATGAAGCTGATTCGTACGATTGAGGGTTGATTCGTGCGAATGGAGTGTTGAGTCGTGCGTCTGGTCCTGTCGTGCGACTGAAGTTGCTGTGTGTGATTTCTTTCTTGTGTGTAGTGAGTGTATGTCGTGTGATGTTAAGGTGACATCGACACGGTTACCATTGCTAATGACAACGCTAAAATCAACATTATCAAACTTACTAATGTTATTCCAAACCAAATCAACTTAACATTTTACAAGTATATGCAACCGATTTATAACTACTAATATTTACCAAATACTTCTTCTATAACAATGAAACTTTTACACAAATATCATCAGAAATGACGACGATGTCTAGTACTTGGATCTACATAAGATCTAATACGTGTGTCTGTTTGTGTGTGTTACACGTGACCCAATCGATACAACCCGAATCGACCGAACAATATTACGCTTTATACATATCTTAATGCTTAAGAATAACTGTCAATAGGTGTTTGACCGTTCATTTGCATACAACATTTGGATACTTTGATCATACATACTTACCACCTAACAAGTGAGTTTCGTGGACCCTTTTTACGCTTACAATATTTCAATCATTTACGAACTTGGGGGAAAAGTATGCTCACCTATTTTCAATGCTGTACAATTTACATACAATTTACATACTTGGAATCAACGTGATACTGTTTTGCAAGTACTTATCTGATACATGCTTGAATCTGCTGTGTGGTTCTTTCCTTGCAACTATTTAATTCCAGTGTGGGAACCGACGGATAGGTATTGGTAGTACTACTGGGTTGACACCCCCACCCTTGTTCGTTGGTATACTAGTTAGTACCATCAGTGGCCAGGAACGGGTCCTTGGGTGAATATATTCCGACAATATCTTTGTGTACGTCGTTAGGTTTGGTTACAAAGCTCATTGTCATGTGATTTTACTTACTTATAACAGTATGCACGGTATTCCACATCGCTTACTATGTAGCATCAATTACTTATTTACTATTTAAACCTGCGAGCTCACCAACAATTTTGTTGACCATTTTGAGCATATCTTTTCAGGTGATCATGCAAATTGAGGATCTAGGTGTGCTGCCTTAGTGGAGACCCTAGGATGCATTTTTGAGACTAAACATATTTGACAAACAATCATTTTGAAACAATTATTGTAGTCTGATTTAACAACATCATTCTTTTGATACTTGTTCCCGGGTTGTGGGAAATATATTACAATGTTATCTTCTTTGTTTATGTGAATCATTTAACATGTTTATGCTTATGGCTATGTTGTCGTGAATATTGACTAAACACGACACAAGTCCCCTTGTTGTCGGGTGTCGTCATGACACGCTTGTCATCATTTATTACATTGCATCTCTATCGCTTACTATGTGTTATGACGATCCCGATCTCGTTACATCTCCGTGTTTCCGCTTTTAGCGGGGGTGTGAAAGATTGGTATCAGAGCCATTGGTTATAGAGAATTAGGCAATACGCTTGACCTAGACTATAACCTAGGAACCTTCATGTAGATTTGCATGCTAGGATCTGTATGCATATTATATCTCGTGTATGTGTTCCTCTTTACTTGTTCGTTTATCTATCTGTTATGTGATCTTTTCACTCTCTGAGAAGAGCCTTTGTGCTCACTCCTTATGGGATGCTTCTATTGGATCTTCCGTTCCCTCTGCGCACCGAGTTGGTTTATCAAATCCGGGTATTAAACCCGAAGAGATCTTCACAGATCATGCTATTGCGCTTGACCTCGGACATTGAGATTAACCCTGAGGAGGTTATGTCTGAAACCTCGAAAGAGGAAGAGATAGACAACCTTCGCTAGACTAAACATGGTTATATATACATGGATTTACAATTGATATGACGGACTGTTGTTGAGACATTACCAATTCATGGTGTGAGAACTACACGACTTGCGTGCGATGTGTGATGACTATAAGTGTGATATTAACTTGGAATGCTGAACTTTGATGAACGATGTGGACAATATAATTTGAAATGGTTTAAACTTACCTGTTTACTACTTTTATGATTAGAAAATGCCGCCTCGAAGAGTTACCCGCAACAATAGTGGCGGGAGTGAAGCCCCAAGGGGTAGAGGCAAAGGCAGAGGTAGAGCACCAAGAACAAAAGATGGTCCAACTAGTAACAATCAGGAAACAGGAAACTCTGAGATGACAGCTCTGATTGCTCAACAGTTGGCCGCACTGAGTCCTACTATCGTGGCCCAAGTGAGCGATGCACTCCAGCAACACCACCCCCACGGGGATGGTGGCAATGATAATGAGGATAATGGAGAAAGAGGTCAAGGTGGAATCGAAACTGAAGTGGGAAATAGAAACCCGACTGGGAACGAAAGTAATCAGGAGACCGGGAATGGTGGAACAGCTGGTATTGAGACTGGGGTTGTTAATGCTAGACGGGGGTGTTCATACAAGGAGTTTGTGGCATGCAAACCGAGAGAATTTGATGGGAAAGGTGGGGCGATAGCCCTAACCAGATGGCTTGAGAAGATGGAGGCAGTGCTTGACATCAGCGAATGCCTCGATAGCTAGAGAATCAAGTACGCCACGTGTTCATTACAGGGCAAGGCCCTAACCTGGTGGAACATCCAGGTTCAAGCTAGAGGAAGAGAATCAGCGATGCAGATGTCATGGGATGAGTTTAAGGCCTTAATCACTGAGGAATACTGCATCCTCAACGAGATGCGGAAATTAGAGCATGAATTCTAGAATCATGCTATGGTGGGGGCTAGGCATGCAGCTTACACTGATCGATTCCATGAGTTTGCAATATTGGTTCCGCATCTGGTAACGCCGGAATCAAAGAGGATCGAGAGGTACATTTGGGGACTTGCGCTTCAAATCTGAGCAATGGTAACAGCAGCTGCTCCTCCTACTATTCAGAGCGCAATTCTGAAGGCTGGCGCTCTAACTGATGAGATGGTGAGAACGAGGGTGTTAGGAAGAGGGGCATAGAAGAGAAAAGATGTTGGGGAAACGAGCCGGTCGAGTGCCGGGAAATTTGACAAGAGAGCCAAGACAACCAGGAATTTTGTGGCCGTGACGCAGGGCAAGATAGAGTATGTGGGGCTGCACCCCAAATGTGATAGGTGCAACTACCATCATCCCCCAGGAATGCAGTGTCGGGTGTGCGCGAACTGTAGACGCCCGGGGCATCTAGGGAGAGACTGCAGAACAACGCCGAATTTGGTGGCACCGGTCAACGCGGTTAACCTCGCCCGGAATGCCAGGGTCTGTTATGAGTGTGGTGGACCTGATCACTACAGAAACATGTGCCCTAGACTGAATCGGGCGCCGGGTCAGCAAGGGAACAACCAGCAGCAGGTGATGGCCATAGCTGGGAATCAAGGCCCGACAAATCAAGGAAATACAGCTCGGGGACGTGCATTTGTCATTGGAGTGAACGATGATCGTAAGGACCCGAATGTTGTCACGGGTACGCACTTACTCAATCATCACTTCGCATCTATATTATTTGATACTGGAGCAGACAATAGCTTTATATCTTCTGAGTTTGTGCAATTGCTTGATTTGAGTCCTAGTAGGCTAGAAACTAGTTACTCTGTAGAAATGGCCAACGGTAGGGTTGTTCAGGCCGATGAGATTATTAGGAAGTGCTCGATTATATTGGAGAACCATGCCTTCGATATAGACTTGATACCCTTTGAGCTAGGAAGTTTTGACGTGATTGTGGGTATGGATTGGTTGTCGCAAAACGAAGCTGAGATTGTCTGTCAGGACAAAGTAGTACGAATCCCTATGTCAAACGGGGAGGCACTCAAGATTCAAGGAGAACGACCGGGAAGAAACTTAAAGCTTATCTCCTGCATGAAAGCACGCCGAAGTTTACGAAAGCAGTGCTACGCTTTTTTGGCTCAGGTGGTAGAAAAGAAGGAAGAGGAGAGGAAATTAGTAGATATTCCAGTGGTACGGGACTTCCCAGATGTATTTCCTGATGACTTGTCTGGTTTGCCTCCTCCACGACAGGTGGAATTCCGTATAGAGTTGGTTCCTGGAGCTACACCGGTAGCAAAGACGCCATATCGGTTAGCGCCATCTGAAATGCAAGAGTTATCTAGTCAGTTACAGGAACTACTGGAGAAAGGTTTTATTCGACCGAGTCACCCACCGTGGGGAGCACCGGTATTATTTGTCAAAAAGAAGGATGGGTCGTTCCGCATGTGTATCGATTACCGTGAGTTAAACAAGTTAACCGTGAAGAATCGATATCCTCTCCCCAGGATCGACGATCTGTTTAATCAGCTGCAAGGAGCTTCATACTTCACAAATATCGACCTTCGTTCTGGATATCATCAACTAAGGGTTTTCGAGGAGGAAATACCGAAGACAACGTTTAGAACTCGTTATGGGCACTATGAGTTCTTGGTCATGCCGTTCGGGTTGATTAACGCACCAGCTGTGTTTATGGACCTAATGAATAGGGTGTGCAAACCTTACTTGGATAAGTTCGTGATCGTATTCATAGACGATATACTTATCTACTCCCGATCGAAAGAGGATCATGAAGAACACCTTTGGGCAATACTGGAACTGTTACGGGAAGATAAACTTTTCGCCAAGTTCTCGAATTGTGAATTTTGGTTGCGGGAAGTGAAGTTTTTGGGACATGTGGTTAACGAGGATGGGATTCATGTAGATCCCGGCAAGATTGAAGCGGTGAAGAAATGGGATGCACCCCAGACACCTTCAGAGATACGAAAATTCTTAGGATTGGCCGGATACTATCGTCTTTTCATCGCAAATTTTTCAAAGATTGCTCAACCATTAACATTGCTGACTCAGAAAGACAAGAAGTTTGATTGGGGACATGCACAAGAACAAGCGTTCCAAACGTTGAAAGATAAGTTGTGCAACACGCCTATATTGTCCCTCCCAGACGGAATTGATGATTTTGTGGTGTACTGTGATGCTTCACATCAAGGATTGGGATGTGTGCTAATGCAGAAGGATAAGGTGATTGCCTACGCTTCGCGACAACTTAAGGTGCACGAAAAGAACTATACAACTCATGATCTTGAGTTGGGCGTTGATGGAGTGCAAATAGTATATGTATTTTGATAAAGATTTATTGCACAGATTCAGTTTTAATTGGTTGTTACTAATACTAAACCACACACACAAAAGGCAGTGTACCTGTCGTGAGGTAATATAGTGTTGGTAAGAACCGAGTATCAATCCGTGGACACACCTAGCCTACTCAAAAAACTTGATGTTTGACTATCATATTTGGTTTTTGTTAAAGAAAGTGATAACTTGCATTTGGAAAGATTTTTAGGGTTTAAAAATAAACAATAATAGAAAGAAAGTAAACTAAGATTTGAAGCGTATGGATTTAAAATGAGGGAATAAAAGTTATCATCCTATTTAGACTCCACTTATGTAATTGTGATGAATTGGTGATGTGATTTAAAGATATTGATTAATGTAATTATGTTAATGTTTATAAAGATGAGCCGGCGCGATTTCTCGTCTATCCTGCTACCGTAGTGACTTGATCCTGTCAGGCTGAGTTTACTGCTCAAATCAAAGCCCTACTAATGTAGGTGAATCTTTTGTTTCCTATTTGACATACGATTTCTGAAAACATAATTTAATGTTAGAAAGAGAGTTGATCAGGTTCCTTCCTAACATACCATTAATTTTAAAAAGCCGTAACAATTACTGAAGTTTCCGAACTAATAAAAGGGAACCCGCAAATGATCAGAAAGTGATTTGATTTCTAATAACCATTTCTAGTTCATTAGCCATGGATTTATTATGAAGACCGGTTTCGTGAATGAAAGTTAATCATACGGTTTCAACCTTATATGACATTCACAATCACAAACCATAATATTATAACTTCCCGTTCAAATATAGATGCTACCCATCAATAGTTTTCCCAAGACCACCATAACATAAACATAATATTTATCTCACCATTAGTTCATCATAAATTACATAAGTTTCATCCGATTAGGATGATAAATAGAGTTTATCTCATAATGAGCTTTAACATAACAACAGATAACAAAGAAGATAGATAAGTGACCATCGGTGAAATGGAACAATCAAACCGATAATCCACAATGGATGACGTTTAGGTGATCCCAAGCTTCTTCCAAGTGTTGTATGCACCTCCCGAGCCTCCGAATGATCTTGAAGTCTTAATTCCCGAGAGATTCTGCAGAGTAACTCTCCCACCAAATCTTGCCAAAAATGGTGAGCTTAGGCTTCTATTTATAGGCTTTCCGGAGTGTTTAAGCACGGCCCCGTGCCTAAAAGGCACGGCCCCGTGCCTAAAAGGCACCGCCCCGTGCTAGTACAATGCTTACGAAAGTTGGTCGGCTCGTACATGCAGGTTGTGTCGGGCACGACCCCGTGCTAAATGGGGCATGGCCCCGTGTTGGAGGTGGGGCACGGCCTCGTGCCTCATGGGGTACAGCCCCGTGTCTACTTTTAGGGGACAATACTTTTTGTCCTTGTCTGATGTCCAAGCATGGGGGTGTGTTAATTTAGCACGGGGGTGTGTTTCTGGCAAGGCATGGGGGCGTGCTTAATGAGGCACGGCCCCATGCTTGGAGTCCAAAGCTCGGATCACTTCAATTTCTTGTTAAGTATACTCCTTTGTCCATCTTGCCCTTTTAAACACCCGAAACACAATTTAACACTTTTAAGTACATTTTCATCATTTTAAGGAAGATATTAAGGAATAATTGATGTGCTTTTGATAGGATTTTTATGTATAATTTGGAGCACATCAAACATCCCCACACTTGAACTTTGCTTGTCCTCAAGCAAAAATCACTTAAAATGACAATTCCACCAAAAACCAAATAAATCAAATTATAAACATGTTTTTTGAGAAATACGCAAGTAAATATTTTTTTCTACCAAATATAAATATTCTAAGCACATGTAAAATGATATCCTAGCAAGCAATAGGTTGGTTAGTAAAGGTTATTATCACGTAAAAATCCACACTTCTCACAAGATGCACTCACACTCGGCTAAATATATGGAGTCATAATTAAGATTAAGTATGACTAATACACTCAATTGCCTAGTATGAATTCGTGTGAAATCATATGCTTGTTAAGGGATCAAATCTCCACCTACTTAGATATTTACTTGCATAAATCATTAGGTCTTTGATGGGTTGTAACTTGGCTCAGGCTCGGGTATGGAATATTTGGAAAAAGTGGCTAATTACTAAAGACGACGGTCTTGGCTTATTTTTCTAACATAAACTACAAGGAAAGCAATAAAGGTTCCCTATACAATACTTCAAGCTAGAAGGGATATGCTAGCTTGAGGACTCATTTAAGGTCAGATTGTCAAGACCGTATTTTGCTTTCAAGAATCGTACTTCATCTTTTACCCGAAGATACACAAAACTCTCCTTTCTCAAGGATCGTTCGGCTTGAAGCCTAATAGCACCCAATCGGATTAATTATGTGTATTCGTATTGAGATTCAGTTTGATTCTTTTTGCATTTTCCATTATGGGACCAATTTCCACAATTCGGGCATCTTTCATATCTTTTTGCCCGTCTCTTTATAGCACTTTTTGAAATCCCACAAAATGGCGGAACTTATAGTGGTGGAGGATGGTTAGTGTTTGAAATCCCACAAAATGGCGGAACTTATAGTGGTGAAATCCCACAAAATGGCGGAACTTATTATGGGACCAATTTCCACAATTCGGGCATCAAGGATCGTTAGTGTTTGAATCTTATAGTGTGCTTTAGAGGATGGCTGGCGGTAGATCTTCCAAGGCCTCTCGTGGTGGAGGTAACGGTGCTGCTCCGCGACCTAAGAGAGGGAGACCCAGAGTCGAGAAGGTGGTTCATGAGGGACCAGAGACCCCTCATCCGGAGGGTGGTGACGAGAGCGCCAATATGAGAGCCTCAGTAAAGGAGGCTGTGGTGGAAGAGGTTCATCAGGTCATGCAGACGATTCTACCGTCTATGATGACCGAAGTGATCAAGGCATTAAAGGAAGGGGAAAGAAACAGGTCCTCGGGAGGACGGGAGCAACCGGAGCCGGAAACGGTTCTCTCTGATGATGATGAGGAGGAAGAAGAAGAGCCTGCGCCGGAGGCGGCCCGAGGCTGTAACTACGGGGCGTTTATGAGATGCAAGCCCCCTACCTTCGACGGAAATGGCACTACGGCTGCTGCTCACCGGTGGGTGAGGGAAATGGAGGACGTTCTCGATATCAGTGAGTGCCGGGAGGATCAGAAGGTGAAATTCGCTACCCACTCCTTTATAGACTCGGCTTTATGCTGGTGGGACAACATTGTCCAAGCCGAGGGTAGTAGGGCCATTGGGAGAATGCGATGGCCTGAACTGAAGAAGTTAGTGATTGAGGAATTTTTTCCTCATAGAGAGATGGATAAGGTAAAAAAGAGAGTTCCTGCAGCTGGAGGCGGGAACGATGACACACCAACAGTACACCACTAAATTTAATGAAATGGCGTGACTGGTGCCCGATCAAGTGACACCACTGTCACGAAAGATTAAGAGATACATTCAGGGGCTGCCGGCGGATATCCGTAGGCATATGATCATCGCCCGGCCGAGCACCTTTAGATCGGCGGTTGATTTGGCTGGCAGATTGTATGATGAGCGCGAGGTGGTGGTGGCTGATGTGAACAAGAAGGGTGGAGGTGACCGTAACTGGAATGGGAAACGGTTTGGACGTGGAGGAGCCGCTCCAAACAATAAGGTGGCAAAGGTGGGTGAGCGACGTGTGGTCACAACTGGTGCAGAACGGAAGAAGTATGGAAAGTATGGAAGGGAGCATACTTGTGAATGCAGGATGGGGATGAACGTATGGTTCAGGTGTGGCTAGCCTGGCCACATCGCTAGAGACTGCAAGAAGCCGAGGGCGGAGAGCTCAGGAGCGGGGAATAAGAAGCCGGAGGAAGGAGGGCAGAGGGCAAGTGCTAGAGCTTACACTATGACCCGGGAGGAAGCTAGAGCTGATCCCGATGTTGTGTCAAGTATGTTTCTAGTCAACCAAATTTATGCCTCTGTATTATTTGATTCCGGTGCTAGCAGGAGTTTTATTTCCACTACTTTCTGTGCTAAGTTGCCTGTTAGTAGTAGAAAGATTAGTGAACCATTCGATGTAGAAACTGCTATTGGTAAGTCCACTAGAATTACTGATGTGATAGAGGACTGTGCCATAGAGTTAGAAGGACATAGGTTTGCTACTAGGTTGCACGTGATACCCCTAGGTGGATTTGATGTAGTACTAGGGATGGACTGGTTAGCAACCTATGAAGCAAACATCGTGTGTCGCAAGAAGATGATCCGATTAGTTGCACCCGACAAGAGTTTGGTTACGATTTATGGAGATCGTGTTACTATGATCCCGAAGGTGATTTCGATGGCGGTGGCAGGAAAGTGCATAAAACCTGGATGTAGTGCCTATCTAGCCTACGTAAAAGATGTGGATACGTCGGTACCACAATTTTCTGAGGTGCCTGTGGTGCGCGACTTCCCGGACGTATTCCCGGAAGACTTACCCGGCGTGCCACCGGACCGCGAGATTGAGTTCCAAATTGATTTGATACCCGGTGCTCAACCCGTTGCCAAAGCACCGTATCGGTTAGCTCCGACAGAAATGAAAGAGCTGATGGAGCAGTTGCAAGAGCTGCTCGATAAGGGGTTCATTAGACCGAGTATCTCTCCCTGGGGTGCTCCGGTCTTGTTTGTGAAGAAGAAAGACGGTAGTATGAGGATGTGCATTGACTACCGAGAGCTGAACAAGTTGACAGTGAGAACCGATACCCCTTACCAAGAATTGATGATCTGATTGACCAGCTCCAAGGTGCCAGTTGGTTTTCAAGAATAGATCTACGATCTGGTTACCATCAATTGAAGGTGAAGGAACAAGACATTCCTAAGACAACTTTCCGTACGCGTTTTGGACACTACGAGTTCCTCGTTATGTCTTTTGGCCTAACTAACGCGCCAGCTGCCTTTATGGACTTGATGAACCGAGTGTGTCGGACAATGTTGGATAGATCAGTGATTGTGCTTATTGATGATATCCTGATCTACTCGAGGGCAAAGAAGAGCATGCCGGCCACATTCAAGAGGTATTAGAGACCTTGAGAAGGGAAAAGTTGTACGCTAAATTCTCCAAGTGCGCATTTTGGTTGTGCGAGGTCCAATTCTTAGGTCACGTGATAAATCCTGAGGGGATTATGGTAGACCCCGCAAAGGTGGAGGCGGTGATGCAATGGAAGTCACCAAGGACGCCATCCGAGATTCGTAGTTTCTTGGGTTTGGCGGGCTATTACAGAAGATTCATACAAGACTTTTCCAAGATCGCTTCTCCACTAACCAAGTTGACCCGTAAAGATGTGAAGTTCGTGTGGGGTCAAGAGCAAGAAAGGGCTTTTGAGGAGTTGAAGGCAAGACTGACCCAAGCCCCGGTCTTGTCATTACCCGAAGGAAGCGAGGATTTGGTGGTTTATTCATATGCTTCCTACTCGGGGTTGGGTTGCGTGTTGATGCAGCGAGGTAAGGTGATAGCCTACGCATCCCGACAATTGAAGGTGCATGAGGTTAATTATCCTACTCATGACCTGGAGTTAGCAGCAGTGGTCTTCGCACTAAAGATTTGGAGGCACTATCTGTACGGGACGAAGTGCACCATCTTCACTGACCACAAGAGCTTGAAGTACTTCTTCGAGCAGAAGGATCTGAACATGAGGCAGAGGCGATGGTTGGAACTTATAAAGGATTATGACTGCGAAATCCATTACCATCCGGGCAAAGCCAACGTGGTGGCTGATGCCCTTAGCCAAAAAGAGAGGCCCGAGCCGATTCGGGTGAAAGCATATCAACTGATCATGACCTCCGATGTGATGAAGCAAGTCAAAGAGTTTCAAGATGAGGCACTGAAAGAGGATCATCTTAACTCTGAAAGAATGAGAGGTCTAGTTGAGGAATTGGGTGAAAACACACTTGGTGTTAAAACTCGATTTGGACGAGTGTGGATTCCTCGTTTTGGGGATCTACGTGTGAGGATTTGGATGAAGCTCACAAGACTTGATATTCCATTCATCCTGGTGCCACGAAGATGTATCAAGATATGAAGAAAGATTATTGGTGGCCGGGTATGAAGCGGGACGTGGTGGAGTATGTGAGTAAGTGCCTTACTTGTTTGCAAGTGAAGGCCGAACATCAGAAGCCGTATGGGAAGATTCAACCTTTGGATATACCGGAACGGAAGTGGGAGCACATCACCATGGATTTCATTACGAAGCTGCCGCGTACGCCGAAAGGGTACGATGCCATATGGGTGATAGTAGATCGTTTGACGAAGAGTGCTCACTTCCTACCGATCTGCGAGACATATTCATCTAAGAGGTTGGCTGACCTATTCATCAAGGAGATTGTAGCTCATCATGGTGTGCCGGTGTCCATCGTGTCTGACCGTGACACCCGGTTTACCTCCAAATTTTAGAAGAAATTCCACAATGCCATAGGGACGAGGTTACATATTAGCACGACTTATCATCCCCAAACTGATGGTCAGTCAGAAATGACCATTCAGACATTGGAAGACATGCTTCGGGCATGTGTGATTGATTTTGGGGGAAGTTGGGATGACCACTTACCATTAGCTGAATTCTCGTACAATAACAGTTATCATGCTAGTATTGGCATGCCACTATACGAGATGCTATACGGTAGAAGATGTAGGACGCCCGTCTGTTGGGGAGACATTGGGCAAAAAGAATTGGTAGGTGTCGAGGTGATTGAGGCTACGACCGAGAAGCTAGAAAAGATTAAGGCCTTTTTGAAGGCAGCCAAAGATAGACAAAAGTCGTATGCCGATAAACGGCGCAGACCGATCGAGTTCCAGGTGGGTGACCGGGTTATGTTGAAGGTCTCACCTTGGAAGGGAATTATCCGATTCAGGAAGCGGGGCAAGTTGAGCCCAAGGTATATAGGCCCTTTTCGAATTATTGCTCGAGCTGGAGAGGTGGCCTATAGGTTAGAGTTACCAGAGGAGTTAAGTGGAATTCACCCGACATACCATGTATCTCATCTGAGAAAGTGCTTAGCCGATGAAGGCATGATTGTTCCACTGGAAGATATCGAGGTAGACGAAAGGCTCAATTATGTGGAGCAGCCAGTGGCAATCATCGATAGAAAATAGAAGAGGGTGAGAAATAAAGTGGTTCCTCTTGTGCATGTACATTGAAAGCACAGGAAGGGATCTGAATCTACGTGGGAAACTGAGGAGGAGATGAGGCAGCATTATCCTCGTCTGTTTGAGGAATAACAGGTTTCGGGGACGAAACCTATATGAGGGGGGTGGACTTGTAACACTCGGTTATTTTAAAAAGACAAGAAATGAAGAATAAAAGAAAGAAAGGCAATTAAGTCCAAGTGGAGGGACTAAAAGTGTAAAAAGGACAAAAATCTTTGAAAGTTGGTGTAAAGGTGGGCATGGCCGCCCACCCTCATTTCACATCACCATCTTCTTCGTTTTTAGAGAAAGAGAGAGCAGGAGAAAAACTCTCAGCTTGTAGAAGAATAAGAAGAAGTGAACGAATTCAAGGTAAGAATTCGTGGTTTTTACATGTTTATGACGGGTTTTATCCCGGTTATGTGTTTATGTGCTTATGGGTTGTGTTTGTGCTCGGGTGTGTGTGTTTTTGGGGATGTTGTTTCTAGGTGTTTTGAACTCTTTGCAAGCGGGTAAAAAGGAAGAACACCCAAGTTGCACTAGGTGAGTTCTAGACCCCGGTTTTACTTGTTTTTAAACTCTCTTGGGGCTGAAAATGTATTAAAAATGTTTTTACAAAGTTTATGTATGGTTACCTATATTGTGCATGTTAAATGTTGATTCTTGAATGCTTATAGGTTGTTCATGTTAGAATAGCCATGTTAAGTTTAGAACAAATGGGTTTGATGAATTGGGGTTGAAAACATATTAGGAACATGATATGCAGAAGGTTCATACGCCTGAAAATGCCATAGAATGAATCAAGTGTAATCCATGCGCCTAAACAGTAGCCCATGCGCCTAAACAGTAGCCCATGCGCCTAAGATTAACTTAGAAATGTTTTAAGTATAGCCTATGCGCCCGAATGGCCCATGCGTCCGAATGGCCCATGCGCCTGAGTGGCGCATGCGCCTGAGAATTTCATACGCCTAAGTGTCCATGCGACTGAGAGGGGTCATACGCCCCAATAGTACCCATGCGTCCGAATGGCCATACGACTAAGTAGTCCATGCGCCTGAGTTCCCATGCGCCTAAGTGTTCCATGCGCCCAAGTACCCATACGCCGGAACAGGGCCCATGCGCCCAAATAGTGCCATGCGCCTAAACCCTTAGAATTTAATGCATAATGTTTAGGAGTCTGTGTCTTTAGGGTTTTGACCGAGGGTTGACTAGGGTATATTAATGATGGGTTTCATGCATGATAGTGATTGATTATGATTGTCTTATGATTGTTCCTTATTATTATTATTATTGCTATTATTATTATTATTACTTATAGAATGTGACTTTGCGTGGTATCTTTATTATCGCAACGTAAAGTATATTGTAATAATAAAGAGAAAGAGCAATAAAGAAAAGAAGAGGAACATTAATAAAATGTTAACAAGTCTTGCAAGCTTATAGGAGGTACACGACCGTGTTGTCGTTAGCTCAACTGTGCTGCGGGTTAGCTACCCTTTTATGCACACAGGGCCAGTCTTGGAGATTGGCAGGACCCTTGTAGCGTACCCTGGGTGATTGGGTCGGCCTTGTATACAGTACACAACACCCTTTCGAGGGATACAGTTCACCCTTTCGAGGGATATAGTTTACCCTTTCGAGGGATATAGATGACCCATCACCCGTTTTCCATCGCGCATGTAGTTGGGGTATTGCTCATTGGTCCATACAGACAGTGAAAGATAAAGATAAAAGAAATCAAAGTAAACAAGGCATACAGTAAAGAGATCGAACAGTAATTGTTCATATAGTTAATGCGTGCTCGCATATACAGTAAAGAGTTGTATTTTAAAAGAAAAGAGTATTTTCGTATACAACATACAGAAAGTATTTTATTACTATAAAACTAGAACTCACTCAACAACGCTGACTTTTATACATTTTCAGTTGGCATGTAATTATTGCTGAGGATGGCACGAGGGTGAAGCTACTCGGTAGGGAAAGACTGACATCCATTCATAACTATTATTGTTGTTGTTTTGTAATGCAATTAAACAGTTCTTTTTGTATCCCATCAAACAATAGTGTATTGCTTAACAACAGTGTTTAATGAAATGAAGTGAATGGTTTTTGTTAAAATGATTCCGCTGCTTAAGTTTGTAAATTTATAATGTTTAACGTATTAAATGCTAAGAATGACCAACTATGAGGTCACCGGGATCGGGCCCTTACACTTTTAGCTAAGGGCATCTGCCACCACGTTGGCTTTGCCCGGATGGTAATGGATCTCGCAATCATAATCCTTTATGAGCTCCAACCATCTTCTTTGCCTCATGTTCAAATCTTTCTACTCGAAGAAGTACTTCAAGCTCTTGTGGTTGGTGAAGACGGTGCACTTCGTCCCGTATAGGTAGTGCCTCCAAATCTTCAATGCAAAGACCACAGCTGCTAGCTCCAAGTCATGAGTAGGGTAATTAACCTCATGAACTTTCAACTGTCGGGATGCATAGGCTATAACCTTTCCTCTCTACATTAACACACATTCCAACCCCGAGTAGGAAGCATCTGAATAAACCACCAAATCCTCGCTCCCTTCGGGTAACGACAAAACAGGAGCTTGAGTCAACCTCGCCCTTAACTCCTCAAACGCCTTCTCTTGAGCTTGACCCCATACAAACTTTACATCCTTACGGGTCAACTTAGTCAACAGATAAGCTATCTTAGAGAAGTCTTGAATAAATCTCCTATAATAGCCCGCCAAACCCAAGAAGCTACGAATCTCGGATGGCGTCTTCGGAGACTTCCATTGCATCACCGCCTCCACCTTTGCCGGGTCCACCATAATCCCCTCGGGATTCACCACATGACCCAAAAACTGAACTTCGCGCAACCAGAACGCGCACTTGGAGAAGTTAGCATACAACTTCTCCTTCCTCAACGTCTCCAACACTTCCCGAATATGACAGGCATGCTCCTTCTCGCTCTTCGAATAAATCAGGATATCATCAATAAACACAATCACTGATTTATCCAACATCGGCAGACACACTCAATTCATCAAGTCCATAAAAGCAGGTGGCGCGTTGGCTAAACCAAAAGACATAACGAGGAACTCGTAGTGTCCATAACATGTGTGAAAAGCTGTTTTAGGAATATCTTGCTCCTTCACCTTTAACTGATGGTAACCAGATCGAAGGTCTATCCTTGAGAACCAACTGGCACCCTGGAGCTGATCAAAGAGATCATCAATTCTTGGTAGTGGGTACCGGTTCTTCACTGTCAGCTTATTTAACTCACGGTAGTCTATACACATCCTCATACTACCGTCCTTCTTCTTCACGAATAAGACCGGAGCACCCCAAGGAGAGACACGCGGTCTAATAAACCCTTTATCGAGCAATTCCTGTAGTTGCTCCATTAATTCCTTCATCTCAGTCGGAGCCAACCGATACGGTGCCTTAGCTACAGGCTGGACACCGGGTATCAAGTCAATCTGAAACTCGATCTCGCGGTCCGGTGGCACTCCTGGTAAGTCCTTTGGAAACACGTCTAGAAAGTCACACACAACCGGTACATCGGCTAGTTGTGGTGTTGGCGTATCCACATCCTTCACGTAGGCCAGGTAGGCGCTACATCCACGCCTCATGCACTTTCCCGTCACCGCCATCGAAATCACTTTCGGAATCGTAGTGATCCGATCACCGTAAACCGCCACCGAACTCTCGTCAGACGCTGTCAATCGAATCATCTTCTTGCGACACACAATGTTCGCCTCGTAGTCCGCCAACCAATCCATTCCTAAGACTACATCGAACCCGCCTAAGGTCATCACGAATGGTCTAACAGGAAACTTGTGACCTTCTAATTCTACGTCACAACCTTCTATCATCTCAAAAATCCCCTGGTAGACTTACCTATGGCAGTTTTTAAATCGAAGGGCTTATCTATACTCCTACTAGTAACAGGCAGTTTAGCACAGAAAGCAGCAGAAATAAAACTTTTACTAGCACCAGAATCAAATAACAAAGAAGCTAGAGTTTGGTTTACTAGAAACGTACCTGACACAACATCGGGGTCCATCCTAGCCTCCTCCTGCGTCATCGTGAACGCTCTGGCACTCGCCCTCTGCCCTTCTCCCCCAGCCTTCTTTGGTCCCGAACCTTTAGCCCTTGGCTTCTTGCAATCCCTACTCAGATGGCCATTTTCCCCGCAGTTATAACACCTTATAACTCCAAAATCTCTAGCCATATGACCAGGCTTCTCACATTTGAAGCAAATGTTGGTTCCCCATTTGCATTCCCCCGAATGCTCCTTCCCGCATTTAACACATCTCTTCGATCCTACACCTGATGTGACCACACGCCGGTCACCCACCCTCGCAGCTTTGTTGTTTGGGGCGGTCCCGCCACACCCAAACCTCTTCCCGTTCCAGTTCCGATCACCACTACCTTTCTTGCTCACCTCATCCACCACCACTTCCCGTTCATCATACAATCTCCCCACCAGGTCAACCGCCAACCTGAATGTGCTTGGTCGGGCGGCGATCATGTGCCTGCGGATGTTCGCCGGCAAGCCCTGATGTATCTCTTGATCTTCCGTGACAGCGGGTTCACTTGATCCGGCACCAGCCATGCCATTTCATTGAACTTCGTGGTGTATTGCTGATGTGTCATCGTCCCCGCCTCTAGCTGCAGGAACTCCCTTTCCACCTTGTCCACCTCTTGGTGCGGACAGAACTCCTCGATCACCAACTTCTTCAGCTCCGGTCACCTCATTCTTCCAATTGCTCGACTACCCTCGGCTTGGGCAATATTGTCCCACCAGCACAGATCCGAGTCCACAAATGAATGAGTGGCAAACTTAACCTTCTGGTCTTCCCGACACTCGCTGATATCGAGAACAGCCTCCATCTCTCTCACCCATCGGTGAGCAGCAGCAGCAGTGCCATTACCGTCAAAATTCGAGGGTTTTCATCTCTGGAATGCCCCGTAGTTACGGCCTCGTGCTGCCTCAGGCACAGACTCTTCCTCTTCCTCTTCATCAGTAGAGACAACTGTCTTAGTCTCGGGTTGTCCCCTTTCACCCGTATGCCTATTCCTTTCCTTCCTTTTCTCTGTCCCTTACCACCTTGATCACTTCGGTCACCACAAACGGCAAGATCGTCTGCATGACCTGATGTACTTCCTCCATAACAGCCTCCTTCTCTGAGGCTCTCAAGTTAGCACTCTCATCCCCAGCCTCCGGATGAGGGGTCTCAGGCTCTTCATGAACCACCTCTCAGCTCTTGGTCTTCCTCTCATGGCCCATGGTCCAGCACCACGTCCACTACGACCTCCACCGCGTGAAGCCTTTGACGATCTACCACCGACCATCCTCTAAACACACTATAAGATTCAAACACTAACACGGTCATTCAAGGGAATAGCTCAGTTTATGTCAAGTATAGTAAGTCCCTAATTACAGTGGCCAATTGTGATTAGCCACTTACTTTACTCTTCATACCCCAAGCATTTCCTATCCTGATTACATCAACATCTAAATCTACTAAAAGCATATAAACCACATAACATACGCACGTAATACCGGTTAACATTAAGAAAATACCTGATGGCACGCAGCTACTCGGACTGGCATCCCTTCCCTTTCGTCCCATTTTCAGTTTAAGTTTAGGTTTCTTTGAAAATTTACTAGTATATGGTGAAGATTAACAAGATTAATATACGTATATGGTGAAGATTTTCAGTTAATCTTGTAAACATTTTCAGTTTAAGTATATGGTGAAGATTAACAAGATTAATATACATCGTTCCAAGATAAAACATCACGAGGCACCTATATATATATATATATATTTACAAGATTAAATTTAATAACAAGTGTAAATAAATTAACGAGGTCTAAAGTTCAATTTGGGTATTTGGGGCATTTTTATAAATATTTTATGTACAAGTTACATTATTTATATGTTTAAATATAGAAAAAAAAGGAATTAAACCGTTTATAATGATTATTAAAGTTTAAATATAATATTTGAGTGATTACTTGAAATAATCATGATTTAAACAATATTATGTGAAAAGAAACTTTTTAAACCAATAATACTTTATTAATTACTATTAAAATCTATTTTTTTTAAGAAAATTAATCAAACTAGCTTTGCTAAAATGTTTTATAAATAAAACACTTTTATGTAAACTTAGAAAAATTTACACAAAATATTTGGAAACTTTTGAAAATATTTGGAATTTATAAAAGTAATTTTTATACATTTTAAAAATTTTCTAGAATTAATTTTAGGGCAAAAAGCCTTTAAAAAAATTACATGAGGGTGCTCGGGTTCGAACCCGGGACCTCATGTATGTGGGGGTACTGCTCTAACCAGTGAACCAAGGCTCCAGCCGCGTTAAATTTTGGTTTTAATATGTTTTAAACACAACCTAAAGATTTCCCCCAAATTACAAGAACCCTAAAACTTTCCTTGATCAAATTGAAGTTCGATTCGTTAACTTTGTCTGAAATAAACATGGGGCTTTGATTCCCCATGTGATTTCGAGTGTATACATAAGTTAAATTACCCGAATGAAGACGATCAGAACTCGAACACTACGATGAACAAACCGCAACTATGTCGTGAACGATTCGGATTGAAACAAGATTGATACACCAATTCGTTTTGCAGAAAGCTTCAAGTGGTCAAAATGATGAAAAGCCCTCAATCAATTGCGATCTCTGAACTCCCGAGAGTGGTATACGAGTAAGTTGCAGGTGCGATGAGGATGGGTAATCGAATGGGATGTTTGTGTGGATTCCAGGTGAAATTGAGGATTGATTTCGATTAGGAAAAGGTATATGATCGTTCATGTTCGATTAATTAGATTATTATTGATATTTAATTGCCAACGGTTGTGAACTTGATGTCGACGGTTACATAGCTCGAACGACACACATAATCAGCTTTAAACTCAAATTAAAGTGCACATAATGGCTCAAAATGTTTTCCCGAAGCTTTTGGCATCTTTTGGACTCGAAATTGAAGGTCAAACGGCCGTTTTTGGCCTTGCCGGCGCCGCGCCGGAGCTTCGGCGGCCGGAAAATCGGGGTGAAGGGCGCTAGGTTGGGTTTGTTTTTAATTAATTACAGAAATGGTCCCTCTAGTTCGCTTTGTTACAAATAAGAACGAGTATTTCTTCTTCATGTGCTCCTCACGTTCCCAAGTAAATTCGGCGCCACGTTTATTTTCCCAACGAACCTTGACGATTGGGGTTGTTGTGGTTCTAGTCTTCTTCATAATGCGATCCATGATCTCAACAAGCTTCTCAACAAAATGCAATGACTCGCCAATCTGGATGTCTTCCAACGGGACATGCAGACTTTCGTCAGCCAAGCACTTTCTCAAATTTGAGACGTGAAATACAGGATGAACTCCACTAAGGTCGGAAGGTAGCTCTAGTTTATAAGCCACTTTCCCAATCCTTTTCAGGATTTTGAAAGGTCCTACAAATCTTGGAGCCAGTTTGCCCTTCTTTCCAAAGCGAACCACACCTTTCCATGGTGAAACCTTAAGAAGAACCACCTTCCTAACTTGGAATTCCAATGGCTTACGTCGCTTATCAGCATAGCTCTTTTGTCGACTTCTCGCCACTTCAAGGTTCTTGCGAATGATCAAAACTTTATCGGTCGTCTCTTGTATAAGTTCAGGACCAGTGATGAAGTTTTCACCAATGTCGGTCCAACAGATCGGTGAACGACATTTACGACCATAAAGTGCTTCGAACGGTGCCATCTTGATACTCGAGTGGTAACTATTGTTATACGAAAATTCCGCGAGCGGTAGATGCGTATCCCAATCGCCACCAAAGTCAAGAACACACAGGCGTAGCAAATCCTCCAAGGTTTGGATCGTTCGCTCGGTTTGACCATCAGTTTGAGGATGGTAAGCCGTGCTTAGATCTAGTTGTGTACCCAAGAGTTCTTGCATAGATGACCAAAAGTGTGAAGTGAAACGAGCATCTCGGTCGGATATGATGTGCAGAGGTACCCCATGACGACTTACAATCTCATCAACGTATATACGAGCTAACTTTGATGTCTTGTAAGTGTCACGTATGGGTATAAAATGTGCCGACTTGGTCAATCGGTCAACGATCACCCATATGCTATCATGTCCTCGGGAGGTTCGGGGTAACTTAGTTATGAAGTCCATGGATATGTGTTCCCACTTCCACATAGGGATCTCGGTTTGCTCAAGTAATCCACTTGGACGTTGATGTTCGGCTTTAACCTTCGTACACGTGAGACACTTAGCTACATAAGTCGCTATGTCTTTCTTCATTCCAGACCACCAATATTGACCACGTAGGTCCATATACATCTTATCGGAGCCAGGATGAATAGAATAACGAGTTTGATGAGCTTCGTTCATGATGAAGGTACGGAGGTTATCGCGATTTGGAACCCAAATTCGATTTGCGAAGTACATCAATCCATTGGGTTTCGTTTCCAATTGAGTTAGAAGATTATGCTCCAATTCATCCTTCATTCTTCCTTCTCGTTGTACCATTTGTTGAGCCTCCAGGATACTAGACTCGATGTCACTATCTATTCTCAGGTTTTGTAGCAGTACGGTGGTCTCGTTGACATCTAGTCGGATCTTAGTATCGAACTCACCCAAAGTGTCAAACCATTGACGTCGATCGCGAATTTCTTGGAATGAGCTCATCTTGTTGTGAATCTTTCGGCTTAGTGCATCGGCTACAACGTTTGCTTTACCAGGATGGTAACGAATGTCACAATCGTAATCACTAATCAACTCCACCCAACGACGTTGACTCATATTGAGATCTTTTTGATTGAAAACGTGTTGAAGGCTTTTGTGATCGGTGTAGACTATACATTGCGTACCATACAAGTAGTGTCTCCAAATCTTCAAAGCAAAGACAACAGCACCAAGCTCGAGATCATGTGTTGTATAATTCACCTCGTGAACCTTCAATTGTCTCGATGCATAAGCTATGACCTTCCCTCGTTGCATGAGAACACAACCAAGGCCTTGTTTAGCTGCATCACAATACAGGGTGAAATCGTCGTTTCCATCGGGTAGGGTCAGGATAGGAGCATTGCACAACTTGTGCTTTAACGCTTCAAAAGCTTCTTCTTGCTCGGGACCCACTCGAATAATTTATTCTTTTGTGTCAAAGTAGTGAGCGGTTTCGCGATCCTCGAGAAGTTGGCAATGAATCGCCGATAATAACCAGCAAGACCAAGAAAAGAACGAACTTCGGTAGGAGTTGTAGGAACACACCAATTTTTCACCGCTTCCACCTTTGCAGGATCAACGTGAATTCCTTGGCTATTCACCACGTGTCCTAGAAATTGAACTTCCTCGAGCCAGAAATCACACTTCGAGAACTTCGCGTACAATTGCTCTTTCTTTAACAACTCAAGAACCAATCTCAAATGCAGTTCATGATCGGTATTGGACTTAGAATAGATAAGTATGTCATCAATGAAGACGATCACAAACTTGTCTAGATAAGGCTTGCATACTCGGTTCATGAGATCCATGAAGACAGCAGGAGCATTGGTTAAACCAAAAGGCATCACCATAAACTCATAGTGCCCATAACGAGTACGGAACGCGGTCTTTGGGATATCATCATCATGGACTCGCAATTGATGATAGCCAGAACGTAAATTGATCTTCGAGAAGATAAAAGCTCCTTGAAGTTTGTCAAACAAATCATCGATACGAGGAAGAGGATAACAGTTCTTGATGGTAAGCTTATTAAGCTCATGATAATCGATGCACATACGAAACGTTCCATCTTTCTTCTTCACGAATAGAACAGGTGCACCCCAGGGCGAAGAACTAGGACGGATGAAGCCCTTCTCGGATAACTCTTGAAGTTGACTAGAGAGTTCTTGCATTTCCGATGGTGCAAGCAGATATGGTGACTTAGCCACGGGGTTTGCTCCCGGTATCAAGTCAATTTTAAACTCGACTTCACGCACGGGAGGTAAACCACTAAGGTCATCGGGAAATACTTCAGGAAAGTCTCGTACGATAGGGACATCCTTAAGTTCTTTCCCTTTGACCTTCATGTTGACCACGTAAGCCAAGAAGGCCATATACTTCTTGCTTAAGCACTTTCGGGCTTGAGTGCAAGACATGAGTTTAAGTCCTTTGGAAGATTTTTCACCAAACACTTTCAACGTATCTCCAGAGGGTAACGGTATACGAATGCATTTCTCGAAACAAATGATCTCGGCATGGTGTTTGGCTAACCAATCCATACCAATGATGACGTCGAAGCTTCCAAGTTTCATAGGGATAAGATCGATAAGAAAATCATGCGTGTCAAGACTTAAGATGCAATCACGAATAACGACGTCAACGGTGATCGGTTCTCCATCGGCAACTTCAACGGTAAGAGGTCTTCCTAGTTTCGTATGTGGCTTAGCTAGTATGGGTTCAAACTCTAACGAAACAAAACTCTTATCGGCTCCAGAATCAAATAGGACATAGGCATAAGTTTTATTAATAAGGAACATACCTGTTCAATTTTAAAGGTGTTTAACGACATAGGTAACACATGAAAAGAACTAGGTCACAAAAGTTAAAGGTAAGTGAACATACCATTCACCACATCGTTGTTTGCTTGTGCTTGATTTGCGTTGATGTTGAAAGCACGTCCTCGGGCTTGTGGAACATTACCCACAAGACGAGGGCATTGTGGGCAGAAATGACCAGGTTCCCCACAGTTGTAGCAAACACGGTTTGTGACCACGGCGGCGTTGTTAGGTGCACGGTGACAAGTCGCCACCAAGTGACCATATTTACCGCATAAGGTACAGATACGGCATGGTTGATTTCCCGGGTGATGGTACCTACAAATATTGCACATAGGCTGAGGTCCAGCATAAGCCCTAGCCCCAGGCACTTGTGCCACAGGTGCAGGCGCAGGTACAAGTTGTCTTTGGGGTTGTTTGGGTGCAGCTACGGCATAGTTACGTGCCGGTGTGAACTTGCGCTTCTTGTTGTTGTTGTTGTTGTAAGACGGTTCAGCTTTGGTCTCCTTAACAGCCTCGGTAGCCGTCTTCTCTACCTTCTTTGCACCTTTCACAGACATGGTGCCCGCTCGTATATGGTTCTCGGTGAGTTGAGCGGTGATAGTAATGGCTTCTTCTAAAGTTGTGGGTCGGCTACCCACCACAGCATCTTGAATTTGGGGTGGTACACCCTTAATGAACTTCTCGATGTTGCGGGGGACAGTGTCGACCATGTGAGGCAGCAGTATACTCAACTCATGATGTCTAGTTGAGTAGGCCAAATGGTCACCATCGTTTTGCTTCAAGTTCCAAAACTCTTCTTCCAACTTTTGCAATTCACTTCTTGGGCAAAACTTTGCGATGGCGATGTTCTTGAACTCTTCCCAGGTAAGTGCTTGCACAGCTTCAGGACCACAGTTCCTTTTCTCGCTATTCCACCAGGTAAGTGCCCTTTGTTGGAGCATACTAGTGGCATAACGAACCTTGAGCGTCTCGGGACACTCACAATTGATAAAGGTATTCTCCATACTTTCGAACCACTCAAGAAGACCAGTGGCTCCTTCCTTGCCACTAAAACTAGTGGGCTTGCAAGAGCTAAAGTGTTTGAAAGTACAAGTTTGATTATTCCCGTGTTGGTTGTTCCCGTTTTGGTTGTTGCTATTCTCTCCATGACCATTTCCATTGTTGCTACCGTTGGTCATTAGGGTGCTATTAACTTCAGCAACCATGGTCGGGATGACAGCAGCCATTTGTCGAGCAATCATGGCGGCTAACTTACGATCGGAATTTCCACGCTTTCCATGATGACGAGACATGCTGGAATATACAAAATGAGTTAGATACGAGAATTGGAATGACAAGGATCATAGTTCAACAAGGATAAGGCAAAAGTTGTAAGGCACATGGAATGGCTCCATTTGGTAACGCATTACCATTTCGAAACGTTGACACGTCAAGGTAAGTTGACCCACTCGCCTTAGAAATTTGTGTATGTTGACCATAGTTTATCACTCATCCCAGAAATCCCCAGGTAAGCATAACTAGTCCCGTAGGATTTATGCGATATGCTTGCCTTAGCCCGAGGGCCTTTTGCCAGGAAATCCAGAATACAGGTGTCTATGTGTCACACAAATTTCTTAGGTTAATGAAATCAAAACCTTGATGAGATTTAACATAGATTAGACATAAGTCTAAGGATCCAAGTCATAAGCATAAGTATACAATTCCACGTGACGTCGAGAATAAGATTAAGAAGTTTCATTTGTCGGGGAGAGTCAAAGTGTCAAGGTAAGTTTAGGGAGACGAGTAACAAAGTTTAAACAATTACAAGGCAAACCTATGCTAAGGCATCAAGTTGCACATAAGTAAGGCATAGCATTATGTAGCATGTAACAATATATATATTTCCAAGAATATAAATATTTTTCTAAGAGGTTCATGCATAAGCTATAGTCTAGGTCACCATTTCTAATAACCTAAATCCCTATAGTTATGGGCTCTGATACCAATCTGTCACACCCCAACCTTGACGGCGGAATCGTCGAGATGTGAGGGTTAAGATTGTTCACAGCCACATAACGCTATATTAAATTGTAAATATTATTATCATAAGTCTTAAAATGAAATATAACCATAAGTCTCAAAAAGAAATAAGTTCAACATAACTCAAACATAACATAACGTTTTGTTTATTTAACTAGGTCCAAGTCCTAGTTTTATTGCAAGCTTCAAAAGTTCACTTTAAACTTGTGGTTGACCTGAAACATGATAAAAATAAGAGTCAACTAAAAATAGTTGGTGAGTTTCCAAGGTTTTCATACATAATATGAAAAAGGTTACAAGTAGCAATTCATGTCATAGGTCATAAGCAAGTAAGGTTATAGAACACATATCGTTACAACCAAACCTCGACTTGATTACAAGTATAAAAGATTGGCTAAGTGTATTTGGTTCCCATGATGAACAAGCATACGTCATCAGGAGTCGACAATACCTCGACTTTAGCACCAAATAGGCTTGTCAGGTCCAAAGATCTAAGACGTCGCCAGGCTAGCAATAGTTAATGATTGTAAACAAACTATGTATCTCATATAAACACTTACAATACACAAATAACCATGACAAAATAATAAGTTGAATTGCATGTGATTTACAAGTCTCAAACGTGTATAAGTGTATCATGTATAAGCTATCATGTTTCACCCCAAATTAGTGTGAAAATATGAAAAAGGGGCAAGGAAACTCACATGGTCAAATAAGTATATGGTGAAGATTAACAAGATTAAAATACGTCGTTCCAAGATAAAACGTCACGAGGCACCTATATATATATATTTACAAGATTAAATTTAATAACAAGTGTAAATAAATTAACGAGGTCTAAAGTTCAATTTGGGTATTTGGGGCATTTTTATAAATATTTTATGTACAAGTTACATTATTTATATGTTTACATATAGAAAAAAAAGGAATTAAATCGTTTATAATGATTATTAAAGTTTAAATATAATATTTGAGTGATTACTTGCAATAATCATGATTTAAACAATATTATGTGAAAAGAAAGTTTTTAGACCAACAATACTTTATTAATTATTATTAAAATCCATCTTTTTAAGAAAATTAATCAAACTAGCTTTGCTAAAATGTTTTATAAATAAAACACTTTTATGTAAACTTAGAAAAATTTATAGAAAATATTTGGAAACTTTTGAAAATATTTGGAATTTATAAAAGTAAGTTTTATACATTTTAAAAATTTTCTAGAATTAATTTTAAGGCAAAAAGCCTTTAAAAAGTTACATGAGGGTGCCCGGGTTCGAACCCGGGACCTCATGTATGTGGGGGTACTGCTCTAACCAGTGAACCAAGGCTCCAGCCGCGTTAAATTTTGGTTTTAATATGTTTTAGACACAACCTAAAGATTTCCCCCAAATTACAAGAACCCTAGAACTTTCCTTGATCAAATTGAAGTTCGATTCGTTAACTTTGTCTGAAATAAACATGGGGCTTTGATTCCCCATGTGATTTCGAGTGTATACATAAGTTAAATTACCCGAATGAAGACGATCAGAACTCGAACACTACGATGAACAAACCGCAACTATGTCGTGAACGATTCGGATTGAAACAAGATTGATACACCAATTCGTTTTGCAGAAAGCTTCAAGTGGTCAAAATGATGAAAAGCCCTCAATCAATTGCGATCTTTGAACTCCCGAGAGTGGTATACGAGTAAGTTGCAGGTGCGATGAGGATGGGTAATCGAATGGGATGTTTGTGTGGATTCCAGGTGAAATTGAGGATTGATTTCGATTAGGAAAAGGTATATGATCGTTCATGTTCGATTAATTAGATTATTATTGAGATTTAATTGCCAACGGTTGTGAACTTGATGTCGACGGTTACATAGCTCGAACGACACACATAATCAGCTTTAAACTCAAATTAAAGTGCACATAATGGCTCAAAACGTTTTCCCGAAGCTTTTGGCATCTTTTGGACTCGAAATTGAAGGTCAAACGGCCGTTTTTGGCCTTGCCGGCGCCGCGCCGGAGCTTCGCCGGCCGGCGGCCGGAAAATCGGGGTGAAGGGCGGTGGGTTGGGTTTGTTTTTAATTAATTACAGAAATGGTCCCTCTAGTTCGCTTTGTATCAATTTATGCTTTAAACTCTTATTTTAAGTTTCAAAATTAACAAAACACCCCCTTAACTTAGATAAACTTTAAGATTTAAACATTATTCTTTTTTTTAAAACTTTTATAAGTTACTAATTGTTATTGTTTATACTATTAGTATTTTAGTTATTATTATTATTATTATTATTATTATTATTATTATTATTATTATTATTATTATTATAATTATTATTATTATCGTTCGATTTAATATTTTATTTATTAACTTTTATATATTAAAATTTAATGACAACTAAGGAATATGCATAAATAACTCATAAATTTCAAGATTGGCAACAATAGCCCTTATAAGAATAACAAGATTAACTTTTAATTAATAAATATATGAGATGTTACACACCCCGTCTCATCCTTAGCAATAATCACCTGCCAACTGGAAAACACATAAAAGTCAGCGTTGCTGAGCGAGTTCTAGTTTTATAAAAATATATTACTTTTCTTTCGTTAAAACATTTTCTTTACTAACGCACGTGATCACACATCATACGTACATCAAGATAATAATTATTATCTTCATTATCATTCGCTTCGTACATATCGCACGTTTCGCACATTTCGTACTTATCGCACTTCGTACTTTCATTATCTTTCACTTCTATCTAGGTCCTGTACTTAAGCCCCCTCTAGAGCACCAAGCAATTTATCTAGGGTTAAGGGACAAGGACCCTGTTTCGCACATATCGCACGTATGGAGTAATCACTAGGACTGACTCCCTCTATGTGTGTGAACTCTTATGGGTTAGCCAAAATCGCACGTTGTATAACACATAGTAATTAGGAAATCGCACGTATCGGAGCAGTCACCAAGACTGAACTCTTACTGGGTGTATGAACCCTTATGAGTTAGTCAAAATCGCATGCTGTAGACACACAGTTGAGCTAACAACTCTCAATGGGTTGTGAACCTCCTTTCATTTGCTTGCAAGGCTTTTCATTCGTTCATTCATTATGTTCCCCTTTCATTATCTTAAATCTTTCGCTTTGTTAAGATAATACTTTACGTTCATTATCATAAACACACCACGTAAAGTCACATCATCGTACGTAATAAGGAACATATCATACATAACATACATAATCATCATTCATCATGCATAAGCATCAATCACACATCATCATTTAAGTCACATCATCTATGACCTCAAAAAGTCAACTTTCATTACCCCCGGGAACCTCCCAAGTCAAAGCCTACATTTCACTTTTTCCCCAAAAATCAGAAAAATATTCTAAGTCTTAGGCGCATGGGCACTATGCAGGCGCATGGCCTTTCAGGCGCATGGGAAACACTTAGGCGCATGGAAAATTTTCAGGCGCATGGGCACTATTAGGGCGCATGGGCAACACTTAGTCATTTATGGGCAATTCTAGGCGCATGGGCACTATTGGGGCGCATGGGCACTATGCAGGCGCATGAGTGCCTAGGCGCATGGGATTTCTAGGCGTCTGGATACTTAGCCAATTTCAGCCTAATTCTAGGCGCATAGATACTATTTGGGCGCATGGGGTTTTGGGCGCACGAGACACTTAGGCATTTTAGACCGTTGGGCGCATGGGCCTATTTCAGGCGCATGGGCAGCCAACACTTACAACCAACCATCATAATTTGTCCCAATCAACAAACTAACATGTTCTAAACTTATATCTTACATTCTAAGCATCAGAACATTAACATATCATCATAATAACAACACACATCACCCAAAATCAAACTCACCCGCATTCATACCCACATACATACGGGTACACACCCACATTTTATAAAAAATGTTTAAACTGTTGGGGTTTTAACATGTTTTTCAAAGCTCATATAATATTGTTTATATGAAAACGCAGCGGATTTTATATTTTAAAACATGTTAATAAGATGATTATTAAACCCATTTAATAAAGAACCCCAAGCCATGGATCATTATACAAATGCATACAATAAAGATCATAAGATACTTAGAAGTATATACAACCTTTGTAGCTTCCTAAAACCCAAAGTTGTGAGCTGTGAAAGATGACTTTTTGGCAGAGTTTTCAACCAAGAAAACCTCAAGGAGTGATACCCCAAGCTTGTACAAACACCTTCCTTTGCTAGGGCTTGCAACACCAACTTGTAGAGCTCTCCTTGTTGAATCTTTTCAGCCAAGAACCCTTCTTTGCAAAGCTGAAAATCCTGATTCTTTTTCTAAAAAACCGAGATTTTAGAGTGAGAAAGGAGAGAGCTTCTCTTGTGTGTGTGTAAGAGAAAGAGAGGAATGCAAGAGTGTTCAAGTGGGTTGAGTTATTGCATGGCCTTGGAACTAAAAAGGGGGGCCATCCAAGACAAAAGGGGCGGCCGATTTTTGGCACCCTTTGTCTCCCTCTTGTTTCAAATTTTAAAAAATATATATACACTCTTGCACCCTTATTATGTAAAATTAAACCATTTTAATTTTATATCACTAACACACACACTATTATTTGTCATTGTCTAACTAATTTAAAAAATGAACAAATAATCCCATATGAACAAATATGTATATATATATATAAACTTGTTCATTTGCAAAAGCAATGATTTAGAAAACCTGGTTTCTAAATTGGTGTTTATATTTATTTGTTTGATCTAATCAACAAATAAATATTTGTCGGTATTTGTTTGGCTTGTTATTGGGTATGACCCGACTTGGATCATATCACACTAGCCACATCAATTTAATATATATCTTGGGCAGATCAATTCCTTCAATCTCCCACTTGCACAAGATTTATAGAAGATTGATGCAAGCAGCAAATAACGCCTAGCAACGGTTTGCTACCCCTAATGTATATGACTAAGTGCCATTCAATAACATCATCCTTTTCAAGTACCTTACTTGAATATGTTTTAGGTGAATTAATCATCTATCCTTTTGTTGCAGATGTCATGTTAAATCCAAGAGACACAGAATTGTCATTCTCTGATGATTTAACTTTAACAGGCCTTAGACATCTAACTCTCAACGAATAAGAGGAACAAATTCCATTTTGACTACATACGTCTCTCACAATCACCTCATGTCATACCTGAACTCAGCCTTATGTACTGCCTTTTCAGAACAGCAAAGGACTAAGTCAAAGTACAATACTTGGTGAATATCAAGACCCAATATGTATCTCAGGTCTGAGGATACAATGATATTCGCCTTTACTCAAAATCTCTTATGACTAATCAGAAAGATTCCATGCAAAAATAATTGAGAGCGGGTCAGTCCAATATCTATATCCCATAGATATCAATGAACCTTGGTAGCAACCTCTTGCTCTATATTCATACCTTATGAATATCAACCAATCCAAGTTCATTATAGTCTTACATTCATAGTTGTTCCCACAAGTATGATCGACTACGGACGTTGAGACTAATTCATTTATTCACGGATTTAAACATGCTAAAATAGAAGAACAAATGAAATTATAACCATATAATTAAGTCAAATAACATTAGTTCCAATATCCAAATACAAAATACAACATCAAACCCAGTCACTTGAATATCTAAGTCCCATGGCACAAACATGACCTTCATGCTTTGCCTTTTCAAGGAGCTTTGTGAGTGGATCCGCAACGTTTTTATCAGTGTGGACTTTGCGAATACATATCTTTCCTTTTTCAACTTCATCCTTATGTAGTTGAATCTCCGTTCAATGTGCCGAGTCTTTTGATGAGCACGAGGTTCCTTGATTTGAGCAATCGCACCCTCGTTGTCACAAAAGATCTCTAGGGGATCCTGAATGGAAGGGACTACCCCTAGATCGGCTATGAATTTCTTCAGCCATGCAGCTTCCTGTGCTGTCATTGCAGCGGCGACGTATTCTGACTCTGTAGTGGACAACGCTACGACTTCTTGCTTTGAGCTTTTCCAAGAAACAGCTCCCCCATTCAGAATAAAGATGTACCCCGATTGAGATCGTGAATCATCTCGATCGGTTTGGAAACTCGCATCCGTGTAACCTTTTACAACGAGTTCCTCTTCACCAGACCCGTAGATCAAGAACATGTCCTTAGTCCTCCTTAGGTACTTCAGAATGTTCTTGACAGCCATCCAATGACTATCACCAGGATTTTGCTGGTATCTACTTGTCATGCTTAAAGCGCATGACACGTCTGGTCTAGTGCATATCATTGCATACATGATGGATCCTATAGCAGATGCATATGGGATTGCCTTCATTCTATTTTGCTCCTCTTTGGAGCTTGGACATTGAGTTGTACTCAATATTGTCCCTCTTTGAATAGGTACAGTACCTTTCTTAGAGTTTTCCATCTTGAACCTTTTCAAGATTTTGTCAATGTATGTACTTTGATTCAAACCAATTAGCCGTCTTGATCTATCCCTATAGATCTTTATTCCCAGAATATAGGCGGCTTCACCAAGATCCTTGATGGAAAGACAACTTCCAAGCCAGGTTTTTACACCTTCCATGGTTGGAATGTCGTTTCCAAACAGTAGTATGTCATCAACATACAATACTAGGAAGGTTATTGTGCTCCCACTAGCCTTCTTATACACGCAAGCCTCATCAGCGTTTTTGATGAAGCCAAATTTCTTTACTTCATCATCAAAATGGTGATTCCAACTTCTTGATGCTTGTTTCAATCCATAGATTGATTTCATTAACTTGCATACTTTATTAGGATATTTTGGATCGACAAAACCTTCAAGCTGAACCATATAGACATCTTCCTCAAGATATCCATTTAGGAAAGCGGTTTTGACATCTATCTCATAATCATAATGAGCTGCTATGGCAAACAATATCCTTATAGACTTAAGCATTGCAACAGGTGAGAAGGTTTCATCATAATCAACCCCTTGAGTTTGAGTGAAACCCTTTGCTACAAGTCTAGCTTTGTAAGTATCCAAGTTTCCATGCATATCGGTTTTCTTCTTGAAAACCCACTTACTTCCAACGTTGGAATTAAGAGGTGGCACAACAAGTTCCCAAACTTGATTGTCATACATGGATTGCATCTCAACGTTCATGGCCTCAAGCCATTTGTCACAATCCAAATTGGACACTGCATCATGATATGTGGTTGGTTCATCTGAATCCACCACATAGCATCCATCCATGAAAAATCCGTATCTTTCAGGTGGATTACTAGTTCTACCACTTCTGCGAACGTTTTGTGTGTATTGATCAACCGCTTGATCATCCTCAACATCCTCACGTTGAGTGCTAGTTTCAACCAAACGTGCATCAGGCTGTGTTTCTTGATCCTCCTCAAGATCCACTGTTCTACTGCTAGTTCCTTACATAAGGAACTTTGTTTCTAAGAACTCACCCTTTCTGGCAACAAACACTTTTTGTTCCAGTGGATCATAGAAATAGTATCCCATAGAATCTCTAGAATATCCAACAAAGATACACTTGGTGGATCGGACATCTAATATGTTTGGGGTGGGAGTCTTAACATAAGCCTCACAACCCCAGACCCTTAAGTACGATAGGGATGGAACTCTTCCATGCCATATCTCAAAAGGTGTCTTTTCCACCTTTTTGGTTGGGGCCATATTCAGAATACGGGCCGCGGAGAGCAAAGCGAAACCCCAAAATGATAGAGGTAATGTGCTTCTAGCCATCATAGATCGAACCATATCCAATAAGGTTCGATTCCTCCTCTCAGACACACCATTATGTTGTGGTGTTCCAGGTGGAGTGAGTTGTGAGACAATCCCACAACTCCTAAGATGATCTTGAAAAACATCACTTAGGTATTCGCCACCTCTATCGGTGCGGAGAATTTTAATTGACTTGTTGAGTTGATTTTCTACTTCATTCTTGAAGATTTTGAACATTTCAAAAGCTTCATCTTTGTGCCTTAATAAGTACACATACCCATAGCGACTATAATCGTCGGTAAAGGTAATGAAGTATCTTTCACCATTCCTAGTCATTGGCTTAAAAGGACCACATACATCCGAATGTATGATACCTAATAAATCTTTTGCCCTTTCGTTAGTTCCACTAAAGGGTGCCTTAGTCATTTTACCTTGTAAACAAGATTCACATACATCAAATGAATCACATTCATTTGTTTTTAAAAGACCATTCTTTTGAAGTGTTTGTATACGTTTCTTGTTTATATGACCAAGACGGCAATGCCAAAGGTAGGTATCACTCAAATCTAATTTGAGTCTTTTGGTGGTTGCTTGATATATTGAGCTATCATATGTTACGTTTTCATGAACCAATTCATAAATACCATTACAAGGTATAGCCTTAAAATAAAATACATGATTTAAAGAAACATGAATATCATTGTCAACAAACTTGAAATCATAATCATATTGTCTTAAACGGGAAACAGAAATTATGTTCCTAGTCAAACTAGGAGCATATAATACATTGTTTAAAATAACTTCCAAACCACCTGGAAGCTTCAAAATGTAGTCTCCTTGGGCTTCAACGTGAACCTTTGCACCATTGCCTATGAAGAGACTTATTTCCCCTTTTGCATAATGCTCATTTCTTTTGAACCCCTACAATAAATTGCAAATGTGAGTTCCACATCCGGTATCTAATACCCATGTGTTAGAAGAAATAACATTTAGCTCAACATGTATCATGTAAATTATACCTGAGGTTTGCCCGACATCCCTCTTTTCTCTCAACTCTTTGAGATAGACTGGACAATTTCTCATCCAATGCCCTATCTCACCACATTTAAAGCATGGGTCGCTTACAGCAACCTTTTGCTTCTTCTCCTTGGGCTTCGGAGGTTCCGCCCTAACAACCATCTTCCCCTTTCCTCCAACGTGCCCCTTTCCTTTGGCAACATTTGCCTTAGGAGGGGGTAGAGACCTCTTCCTTCTCCCACCTTCATTAATGGTGAGAACGGGTAAAACCCTTTTACCCATTCCCGCCTCAGCTGATTTGAGCATCGAATGAAGTTCATTTATGCTCTTGTCCCATCCGTTCATGTTGTAATTCATGACGAATGCCTCAAACCTTTTAGTTAGGCCATTAAGGATAAAATCCGTGGCCAACTCCTTTGAGACAGGACAATTTAGCCTTTGAAGGCGGTCGATGTGGCTTTTCATCTTAAGAACATAAGATGAAACTGATTGGGATTCCTCCATCCGACATGCATGAAGCGCTCGAACCATTTTGAAGCGCTCCACTCTAGCTTGTTGCTAGAACGTTTCCCGCAACTGAGTGATCATGTCATAGGCTCCATGGAGCTCATACTCCTTTTGGAGTTCGGGTGTCATACTTGCTAACATTAAGCAAGAGACTTGGATGGAGTCTTTCGTATATCTAACCCAATCATTATAGGCCTCCACATCCTCCTCGTTAGGTTCATCGAGGATGGGATCATCAAGAATGTAGGCCCGCTTTTCTTGCTTGAGAACAATTCTCAAGTTGCGGTACCAATCCATGAAGTTGTTAGGTGTTAGACGATCCCTTTGAAGGATCGCCCTAAGAGATTGGTTGTTTTGGTTTGGTACATCGTTATTAGCGTTGTTGTTGTCGGCCATCTACAAGATTTTACAAAGTTTCATTTTAGTAATCGTTGATATAATTATATATTTCATTTATTAATACCCTTTAAGTCTCATAGACTATTAATAAACAAAAAATTTTTTTAGAATCCAACGTTATATTTAAATATTGGTTAGGTGACCTTTATCCCATTATTTAAATAAACAAGGTAGTCATAAATGACAATTGCAACCCATTGCAACTTCTAGTGGTATGGGATCGTTTGAACATCTTATGTTTATAACGGCATGTTTACCCCATCAACACCTTTTATAAAACACATTTTAGGTGATCCATTCAATATATTTTATAAATCAAGTTGTCCTACTTACACACACGTGTGAGTTTACTACATAAGTGGTTAGGTGACCTTTATCCCACAAACATGGCATTCTCACCTCAAGTTACAAGTTCCCTCAAAGTGGTTAGGTGACCTTTATCCCACTAAGAGTTTGCAAGTAACCTAAGTGTTGTGTAAAAGGATGGTGTTTAACTTGTTTTCAAAAGGGATTTATAATTTCACAATTCTTGTTTTAGAAAAGACCATGTACCATATGATTGTATGCATTCAACCATATGGTACCCATTTGGTTCTTTTAAATAAAACCCATTTTATTTTGCAAACCATTAACTCCTTTTATAGAACCATTCTATTTTGCTTAATGATTTGTGAACCAATTTCTTGTAATAGCTTGTTCTAGTTGATGGTTTGTTAATGACATCCAAATATTCAAAACAAAACAACATCATAAGCATTCAACCAAGCATAACCAAACAATTCATATATGCATAACAAAGCATACTAAGTTGAGCACACTTGTTTAGCCAAAACAAGTGTGTCAAAAGGTCTTGTCCTAAGGGTTAAGAACATGACACATGGTTGACAAAAGGAACTCCCACTTGAATCCACATCTTCAAGCATCCTCTTTGTCCATCTTTTCTTCAAGTCTTGATCTTGAGCATCCTTACAAAATATGTATCCTAATACATTTTTCTAGTAAAGATAAACTCCTAATCTATTTATTACAAACCATATGAATGAATAGATTACAAAACAAGACTTGAAACAAAAATTAAATTATTACATGCCCAAATGAATATAACATGACAACCAATCATACAATCCAAATGGTCTAGGCTTTGTTATGCATAATCAACAACAACATGATCAAACATACACAAGATAATCGATTTTGGCAGCCCCTTATAGCCCATGTTCTTGGCCAACATAAACCAAGAACAAATGGGTTTAGAACATATAAACAAACATCTAATAATCTAGAGTTTTAAAGATCCTTATATGCATAAAGTAGCATCTTTAAAACACCAAAAAGGGGGGCAAAATCCAGCCCTCTAACTCACGGATTTTTGGTGTCTAGCACCACAAAACCGTGAACTAGTGAGTGAAAAACATGTATGCATATGTATAAGTTGCTCTGATGCCATTGTTGGGGTTTTAACATGTTTATCAAAGCTCATATAATCTTGTTTATATGAAAACGCAGCGGATTTTATATTTTAAAACATGTTAATAAGATGATTATTAAACCCATTTAATAAAGAACCCCAAGCCACGGATCATTATACAAATGCATACAATAAAGAACATAAGATACTTAGAAGTATATACAACCTTTGTAGTTTCCTAAAACCCAAAGTTGTGAGCTGTGAAAGATGACTTTGTGGCAGAGTTTTCAACCAAGAAAACCTCAAGGAGTGATACCCCAAGCTTGTACAAACACCTTCCTTTGCTAGGGCTTGCAACACCAACTTGTAGAGCTCTCCTTGTTGAATCTTTTCAGCCAAGAACCCTTCTTTGCAAAGCTGAAAATCCTGATTCTTTTTCTAAAAAAACGAGATTTTAGAGTGAGAAAGGAGAGAGCTTCTCTTGTGTGTGTGTGATAGAAAGAGAGGAATGCAAGAGTGTTCAAGTGGGTTGAGTTATTGCATGGCCTTGGAACTAAAAAGGGAGGCCATCCAAGACAAAAGGAGCGGCCGATTTTTGGCACCCTTTGTCTCCCTCTTGTTTCAAATTTTAAAAAATATATATACACTCTTGCACCCTTATTATGTAAAATTAAACCATTTTAATTTTATATCACTAACACACACACTATTATTTGTCATTGTCTAACTAATTTAAAAAATGAACAAATAATCCCATATGAACATAGATATATATATATATATATATATATATATATATATATATACATATATATATATATATATATATATATATATATATACATACATATATATATATATATATATACATATATATATATATATATATATATATATATATATATATATATATATATATATAAACTTGTTCATTTGCAAAAGCAATGATTTAGAAAACCCGGTTTCTAAATTGGTGTTTATATTTTTTTTGTTTGATCTAATCAACAAATAAATATTTTTCGGTGTTTGTTTGGCTTGTTATTGGGTATGACCCGACTTGGATCATATCACACTAGCCACATCAATTTAATATATATCTTGGGCAGATCAATTGCTTCATAAACATGCATTTCCAGCCCCAAATCAGTCAAAACAAGTAAAAAGGGTGTTCTAGAAATCACCTTAGCAGCTCTTGGTTATGACTTCTTCAAAACGCGTTTGCAAATTGAGTTCTACCACCTAGAAACCCACCAAACACACAGTCGAACACACAAACACATATAAGCATATAATCGAGGCATAGGCCGGTCAAGAACAACTTAAAACAACGAATTCTTACCTTGAATTCAGCCTCTTCTTGATCTTCTCTCTAAAAACCCGAAAGCTCTGCTTTCTCTCTCTAAAACCCGAATGAAAAGAGTGTGTGTGCAGGGTGTTATGGGCGACCATAACACCTTTTTACACCAACTTTTAAACTTGTATCCTTTTTGACACACTTTTAACCCCTTAGCTTGGGTTTAATTGCATTTCTTTCTTCTCCATCACTTTTATTCTTTCTTTCATCATTTAAAAAAAATACCCGGGTGTTACAAATATCTTGTATCAACTATAAGGATGATTAACCTTGAGTAGATTTTCTTAAACTTAACTCAATAATATTTCTAAAACTTGTGTATCATAAGTTATCTAATTCATCACCTTCATAAGCCCATGTCTACTTTGAAGAAAATCTTTTAAATAATATTACTTAGATTTTTTAAAATTTTGAACATCTTTTCTTTCAGAAGATATCATGTTGTTGTCAAAAGAAAATTATGTCTTCAAATCAAATAACTACTTGTGTGAATTTACCTTCGGAAGAAATTCTGAAATATCTTTCGAAACTTAACTTTATTAACATCGGCGGATCTACAAGAGGGCCCGATGGGTCCCGTGACCCTCTGGCCAACCAATTTTTTTAAGTAGGATATATTAGATTTTCTTTCTTTTGTAGTTTGACTCAAATGCACATGGTCCTTTATTTGAGTGTATAAAAGCATACTGTGGCATGGCTTAAAGTAAGCCAGATCATGGAATGAAATGATATGTTCTATTTTGTTGCTTTAATTAGAAGTAAGTTGCTTCACTTTTGACCTTTCTGTCCTTTCTTACTTGAATGAGTTGCCTAACTAAGCTAAATACTCTCTTTTACCTTATGTTGGATTTAAACTTGCAAGATATATATTTCACTAACTCAAGTTCTATGCTTAAGTGCTTATTGATCAAGAGTGATCTTAGAGATGTGTTTTAGATCATAGCTTTGGGGTAGTATCAAAAACTAAAGACTCATGAGGTCAGACCTTTTCTTGCTTATCGTTGGCATATATATGTTTCTCACAAACATCTTATTTAGCGAATGAATTTGGAAAGTCTTTTTAACCTAAAGTTCAAGGTTTTTAGTATAATTTTGAAATGGTTAAAGTTATATTTTTTTTGCTTCTAAGATCATGAGTGTATTGTATATGCAGATAGGTATATCAAAGTGGAACATGAATCGTAGGAAAATCGGGGTAGAATTTAGTGTTGAGTCGCCCAGTGCGGATGTTGGCCGGCCTTTCTTGCTTGATTAATAATGGTATTGAATATTGATCATAAAATATACAGTCTATTTATCATCTAAAGTTTTAAAGCTTTATACGTTAGTTCACGTAAGTATATGTGATGTTGTGAACATATGCTTGAGCTATCATCTGTTTTGTATGACACCGAGCTTGAAACCTTGTTTGGATGGTAGCACACTTGTATTCCAGTTGGTATTTTGAAAATAAACGAATCGTACCTCTTGAGTAAAGCTCGAGCTTGAACTCACCTAGGCTCGAAATTGGTTTGTTTTGAGCTCTTTGTCTAATGGTCGAGCTTGACTCATTTTTTCATTATTTAAATTATTAATTATATACGTATATAATTTTTTATATACAGCTATAAATTCATTTTATATATTTATAATTTCGTTGTATATTATTTTGTTATAAACAAGATTGGGTTAATTCAATTTTATTTTCTCTTTTGTAAGAAATTCCATCTGATAAAAAGTTTTGATAACATGTTAGGTTTTCAGAAGCCATAAACTTTCACAACCATTTAATTCGTATACAATTGTTAATAAGAATAATGTATATTTTTATTTGTTTTTGTTTTTAACTTAAACATCTAAAGTTGTAGAATTTGAAATATTTTTGCTAACATTTCGGTGTATTCAACATTATTATAGGCATTATTGGTCGTGCTTTTTTGTAATGAGAGTTTAAAATATCACTCAGTGAATTTCAAAAAGGTTTGTAAAATTTTGACCAACATAGAAAATATTCAGTGTGGTTAACATTTCAAAATAAATTGATATTATTATTTGCAACACTCAAGGAGTTAAAAAGGTTTGTAAAATTTAGTACTTTAAATCAATTTTCGAGACATTTTAATTTTTTTATTTGGGTTAGCACACCCCAATCGTGATTTAAAATGTCGCCGCCGCTGCATCGCGCGGGTTTCTTACTAGTATATATATATATACATATATATATACATATATATATATATATATATATATATATATACATATATACATAGATATATATACATAGATATAGATATAGATATACATATAGATATATATATATATATAGATATATATATATATATACATATATATATATATATATATATATATATATATATATATATATATATATATATATATATATATATATATATATATATATATATATATATATATATGTATATATACCCAACGGTTCCCCCTTCTTTCACTTTCCTCTTCATCTGCAATATTCTCTAACCTAAATTCACCCACAACCGCCTTTGTTATTATCTTCCTTTAATTTTAAGCTCTCTCAAATGGGCAAACTTGATTGCAGAAACCAGACTGATATTTCCATGCTACTTCACAGGCAACACAATCAAGTTGCCCTGTTGAAATCTAAGAAATATCCAAATTTCTTAGAAGTTTGCCATTTTCTTTCTTTGTTCAATTACTTCACATCCTTCACCATTGATCATCCTCTTTATGAGGATCAACTTTTGGACTATTGGAGGACTTGCCAAGAGGTCACCATGGATGGGGATAAGGCACTGTCTGTCACAGTACAGGGGAGGATGATATTCATCACTCCGGCCATCATAAACACTCATCTTCAGCTGGATGGTGTAAAGGTGATTTGTCCTTTCTAAAAGTTGTTGTTAACCACTCCTTTGAGCAGATGGGCTATGAGAAAGATTTCTCTGTAAAGACCTTCAGAAAAAGGAAGGTCTAATCTCAGTGTAAGTACCTCCTCCATGTAGTCATACACAACTTATCCAACAAGCATAGAGGATGGGATCAGATTTCTGAGGATCTCTCCTTCATAGTTCATGGATTGGTTTAGGGGGTCAAGTTCAGGTACTCACAATCTGTGTATACTAATTTGCTTGCAAACTTAGACTCCTTAGAATATTACATGTTCCCTAGATATGTCAAGCACATTCTCAACCTTGATAATTCAGAGCATCTTGAGGAAGTGCAACAAGAGGATGCTCAACCAACTCCATCTCAAGTAGAGCCCCTTGCATCTGGAAGACCCATCTTGTCTTGGACTTTTGCTGATAATCTAGACAGATGGTATGTCATCAGAGATCAAGGTGGTCAAGATGTTTACATCTAACAAGACATGCTTGATCTACCTTTGCATGATCTCCCTGACATGAAAAGATATTATGAGAGTTTGAAGGATCCTGACCATATGATGAAGAAAGGAATGATCTTGATTCTAATGACGATTGTCAACTGCTGAAGAACTTCTCTGTTTTGGTAGCATCAACATAGGGGGAGTTTGTAAGGTTTATAGAAGGACTAATGTAACCAAAACAACCAAAGTGCTTCTTGCATGCATGCACTTGGTACATAGTACAAACTGCTTTGGAAGTTTTACACTCTACATAGAAAATATTCTAAGTGTAAAATATTCCGAAGTCGAGACCAAATCTTCTGAAGCCAAAGATGAAGTCTTCCGAAGCTTCAAAGACAAAGTCTTCAGAAGCCAATGAAGTGAAGAGAGATTTCTTCCGAAGACAAAGGAGAACATGCTTTCCCTGTTGTACTTTTATATAAAGCTGACCCACTTTTTGCTACAACTTTAAAGACTCACCAACTTATACAAGTTGGTGAAAAGGTCCATGCTTTTGCAACTATACATTAAGGTCTTGAGTCTGTAACTTTCTACTTTATGTACTTTTATCCTTTTTGTAAGATATTAAGATGTGAGCTATGGCATGTCATAGTCACTAGTCAAAAGGCAATCTGCCTCATGACTTTACATTGATCTTGTTGTCTTGATTAGTGTTTCCAGTGGGCCTTCAAAGTATGGCCGACTGTAGGATTATAGTATAAAGTATCTCAAGTCCTTGTAATTTTTCTTTATGCTTTGTAACACTTGTAAAAGAACTTGATAAGCAATATACTTTATCCTTGAAAACCATACATATTGTTGTTCTTCTTAGTTTTGTCTCTTGATTTACTTGTGTTCTTAGTATCATAATATCATCCCTATTCCCTATTTGATTTATTAAGTGTTCTAACACTCTCCTCATTATGAGACTGATTGTATTGACCATCCCTTAAACGGTACTGCAACCATCCTTTATAATGATAATCGTGTTAACGTCATCAAGATCAATAATCATCATTTTTTTGTTTGAATAACATCATTACACATGATAACATTATGTTCTTTTATGTATATGTGTAATTCACAAGTGTAAAAAAGTAATGAGAGGTGTAAGTTACAGTTACTGATCTAAATATTTGTCGGGTATAAGTAAATTACAATGGTTATAACTTTTTTACACTTATGAATTTACACATATATAAAAAAATATAACATTGTATATATGTGATAATTTTATTCTAACAAAAAGATAATGATTTTGATTGATCTTGATGAAGGTAACACGATTATTGCAATAAAGCAGGGTTAATATTCGTTTCGCACCCTATATGTATAATGTACGAAACAGAGAAAAGTAATAAGAATGTATGAAACATAAAAAGTAAAAAATTAAAAAGTAAAATAAATAAGGTAAGAGTAAGACTTACAGAGAATAACAACAGAAGACAGATAGTGTAAAAGAAGAAACTTCACTCTATATGTAGGTTTATGCTTAATGTCAGAGGTAAAGAAAGGTAAAAGAGACTCTTTTTAAATAATTTTAATGAAGTATAATATGAAGAATAAGGGATGAAACTAAGGATAAAAGAGTAAGGCTAAGGAGTATAGGAAGGGATTTAGTGTGTCATTAGAGAGAATGAGAAAGTAGAGAGATTTTACTGAGTTTTTGGTATATTTACAATGAAGGGAATTTCCCTTATTTTATGGGAAGATAAAAGTACTATTTTAATTACAAAAAGAAAAGGCAACAATTACAAATGAAAGATACTATAAGGATTCCTTTAAGTCTGATGCAAACCAAAACATCCAAAGTCTCTCTGCAAGTAATGCACTAAGAACGGAAGTAGAATTGCTTCGGAAGTTTTACACCATACACTAGAAATATTCTAAGTGTAAAATCTTCCGAAGCCAAGACCAATATCTTCCGAAGCCAAATATGAAGTCTTCCGAAGCCTCAGAGACAAAGTCTTCCGAAGCTTCATCCTATGAAGACAGATTTCTTCCGTAGACTTTAGTAACATGTTTTATCTGATGTACTGTTCCATAAAGCTGGACACCTTTCCGCTGCATCTCTGTAAAGTCACCAACTTACATGAGTTGGTGAAAAGGTCCATGCTTTTGGTAACTGTACATTGAGGTAACACAACCCGGACCTCCTGCTGAGCCTCAGCAAGCTTCACCTTTTGATCCACAACAGGGTCAAACTCCTTCTCCTTCTGAACCTGTGAGGGAGGAACACCCAACTGAGAAAGACAATGATTATCAACAAGGTGCTGCAGACCAGTCTTCTCAGTTAAAGTCTTCTAAGAGGAAGAAGAGGATGGCTTCTAAACCAAAGTCTAAAAAGAAGAAGCCTAAATCATCAACCTCGACACCTCAGGCTGAGTCAGATCAACCTGAGGAAGTGCATGAAGAGGCAGCCCAATCAACTCCAATACAAGTGGCTCCTCTTGCAGCTGAGATACCCATCCTATCCTGGACCTTCTCTACCAATCCAGAAAGATGGCATGTAATCAGAGATCAAGGTGTTGAGAATGTCTATACATGGCAAGACATAATCAACTTACCTCTGCATGATCTCTTTGAGATGAGAAGATACTATGAAAGTCTGAATGATCCTGACCATCTAATGAAGAAGGGTATGGTCATGATTATGCTGAAGACTACTAACATCTGAAGATCTTCTAAATGTTTTGGTAGCATCAGCCTAGGGGGAGTTTGTAAGGATTCCTTTAAGTCTGATGCAAACCAAAACATCCAAAGTCTCTCTGCAAGTAATGCACTAAGAACTGAAGTAGAATTGCTTCGGAAGTTTTACACCATACACTAGAAATATTCTAAGTGTAAAATCTTCCGAAGCCAAGACCAATATCTTTCGAAGCCAAATATGAAGTCTTCCGAAGCCTCAGAGACAAAGTCTTCCGAAGCTTCATCCTATGAAGACAGATTTCTTTCGAAGACTTTTAGTAACATGTTTTATCTGATGTACTGTTCCATAAAGCTGGACACCTTTCCGTTGCATCATCAATACTCATTTGTAGATGGATGATGAAGAAGGTGAGTTGTCCTTCCCAAAGGAAGCTGTCAATCATTCCTTTGCGCAGATGGGCTATGAGGGAGATTTCTCTGTAAAGACCTTCAGGAAAGGGAAGGTCTCATCCCAGTGGAAATTCCTACTCCATGTGGTTATCCACAGCTTGTCAAACAAGCATGGAGGATAGGACCAGATTCCTGAGGATCTCTCATTCATAGTGCATGGAATGGTTCAAGGGGGTCAAGTTCAGGTACTCTCAATTTGTTTATACCAATTTACTTGCAAACTTGGACTCCTTAGAGTATTACATGTTTCCTAGATATGTTCAACACATTCTCAACTTAGAACTGGGCTCACAGTTGAGGGAAACAGATAATATTCTTAAATTGGGACAGATGAAGCCCGACATCTTTAAAATCATGAAGAAGCCAACTTTAGGCTTCTCAGGGGTAGAAACAGCCCTTGTTCCCAAAATGTTAGAGCTCATTGCTCAAGGTGACAACCTAGCAACACAAGCTAGTGTTGAACCCACACCTTCTACCTCTTTACCACTAAAAAGGCCTCAAGTAACCCTCACCTACCAAAGAAAATCCAAACGAACCCCTGCTCAAGCTATTGAGTCTGTGCAGGTCCCCATATACTCACCTTTACAGGAGGAAGTGGACACTAGAGCTCCCATTTCCCCTGAGGAGCAAACCACTCCCATCTCTTCAACTATCAGGGCTGAGGTTCCTCATGCTCACCCTGATGAGCTCACAAGCCCAACAGCATTAAGCCTTCACTCTGAGTCTCAACACTCAAGTGAACAACCTTTAGGGGACAGTTACCATCCCCAGCCTTTAGATCTAAATCAACCCATTCCCAACCTATCCTTCTATACTGATGAAGACTTAGGATTCAGTGAGTACCATGAGTCTCTCTTCTCTTCCCTTACTCTAAGAGAGATGAGTACTCCTGAGTCTCCTCAATTTAGCCCACATCAGTCACCTATAACTGAGGTGGACACTTCTGAACCTGTTCAGGATGTCCATATGGAAGAGGCTCTCACTTCTGCAAGTGATTACATCATTAAGACCTCAACCATGGCAACTCAGCCTACTGACATCTCAACTGAGATTGCTAGTGAGCAGAGGAAAACTTGCAGCCAAGAACCTCAAGCTGGTGGTGAGAGAGAGGACTTTGGTCCAATAATCTCATCCCTCAATGATTCTTCTGATGAAGAAGAGGGGAATCTGAGACTAATGGTGCACAAATTGTCAAAACCATGCACTTACCTAGTCTCAAAGGTCAGTCACCTTGAATCTCAGGTGACTACCTTGCACAACAGGGTCAATGATCTGCAACTTCAGATTTCATATCTTAAGGGAAAACTAGTTGGGAGTTCTTTAAGAAGAGGTCAACCAGGAACACAAGAACCTGTGGATGTGATTGATTTATCCTCCAGCTCACCTATGCAAGTGGGTGATGCTACCAAAAAGGGGGAGAAAGTTATTGCAGCTACAGAACCTGGGAGTTCTTCACAGAGAATGGACATAGAGGACTCACCATCCTCACTTGCAATTGTGCATTCTCAGCAACTTCCTCAAGTTCACATTAATGTGGACTCTATAGACTATCATCAGGAGTCTCTTTGAGGAAGGTTCACCAAGGGCTGTGTCATCCCCACCTCAAGGAACTTCAAACTACATCATAAGGTGGAGGTATGATGCTGATAGAAGAGCCCTTATTCTTCATAGAGTTCAAGGGCAACAAGAAGTATTTGACTTTCAAAATTTGAACTTCTATAAAGGTTTGGATCTAGTCAATATGCCACTTGTCAATCCAAGCAACTCAAGACAGGCTGACAGATTGGCTCAAAGAATCCAAGACAGGATCACTGCAGAGTTTAGCTTAAGAAGGAGACTTAGGCAATCAGGTAATGCCATCGGTCAACTGGATGTTGAGGTGGACCCTAAGATTAGTTTCATAGGGGAAACCTTAACTGAAGGCCCAGTGGTAGAACCTGAGACCCCTGTCTCATCATCATCAACTACTGCAGAGATTCACATTCCCTCTGAGACACCTGCTGGTGAAGGTGTTTCTCAGCCTCTCTCTGGCCAGAGCATGGATGCTACACCAAGTAATGAAGGCCAAGCCTCTATCCACCCTGAGTCACAAAGGTCTGTGGGTGACAAAGGGAAAAGGATTTTGACTCCTGAGGAAATTGAGGAGGAAGAGAGAGAGAGGAAGAGGAAGCTAAGGGGAGAAAGTTCCTCTGGGTCTTCAGGTTTTATGCAAGCTGCAATTTGGGCTGCCCCCAGACCAAATACTCAAGATGATGAGTTGAGGGCAGTCATGATTACTTACCTGCAGACTAGGAACTATGACATTGATGAAATCATTTCTCTCCCCTTAGAATAACTAAATGAACTGGCTGACATGGAAGTGTCAAGAGAGATGAAAGAAAAAGAGGATGCAAGGTTACTTCTCCAATTCAAAGAGGAGAAGAGACAGAAAAGACTCTACAAGCATGCTCCTACTCTCTCCCCAGTTCAAGAAAGCCCTGTACAAGAAGATGTGGTTCAACAAGAACCTCATGTAGACAAAGAAGAAGATAGGATCAAAATGATCAACTACCTGAGTGCCACAGGCTTCTATCAGGCAAATGCACTTCTTCCCTTGTCCTATGACTTTGTTGAGTTAGATTACTTAAAACAACTTGAGCTTGAGTTAGTCAAGGAGAGAAAGACAACTAAGAAGAAGCTAAGGGAAGAAGCTGCAAAGTCAAGAACCATCATCCAAAAGAGTATGAAGAAGTCTGCTGACAGACAAAGGATGATGAGCTTCTTGAAGCTATATGGATTCTCCGGAAGGAGACTTGGCCCTATGTCTCTATCCATAATGGATTAGCATATAAGGGTAATCAAGCAGAAGATTAAGAGTGGTGAACTGATTGACTTACACTCTCTTCCAAGTCAAGTCCCACCTGAAGTGGAGGTTAAGGTTGAACAACCTGAGATAACACAACCCGGACCTCCTGCTGAGCCTCAGCAAGCTTCACCTTCTGATCCACAACAGGGTCAAACTCCTTCTCCTTCTGAACCTGTGAGGGAGGAACACCCAACTGAGAAAGACAATGATTATAGACAAGGTGCTGCAGACCAGTCTTCTCAGTTAAAGTCTTCTAAGAGGAAGAAAAGGATGGCTTCTAAACCAAAGTCTAAAAAGAAGAAGCCTAAATCATCTACCTCGACACCTCAGGCTGAGTCAGATCAACCTGAGGAAATGCATGAAGAGGCAGCCCAATCAACTCCAATACAAGTGGCTCCTCTTGCAGCTGAGACACCCATCCTATCCTGGACCTTCTTTACCAATCCCGAAAGATGGCATGTAATCAGAGATCAAGGTGTTGAGAATGTCTGTACATGGCAAGACATAATCAACTTACCTCTGCATGATCTCTTTGAGATGAGAAGAAACTATGAAAGTCTGAATGATCCTGACCATCTAATGAAGAAGGGTATGGTCATGATTATGCTGAAGACTACTAACATCTGAAGATCTTCTAAATGTTTTGGTAGCATCAGCCTAGGGGGAGTTTGTAAGGATTCCTTTAAGTCTGATGCAAACCAAAACATACAAAGTCTCTCTGCAAGTAATGCACTAAGAACTGAAGTAGAATTGCTTCGGAAGTTTTACACCATACACTAGAAATATTCTAAGTGTAAAATCTTCCGAAGCCAAGACCAATATCTTCCGAAGCCAAATATGAAGTCTTCCGAAGCCTCAGAGACAAAGTCTTCCGAAGCTTCATCCTATGAAGTCAGATTTCTTCCAAAGACTTTTAGTAACATGTTTTATCTGATGTACTGTTCCATAATGCTGGACACCTTTCCGCTGCATCTCTGTAAAGTCACCAACTTACATGAGTTGGTGAAAAGGTCCATGCTTTTGGTAACTGTACATTGAGGTCTTGAGTTTGTAACCTTCTACTTTATGTACTTTATCCTTTTTGTAATAGATAAGGATGTGAGCTATGGCATGTCATAGTCACAAGGTCAAAAGGCAGATATGCCTTTTGATTCTACAATTGATTTTGTTTGTGTCTAGTCAATTGTATCCAGCTGGCTTTAAAAGTATAGCCGGCTGTACGTTGTAGTATAAGTATTCCTTGTTCTAGTATCTTTCTTTATGCTTTGTAACACTTGTAATAGAACTTGAGAAAGCAATATACTACATCCTTGAAACCCAAATCTCTTGTTCTGTCTCTTTATTATTACTTGTGTTCTTTGTATCATTATCTTGGTTAATCCAGTTTACTATTTGATCAAGTTTGGTTAATCTCCTCTTTGTGTTGTTGTGTTGTAATTCTTAAGCCCTCGGTCCTGCAGATACTATACTAACAAAACTACATCATTTACAAGAGAATAGAAGAATCTAGTCAAGATCATTTGTCTTTGAATTATTGATTCGATTAGGGACTGTCTTCTATGTGAGTTTATTATTGAGTGGATAAATGGCTTTCTTTTATAATTAGCTGTCTTCTATTTTTTTTAAATCTCTATGAGCGTTGTCTATGGATATTGGTGTACCTGAATCTTTATTTTCTTCGTCACTTTCCCTTACGAATGGTAGAAGCATACTCCAATTCTGTTAGCATATATCTATACATAATGCCCTTAAACAAGAAGTCTAAACTGTTACTAATGAAAATATTCTGGTAGCTCTGTGGTTTGCTAATATTTCTTAGTATAGCTTTCTAGGGTGCTGGTTTCCAATTTTGAAGGAACATTAGGTATAATATTTGTAGTTTTTATCGGATGTATCTAACCAGAGCCTAGTGGAAAAATTTATATTTGTAGTAACTTCTAACTTTTCTAAATATTCACTGGTTCTAGCTTTGTAGTCAATAAAGATTCTTTTGCGTGAGGGTCTGTAAGTAAAGGAATCGACATGTGGGAAATAAGCAAAGATCTTGCAACCTATATTAGGAGGAAAGATATGTGTAACAATGTTTCTAGTTATCATTACAAATTTTTCACCCAATCGGTTGAGGGGACGCTTTGTTTCACTGGTTAATCTGAGTTCCAAATAATCAAGCATACCGTGATGACAAAATTGAACTATATCATCTTCGGACAATACTCGTATAGGAGGAAATATTTGTAAAAGGAGAAGGCCTGTTTCATTTTTCTTATTATCTGTTCTTTCCACAACTCTTAACCTTAAATTTATTGTGTCTCCAAGCGCTAGGTCAACTAGCTTTTGCTGTAATTCGTATAGAATTAAAGGATATTATGTACAAATATTTTACGAGATGATTTGCTTGAATTCTAGGAAACTATCAATGATCAGTTTTAAACAATGCCTCCAAGGTGTATCAAGAATCCTTATTTTAAACATGTCATAACTTCTGTTTAAAACTATATTATCTCTTTTTTCTTTTTGCTCGAGTTTTTGTAAGAACTGTCTATTTTTTTGCTTCGGGCATTTCTACTTTTATGTTAAAAAACTAATTTCAATTCTCTCTTGTATAGAATTTAAATTTTTTCCCTATTTTAAAAGTTTTTCTTGCAACTTTACAATCAACTACTCTTGTGCTTTAATTATTTTTTCAGGATAAGTTTTTGCTATTTCCGAAATTGTTTGAACCTTTTAAGGTTCTATGTAAAAATTATTTATCCCAAAATATTCTCTTGCTGTTTCTAAGGCATGTAAAAATTTATAAAGTCTTTATAGATTGGACTGGAACACTAAATATATTTAGCCACTGTTTCCCATTTGTTAAAACTTTTAATTTTAGTACAAAAAAATAACATAATGGGTAAACTTGGGCCTCTACTTGTTAGGTGTTTTTATTCTTTATTCGTGAAAATTAATGCTTAAATCATTTAACACCTGTACTTTGAAAGTTGAAGCTTGAGGCATGGTTTGGATGTGCTAGAGATTATCTACCAGTCACTGTTGTTTTTTTGTTAACATCTGCATGATCGATATAGGGGATCAATGCAATAGTTTCACAAGTTTGGAGAGATTTTAACACTTAACCAATTAAATAGGGAATCGACTAATTGAAACAATGAACAAATATAAAGAACACAAGAAGAACACAAGAAGAACACAAGTATATGGTTTTCCAAAATGATGTATATTGCTATCCAGTGTTACCAAGTTACAAGGCTTAGGTGTAAGGATTAGATACATGAGTTACTTTATACTACATCCTATAGTCGGCCATACTTTGAAGGCCAGCTGAAACACTAATCTAGAAAACAAGATCAATGTAAAGTGAAGAGGCAGATTTCCTTTTGACTAGTGACTATGACATGCCATAGCTTACATCCTAATATATTACACAAATAATAAAAGTACAAAAGTAGAATGTTACGGACTCTAAGACTTTAATCTACAATTGATAAAAGTATGGAGATATCACCAACTTATAAGTTGTTGAGTCTTCAGAGATGGCGGCGGAAAGGTGATTCAGTTTTTGTCAAAAGTATGTCAGAGAAGACATTCCTTCTTTGTATTTAGAAGAAATTAGTCTCTTGGCTTAAGAAGACTCTATCTTTAGAGCTTTGGAAGACTTCATCTTTGGCTTAAGAAGAAATGGTCTTTTGGCTTTGGAAAATTTGACACTTAGTGAATTTCTCTATGTTTTGTCAAATCTTTCTGAAGTAAATTTCCTTGTCTTTAGTGTGCATGCTAAAAGCTTTTTGGTTGCATCAGCCTCTAAGTTAACTCTTACGAACTCCTCCTAGGCTAATGCTACCAAAACTTGAGAATCACTTTGAGTCTTGATCTTTATCTGTTGACAGTCCTTATCAGAATCAAGACAATTCCCTTCTTCTTTAGTTGGTCAGAATTCGTTAGACTCTTAAAGTGTCTTCTCATGTCAAAGAGATCATGTAGAAGAAGGTCAAGCATGTTTTGCTTGAAGTATGCATCTTGACCCCCTTGATCAAAAATGACATACCATCTATTTGGGTTAGTAGCAAAGGCCCAATACAAGATAGGTATCTCAGCAACAATAGGCTCTACTAGAAGTGGAGTTGGTTGAGCAGCCTTTTCTTGATCACCCTCAGGATGTTCTGACCCATCCTAAGGTTTAAAGGTGGATGCCTTGTACTTCTTCTTCTTCTTCTTCTTCTTCTTCTTGTCCCTTCTTATGGCCACCCTCTTCCTCTTGCTATACTTTAACTAGAAGGCTGGTATTGAGTACCAGATGTTTCTTCTTTGTCATTCTCAGTTGGGTTCTTTTCCTTCACATGTTTAGAAGGAGAGGGATCAAGACACTACCATGGGTTAGAAGATGAAGCTGGCTGAGATGCAACACTAGGTCCATGTTGTGTTGTCTCTTGGGGTTCAACCTTGACCTCATCTTTAGGTGCAACCTGACTTGGTGGAGAATGCAAGTCTACCAGCTCACCCTTCTTTATATTTTGCTTGATCACTCTAATATGCTCATCCATAATGGATAGAGACATTGGACCAAGTCTCCTTCCCGAGAACCCATACAGCTTGAAAAAGCTCACCATCTTTAGTATGTCAGCAGACTTCTTCTAATTGGCTCGGATGGTGGCTCTTGACTTAGCAACATCCTACTCATTTTCCTCTTAGTAACTTTCTTCTCATTTAGAACTTGTTGCTCTAGCTGCTTGAGGTAATGAAACAATAAATACTCATATGATAGAGGGGGAAGGGTTGCTGCTTGATAGAGGCCAGTGGCACTTAGGTAGGTTATCATGTTTTGCCTATCTTGTTACCTACCTAACTGAGTTTCTTGTTCAGCAGCCACAACCTCTACTTTAGGGTTTTCTTGAACTAGGGAGAGGGTAGGAGCTTTGTAAAGTCCTTTTCCTTTTCTATCTTTCTTATTCTTGAATAGCAACTCTACAACATAAGCCTCCTTCATCTCCTTTGAGACTTGAGTGGTTCCCCTTGCTTTCCTCTTCTCCTCCTTAATATTTTTAGAGGTCAGGATACTCTTCCATTTTTCATTCACTAGCTTGTGTGACTTAGGGTGGATAGAGCTTTGGCCTTCATTACTTGGTACCCTCAGGGAGAGCCTTTAAGACAACTTCACCAGCTAGTGTCTCACTAAGGGTACTAGGTGTTAAAGCAGTTGCAGTCTCAAGGTTCACAAGTTCTTCTACTGGGCCTTCAACTAAGGTTTCCCATTCAAAGCTAATCTTAGGGTTTGCCTCTGTATCTAGTTAACCAACAATTTTTTCTGCTAGCCTCTGTCTTTATAGAGAGGATCTTCTCTTGAACTCTTCAATCACCCTCAGCTGGATCCTCTCAACTAACCTATCAGCTTGCTTGTTATGAATTGGGTTGGCAAGTGGCAGGTCAACTAGAGGAAAACTCTCATAGAAATTCAATGTCTGAAAATTGAACACTTTCTGCTAACCTTGATATCCAGAGAGTACTAAGGCTCTTCTATCATTGTCGTACGTCCACCCTACTAGGATCGGTAGACACAACCCTTGGTATACCCTCCTCAAATAGACTTTGAATTATGGAATCCATATTGATGCGGGCTTGAGGAGGTTGTTGAGTGTGGACAATTTCAAGTGAGAATGGTGATGCCTCAATGTCCATACTCTAGGAAGTGCTCTTAGGTTCTGTGATTGTAGTTATGATTTTCTCCTCCTCTTTGGTAGCATCACCCACTTGCATAGGTGAGCTAGAGGTTAGGTCCACCACATCCATAGGTTCTTATAGACCTGGTTAAACACACCTGGCAAGCCTTTCAGCTAACTTGCCATTAAGATTGGTGATCTCAAGTTGCTGATTAAGGACTTGCCTTTGTAAGATAACCATCTAAGATTCAGGTGACTAACCTTAGAGACCAAGTATTTGCACCCTTTGTTGTAGACTGCCCTCATCTTCACCAGAAGATTTATGGGGGATGAGAGAACATAGATAAAGTCATCTCCCTTACCACCGTATATCGGTTCTTCGACACTGGATTTCCCTTGCTCCATGAAAACTTCATGAGAAGTGTCAAGGGGTTGGGTTATTATGGTTGAGGTCTTAATGATTTAATCACTCTTGAAGTGAGAGCCTCTTCCATATGGACCTCCTTAACATGATGAAGGTCCACCTCAGTTGTGGGTGGATGATATGGGCTAGATATGGGGCAATCAGGAGCACTCATCTCTCCTTGTGCGGGGAGGAGAAAAGAGACTTATGGTACTCACTGAATTCCATATACTTATCATCATATAATTATAGGTCAGGGATTGGTTAGTTTAAATCTAAAGGATGGGATGGTAACTATCCCAAAAGGCTGTTCACCTAAGTTTTAAGACTCAGAGTGAAGGCTTGCAGCTTGAGTAATGAGCTCATCAGGCTGAGCATGAGTAACCTCAACATTAATTAATGAAATGATGGGAGTGGTTTGCTCCTCAGGGAAAGTGAGAGCTCTTAGTTCCAGTTCCTTTTGCATGGGTGAATGTATAAGGGCCTGCTCAATCTGAATAGACTGAGTAGGGGTTTGTTTGGATTTTCTTTTGTAAGTGATGGTGATTTGAGGCTGTTGTGGCTATGAAGATAAAAAAGGTGTGGGTTCAACATTGGCTAGTGCTGCCAAGTTGTCACTTTGAGCAGGGAGTTTTAATATTTTTGTGATAAGTGCTGTTTCTACCCTTGAGAAACCAACAACGATTTTTCTTATGATTTTGAAGATGTCGGGCTTTATCTGTCCCAATTTAAGAGTGTTACCTGTTCCCCTAAACTGTGAACCAAGTTCACAATTGAGAATGTGCTGGACATATCTAGTGAATATGTAATACTCTAGGGAGTCTAAGTTAAAAAGCATGTTTGTGTAAACAAACTAAGAATACTTAAACTTGACGCCCTGGACCATCCAATGGACTATATAGGATAAGTCCTCTTGAATTTGATCTCATCCTCCATGATTTTTTTGATAAATAATGGATTATAACATGGAGGACTCCATTGGAAAGATACCTTACCCTTCTTGAAGGTCCTGACCAAGTAGTCACCTTCATAGCTCATCTACCTGAATGATCCATTGACAAATTCTTTAGGGAAAGAAGATTCACCTTCTTCATCATCCAATCTTAGATGAGTGTTGATGGTGGCTGGTGTAATGAAAACAGTCTTCCCCTTCATTGATGCAGACAGTGCCTTCTACCGTCCAGATGACCACTTAGCAGGTCCTCCAGAACTGCAACAGTTGTTCTTCATATAGTGGAGGGTCTATTGTGAGGGCGGAGAGGTATGAGGATTGAGATAGAAAGCGTCAAACGTCTAAGAAACCAGGATCTTTCTCAGATGACAACAGAACAACCTGGTTGTGTTGCATTTGTATGTGCATGGAGAAATCTGGCTGGTTTTAGGGTTCAGGGTTTTCCATTTTTGGAAGCTTTAGCAAGAAGAAAGTGAAGAACAATAAGGGCTTATGGGTGATTTAGGGCTAGAAGTTTTGAAGATGAAGGGGAAGAAGTGAGAGAGAGACATGTTGAAAATGGTATTTATATGCTTGGATTTGTGACAAAGTTATTACAAAAGATAAACTTTAAAATACGAATGTCGGTACCACCTATGAAAAGTTCCCAAAAAGGTAGTTATCTTGGTAGTAGAAAATCTTTCAAAGGTAATTTGTCTTCGGAAGATATTTCTTAGTTTGACAAGAATTGCTTCGGAAGAAAAAAAATACTTAGAGTAATTTTGCTTCTGAGACATATTTGGTTTCGAAAGATATTAAACTTCAGAAGTTTTATCCAAAGGATGAATAAAGCTTTCAAGACTTAATTTCTTTAGAAAGAAAATTGTCCTTCAAAACATATAAGTACTTAAAAGTACATTTAAGCTTTGGAAGATATATTAGAATTTCTTTCGAAGTTAAATTCCTTGGTAAGTAGTTACTAGTTTTGAAGACAAAACTTTTTTCGAAGTCAATTTGTTCGAAATAAAATACATCTTCGATTCCTAAAATTCCAAGGAATAATATTTATATTTTTTTTCTTCCAAGGTAATGAGGGCTTATATGATTGATAAATTAGACAAATTTTAAGACACACATATTTGAGAAACAATTTTGAAATTAATTTAAGAAAATATACTCAAAGTTAATAATCACAATAGCTGATACAAAATATTAAATCTCTATTAATAAAAAACATTTGTGAACAGATTAACATATTGTTCATTTGTGTTAACTTTGACAAGTTTTATCAATCCTTTCCAAAAATATCTCTTAACAAATGATACCTGATGTTGATGTGCTTTGTCTGTGAGTGCTGCACAGGATTCTCTTTGATAGAGATAGCACTATTGTTGTGTATGTGGATAGGAGTCTCCTTGAAGTTGAATCCATAGTCTAACTTCTAATTCTAAATCCAAAGCACTTGAGCACAGCAGCTTGCAGCAGCAATGTATTCAGCTTCAGCAGTTGATGCAGACACATATGATTGTTTCTTGCATTGCCATGAGGCTATCCTTCCACCAAGGAATTGACATTCCCCTTATGTAGACTTTGCAATCATGTTGCAACCAGTCACTAACTTTATATTCATACAGATTGATGTTAGAATTATCTGGATACCAAAGTCTCAGCTTGGGAGCTCCTTTGAAATATCTGAGAATTATCTTGACAACAACCAGATGTGAAATCTTGGGGTTGGCTTGATATCTTTCACATATGCATGTGACAAACATGATATCAGGCCTACTAGTTATGAGGGAAACAAGAGATCCAATCATAGCCCTGTAAAGGTGTTCATAAACCAATCCCCCGCAAGATCAAGTCCTAGGGAGTGGTTTATGGCTATAGGAGTCTTAGCAACCTTACACTCAGTCAGATGAAATATGGCTAGTATGTCTTGAACATACTTTGACTGGTCTATGAAGATGCCATTTTCAACCTGCTTCACTTGAAATACTAGAAAGAAATTGAGTTCCCCCATGGCACTCATTTCAAATTTATTCTTCAACAACTTCTCAAACTCTTTGTAGAGCTTTTGATAAGAATGTGTTGTCAATAGTACTTCTCTTGTAACCATGTTGTACTAGTACTTTGACAGTGTCTTATACCACTTCCTTGGAGCTTGAAGCGACCCATAAAGAGGTTTGTCAAGCTTGTAGTCATAATCAGGATGATCTAGGTCTGCAAAGACACATGGTTGCTTGACATACACTTCCTCATCTATCACCCTATATAAAAATTCACACTTGACATCAAGTTGGTAGACCTTGAAATCCTTGGATGCAGTAAAAGCAAGGAATATCCTAACAACTTCAAGTCTTGCCACAGGAGCAAAAATATCTATGTAGTCAATCCCTTCTTCTTGAGTGTACCCTTGAACAACTAGTCTTGCCTTGTTCTGGATGGCAAGTCATCTATCATCCTTGTTACTCCTAAAAACTCACTTGGTACCTATTGGCATCTTCCTATGAAAAGGAGGACATAGGTTCCAAATGTTTTATCTTTTAAATTTGAGCAACTCCTCCTTCGTTGCTTCAACCTAGCTTCCATATTTCAAAGCCTCATCAACTTTTTTTTGGCTTAATCTGGGACAAGAAGCAAGAGTGCATACAAACATTTTTATCATGGGTTTGTCCTCTTGTTCTCACGACAGTCTTAATATCTCCGAATATGTTTGTGGTGAGATGGGACTTGTGGTTATCAGTTGAGGAATCATAGCAAGTTGATTTGACAGGTCTAAATTAGTGAAATTTAGACATGGTGATTGAATACCACCCACCAAATTAGCACACTTATCAAGTGTAACTTGATCCAAAGAGTGTGTGACATCATTGATGTTGTCTTCAATGGAGTGGTTGTTAGCATCATGAAAATTTTGATCACTTTCACCATCTCCCTCTCCTCCTACATTAAAAATCCCTTCATTTGATTTTTATGCCTCATTCTATAATTGGTTGGCACCTCAGATGTATCAGCTGAAGAGTTTGTCATGGTTGTGCTGACAGAATTTCCTTTTGTAGGGTTTGTTACCACTAGAGCTCAAGGGAAAGTCTTCACAACTCAAATCTTAGATCATGATCTACTATTGATGTATTACCTGTAGATCTTGAAACATCTTCATAAGATCACATTAGTTGACTCCTCAACTACTCTAGTTCTGAGATTGTACACTCTATAATCCTTAACTTGGGAAAAGTATCCAATGAAGTATCCATTATCTAATTTCTCAGCAAATTTGGCTATATGATCTTTAGTATTCAAGATGGTGCATAGTCATTCAAATGACACGAAAAAACCAATGAAAGATCTCCTTTTATGCCACAGTTCATGAGAAGTCTTACTATGAGTTTTGACTACTAAAACTCTGTTTAGCACATAGCAGGCAGCGTTGATTGCCTCTGCCCAGAAGGTGATGCAGTTTAGATTCATAGAGCATGGTTCTTGTAGCCTCAATAAGTGTCCTATTTCTCCTTTCAACAACACCATTTTGTTGAGGAGTTCTAGGAGCACTATATTGTCTTGAAATACCCTTTTTATCAAAGATTTGGTTCTTGAATTAAGTTCATTGATCACATCTTATGATCTTGATCTTGTGATAGCTTATTATTAATTTATTGTCTCTAGCATAAACGATTTTATTTCGAAGGGAATGTCTTTATGTATGCAACAAGGGTAGGCATATCAAATAGAGTACCTTCGCATATTCATATAGAGTATAGTTATACATACAATCTAATTTTCAGGAGTCTCATCCTTACTTCTAAGAAAGACCACCCAAGTATATCTTATGACGTTATCTGTGATCACAAGACACTATTAAGTTCTTCCTAGAATCGTTACATTGGTAGGGCTAAAGAGATCCATATGTAATAAGTGTAGGGGAGTAGTGATGGAGTTCATATCCTTTGGCTTGTGAGACAACTTGTTTTGCTTTCCTTTCAGACATGCAACATAATGGTCATCACATGTAAACTCTTTCTTTGACATTCCAGTTACCAAATCATTTTTAATTAATTTGTTCATGTTTTTAAAGTTTACATGGCATATTCTTTTAATCCAAAGGAAAGACTCATCATTATTGGTTTTAGATAGAAATCAAGAAACTTATCCTAATGAGGAGGTTTCCTTCAAATCCATCATGTACATGTTCTCTTTTCTGGGGGTTCTAAGCAGGATAAGCTCTTGAGTAATGACCACCCCGGGCTTAAGAAAAATACACTCATGCTCAGTGAAAAGCATGTTATGACTCTTATCACAAAATTAAGATACACTCAGGAGATTGTATCCAAGATCTTTGACAATGTTTAACTTTTTTAATGCTAAGCTTACTATTTGTGATCCTGGCCCTTCTTATGATGTAACCATCTAATTCTCCTCCAAAAGAAACTAGCCCTTTATTAATTTTCATAAAAGTTTTAAAGCAAACAACCATTGCCTATCATGTGCCTTGAACAACCACTATCAATGATCCATACATATCTTTTGGTCTTCAGCTGTTCCTGCATATGAAAAAGAGATGGTTAGTTACCCTAAACCTTGCTGGTCTTGGGCTCATTAAGATGAACTGAAGATAGTTCAATAGTTATTGATCCTATATACAAGATTTGAGGTTCCTTGGCTGTTATTGATGAAGAAACTTTTGTCACATGGCCTTCTTTCATCTTCCACACCATCTTTGGTAGTTTAGACTTTGCCTTCAAAACTTTAGAAGTTTTGATGACTTTGGAAGTTTTGATGACTTTGGAAGTTTTGGAGACTGAACCTTCAGAAGCTTTAGCATCCACTGTAGCAGACGTCAATGCTTCGACAAACATTCATTTCTTCTGAGACCGAATTTGCTACCAATGACAATTTTCCACCTATCTTCTTCTTGTTCCACCTTGGAGCTTCTGAAGAAAAGTAAATTCCTTCCGAATCTATTTTGTTCTTCCTCTCAGAAGTCTTCTTTATGTTCATATGGATGGTACTCTTAGGATTGTAGATGCACTCATTAACAAAGTGAGTTGTATCACCACACATGATGCATTCAAATTGTATACTTCTGAGCGTGTTCTTCTGAGGAGAAATTTGAGCTTGATCTTATTCCACTTCCTTCTTCATCTTCATGATGATGCAGCATGCTTCTGAGGGTGAAGCATGCTCTTGGAGCTGGATGGTTTAGGTTGTGTAGTAGTGGTGCACATTTGTTCAACCTTCTTCACTTGACCTGGATGGTTCGAACTTGAAATAGGACTCCTGGTACTAGAGTCCATTGTTGAGCCTTCGGTCTTCACCACTTCAAACCCAATAGTGATAAAGACTTATTTTTTCTTGGGATTGAAAGTGGGCTTGATCTCTTGAGCTTTCTTTGATTTTCTTTTATCATCCCGTATCAAATTCTTCCTAGTTGACTTGGCCGTCCTTGGTTCTTCTCTCTGGGAGTATAGTGACCCTTTTAAGGTTATATTAGAAAGTCTGATGCAACTAGAGTAACCAAAGAGCTTCCAGTATACATGCACTATTGTATAAGGTAGAGTTAAGACGGAAGTTTTACACTCTTCATAGAATATATTTCAAGTGTAAAATCTTCCAAAGCTAAAGACCAAATCTTCCAAAGCCAAAGATGAAGTCTTCCAAAGCTTCAAAGATGAAGTCTTCAGAAGCCAATGAAGTGAAGGCTGATTTCTTCCAAAGACTGAGAAGACATGCTTTCTCTGATAAACTTTTGGATAAAGCTGACACACTTTTTGCTGCAACTCTAAAGACTCACCAACTTGTATAAGTTGGTGAAAAGTTCCATGCTTTTGCAACTGTAGATATAGGTTTAGAGTCTCTAACTTTTTACTTTGTAACTTTTATCCTTTTTGTAATATATTAGGATGTGACCTATGGCATGTGATAATCACAAGTCAAAGGCAATCTGCCTTTTGACTGTACATTGATCTTGTTGTCTAGATTAGTTTTTCCTGCTAGCCTTCAAAGTATGGCCGGTTGTAGGATGTAGTATAGAGTATCTTAAGTTCTTGTATTTTAACTTATGCTTTGTAACACTTGTAATAGAACTTGAGAGCAATATACAACATTCTTGAAAACCATACTTATCTTGTTCTTGTTCTTAGTTCTATCTCATTGTTTACTTGTGTTAATAGTATCTCTTATATAAACCCAGTTCACTATTTGATCTGTTAAGTGTTTTAACACCCTCCTCATTATGAGACTAATTCTATTGACCACCCTTAACCGGTCCCGCAATTGGTATTAGGGCATTCTAGGCTCTTGATTGTAAGATCTCACCATGTTAAATCCCTTAGTTTCACAAAACACTTAACAACTCAAATGGCAGCTATTACAAAGGCTGATATGGAAACCGGTACTATGACAAAGTCTCCACTGATCACTCCTAATGATTTGATACTTGGTGCCAAAGAATGGAAGCTTTATCAAGTCTTAAGACTCCAGGATGTAGGGATCTATTGTATCTGGACCTCATGTACCATCCACCTCTTCAGCTGCTGCTGCTGGTACGACTGGACCATACTTATGGTTCAGTCTTACGAATGTCCCAATCGCATTTCTCAGTCGCACGACTGGCCCATTTGCATGGCTCAGTCGCACGACTGGCCTATTTGCAAGGCTCAGTCGCACGATTGAGTCTCATTCGCATATGTTCCTGCGAATGACCCAGTTTCATGTGTTTACAACATATCAGGTGTATTACATTAAGCCTAGACTATTCGACAAGCTACGGACACACTATATGACTATATATGCTCCAACAAAGAGATCAAGACCACTTTCAACTCTAAGTAGATATAATGTTTATCTTTAGAGGATTTGGAGTGGTTAAGGCAGAAGACTGAACTATGAACTCTAGTACCAAGAGTCCTAATTCATGTCCAAATCATTCCAGGAAAGAGAAGAAGGCTGATCAGCTGTGTATCATTGCTACACAGCATGAACCATCGATTTCCAAAAGCAAGCCTCACCCTAAGAAGCTTGATGCATCATCTATGAAGATGAAGGTGGAGGTAGAAAGTGATCAAGGTTAGTTTTCCTCTCAAAAGAAGACTCTTAGAAGGAAGAAAATGGTTTGCATTATGTGTGATAGTACTTCTTATCTTGCTAAGGATTGTCTCTATAATCCTAAAAGTACTGTCCATATGATCAAGAAGAAAACTTTTAAGAAGAAGAAAGAGTAGCTAGTTTTAGAAGGAAAGTCTTTTCCTTTTGGAAGCTCCAAAGTGAAAAAGAAGACAAGTGAAAACTTGCCTTCTGAAGAAAAGTTGGTCTCGGAAGAAAGGAATGCTTTAAAAATACTGAAGCATGCTGCACTGAAAGCAAGAGCTTCCGTAGGTCAGGTCTCCAAAACTTCAAAAGTTGTCAAAACTTCCAAAGTGTTAAAGGTCAAGTCTAATCTTCCAAAGATGGTGTGGAAGATGAAGGAAGACCATGTAACTGAAAGGTTTTCATCAACAACATCGAATGATTCTCAAAACTTGAACATAGGATTAATTACTGTTGCATTGTCTTCAACTTACTTTGACAAGCCCAAGACCAACAGGGCTCAGGTTTCCAGTTGTAACTAACTATCTATTTTTATGGACGAACAACTAAGGACCAAAAGGAATGTATGTATAATTGATAATCGCTGTTCTAGGCACATGACATGCAATGGCTCATTGCTTCAAAATTTTAAGAAAATTGATGGAGGGCCAGTTGCTTTTGGAGTATATGCTGGAGCTTACATTACTAGAAGGGGCAAGTTCACAAATGGTAAGCTCTGTATTGAAAAGGTAAACTTTGTCAAAAAGCTTGGGTACAATCTACTGAGTGTATCCCAATTTGTGATCAGAGACACAACATGCTCTTCACGAAGCATGAGTGAATTGTTCTCAAGCCCGGGATGGTTATTCCTCAAGAGCATATCCTGCTCGGAGACCCCAGGAAAGGGAACATGTACAAGATGGATTTGCAAGAAATATTTCCTTTAGGAGAAGTTTCTTGCTTTCGATCTAAAGCAAATGGTGATGAGTCTTTCTTCTGGCATAGAAGAATGTGCCATGTAAACTTCGAAACAAAAATAAATTAATTAATAATGATTTGGTAACTGTAATGACAAAGAAAGATTACAAGTGATGACCATTGTGTGGCATGCCTGAAAGGGAAGCAACACAAAATCTCTCACAAGCCAAAGGAACGAAACTCCATTATTACTCCCCTACACTTATTACATATGGATTTTTTTAGGCCAACAGTGTAATGAGTCTAGGAAGGACCTCATATTGTTTAGTGATCACAGATGGCATAACAAGATTCAGTTGGGTCTTCTTCCTTAGAACTAAGGATGAGACTCCTAAGATCTTAAGGAACTTCATTTTGAAAATTGAGAATCAATGTAATCACAAGGTCGAAACCCTAAGATGTGATCAAGGAATATAATTTATGAAACAAATCCTTGACACATTTTGTGATAAAAAGGGTATTACAAGACAATATAGTGCTACTAGAACTCCTCAGCAAAATGGTGTTGCTGAGAGGAGAAACAGGACACTCATTGAAACTACAACAACCATGTTTTCTGACTCTAAACTGTCCATCAACTTCTGGGTAGAGGCAGTCAACACTGCCTGCTTTTTGCAAAATAGAGTATTAGTGGTCAAAACTTATGGTAAGACTCTTTATGAGATGTGGCACAAAAGGAGACCTTTTATTAGTTTTCTCAGGTCATTTGGATGTTCTTGAATCATCTTGAATACCAAATATCAACTAGCCAAATTTGCTAAGAAATAAGATGATGGACAATTTATTGGATAATCTTCCCAAGCTAAGGCTTAGTGTGAAAGCATCTGGTCCTGATTGGTTATTTGATCTTGATTTAGTTACCAATTGTTTTAACAAGTCTTGTGAGAATGTTTCAGGATCTACAGATAACTTATCAATAGGAGATCATGACACAAGATTTGAGCTGAGAAGACCAAGCAAGAATAATATTTCATCTCAAGTGGTAACCAACCCTACAAGTGGAGATCCTATCAGCACAACCATGACAAACTCAGCTGATACATCTGAGGTGTCTACAACTTCTAGCTCAGAGGCACAAAACTCAGGTGAAGGAACTAAAGATCTAGAATAGGTTGGACTCACATTAGATTAGTTTTGTTTATGTTTAATTGTAATAGGCTAAATGTTAGATTACTTTTGTAAGTATTTTAGTTATGTGAGTTTTGCTACCCAGCGGAACTATGAGCGAAACTATAGTTTCGCTCATAGTCAGCTGCTAGTTTCACCCGACGAAACTATGTTTTTCAGTCGGGCAAATTTGAGGTTTGGCATGATAGTTTCGCTGACAGCAAAACTGTCAGCGAAACTATAAACTCTATATATAGATTTTATTTCTTTCGTTATAGACATCCTTGCAATACCCCAATTCGTCTGATTATTATTGCCAGTGTCTTTTGTAAGCTGGATTTACTGTAAAATATTATTGAACTTTTATTCTATTGTGTGTATTGGATTTGATTGTCTTATTTTGAATACTTTTGGTTTGTTCTTCATCATCAATTGCTTCTAATGTGTGTTTGTTATTGATATTAAACGATTCTATCAATCAATTGTATTGTGATTCGATCATTCTGGACCAACAAAATGGTATCAGAGCCTTTGTGCTCTTGATTATTTGGGGTTTTTGGCTGTTTGAGTTTAATATCACTATTTCATCAATTCCAGATCAAATTTGAGTGTATTTGATATGGAATTTGATTAAATTTGCTTAGTTTTTGGTTGGGAAAGCTCTGGTAATCATCAGATCTCAAGTTTGTTGAGATTTGAGTGATTTTGGATTGATTTCGTGTTGAAAAAGTATTCCAGATTCATCCAGCAAAATTGCAGTTCGAGCAGTGAAACTGTGAGCTTTAGTCAGCAAAACTACGAGTGTTTTGCTTATTTTGATTGTTTTTGGAACCTCAGCGAATGTACCATCTTTAAAAGAAAGTTCAACATTGCTTGTGATCCATTATCAAGCGAAATTGCTGCCGAATTTACATTTGAACGAAAGTTCAAGCTAGTTTCGAGCGAATCTGTCTACGAAACTAGCATAATCAAGTAGTTGACAAGCGAAATTGTTGCCGAAATTATCAGCAAAACTACAGATTCTTCAGTGAAACTAGCTCAATCCAGCAAAACTACCATTTCTTCTGCAAAACTACCATGTGAAAGATGACTACTCTCACTCTTGCTGATCTAGAAAGTGTGGCACCCAATAGACCCCCGAGGCTGATCAACACCATGTGAGATAACTTTGAAGATTGGAAGAGATGTCTTAAGGCATTCTTTTTCTACACTCATCATAATCAATGCAAATCAATCATCTCTAGTCCACACATACGAAGTGTTACTGTTGGAGATGTTTTTTCTCAAAACAAAGATTTAGCCACGTTTAATGAAAAGGATTTAAAGTTGATTGACAGGGATCAGAAAGCTTTTGGAGCATTAACTCTATGCCTCGCACCAGACATCTACACCTGCTTTGCTGAACACAAGAATGCCAAGTCTCTTTATGATGCTCTTTGTGAATTTTACGATGGAAATGATGAGTTAGTAAAAGACAAGGGTATACAGGTTGAGAAGGAGTTTAACTCATTCGTGAGTTACAAAAATAAGAGTCTTACTGATTTGACAAACCGTTTTCTGACTGTCTCAAGCATGTTAAAGAAGTATGATGAAAAACTCTCAAACAATGAACAAGTGAACAGGCTGTTGGATTCACTTCTACCATAGTGGAGTCTACAAGTGCGGATGTTGAAACAACAAAGAGGGTTTACAGACTACAAGCTTATGGACATCATCAACAAGCTTAAATCATTTGAATTAGACATGAAGAGAAGGGAGTTTAATCAGACCATGATGCCATCATCTAGCTTTCCTGAGAATGATGCATTGCTTACTTCAGCTGCAAGCTCTCCTATGCAAGCATCAAGACAAGGAGGAATGACTACAAATGTCTCTTGTGATCAACTTGGTGGTGGTATTAACTCTGTCAGAGATCAAGGTATCTCAAAAGCTGCTTCTGGACCTTCAGTTCCATCTGAAACAATGGCTCTGTTTGGTATGCTTGTGCAAAGCTACGAGGCACTCGTGGCTGGTGATCTGAAGTGGAAAGGGATGACCATGGAAGACATGTATCAAGTGGATCCTGATAATTTGGAAGAGACTGATATACAGTGGAAAATGGCGATGTTGACTCTTAGAGGTAGAAGGTTTATGGAAAGAACATGAAGGAAGAACTTTGGAGGTCAAAACTCCAACTCCAAATTAGGATTTGATAAATCCAAACTGAGATGTTTTAATTGCAAGCAGTTAGGTCATTTCAAAGAGAATGTCCATTGCCAATTGTCACAGATCCAAGCAACTCAGGTGTTCAAAGGTTAGCTTAGTGGGGATAAGGAAGAAAGTAAACAGAAGAAAGAGAAAACTTTGATTTCAAGCTTTGACTGGAGTGTAGAAGTAGAAGAAACTAAAGAAAAAATCAATCAAGCTCTTGTTGCTAACGTTGTAGTAGAGGAAGAGAAGTTGGAAGAGTTTGATCCTTTTAAGGAATTTAAAAGTGAAGCTGTTGTTCATAAGAGTGTTTTGGATGAGGAAATTAAACAAGTCAGTTCTGAAGAGATAAGTAAGAGTGAGAAGGAGAATATGACTGGTCATTTGAAAGTTGGTGATTTGGAAGAAGTTGATGGTAAGAAGGAGGAGTTGGCTAAAGAACAAACAGAAGAGAAGGGCAAAGAAAAGAATGATGCTACATCCACTATTGAGGAAAACAAGAAGAGTACTCCGGTGTGTCAATGTGCAAAAGCCCTTGCAGCAGAGAAGGTGGTGATGGGCCTACCATATGAGGTAATACAAGATATGTGTTCTTCAGCTTGCAAGATAAGGCTATTTGGTGTATATAAAGCAAATCGTCAGTTACTTGATAACGAAAAGAATTTAAAAAGAATTAATGAAGAGCTTAAAATAAATGAGTCAAAATATTTTGTTAAATTAAATGAGGCTTTAAAAGAAAATGAACATTTAAAAAGAATTGTTTTAGAAGGAAATGTTGAAATCAATACTTTGACTAAAAAAGTTGCACTTGCTGAGTTCGAAACTAGTAAACTTCAGTCAAAGCTTGATAAATGGACAATTTCTGGAATTAAACATGACGATTTGTGTAAATCACAGAGGAGGGCTAGGATTAAAATAGGGTTTGGGTTATGAAACTGCTTCGGTTTATCCTCCTCCTAGTACTTATTGTTATTCACCTATGCCTGTTCCATACCCTTCAAATGATTTGATTCAAACATATATTAACAGTTTGTCTGCAGGTTTAGAAGGTGTGAATTCTAAGTACGTGCGTTAGGAGTACGTTATGGACCGACTAGTGGGCTTGGATGCAATAGTTTTAGTACACCTACACCTCAATGTTCTATTTTAGATCATAGCTCTAGTTTAAAGTCTGTTTTTGTCTCACAAAAGTCTGTTTTAGACATTGACTCTGTTTGTTCTAATAGTGGTTCTACTTCTTTATTAAACGATTTCAGATGTAATGTTGATGTTTTGAAATTAAAAGTAGTTATTTTGAAAAATTCTTTTCTCATCCCATTCCATCATTTAACCCGATTAATATTTCACAATCTAGTGAAAGGGTAATGTCATCTTCTTGTGCAAGCACAAGTGGTACAAGTACCATATGTATTTCAGATGAGAATGCATCAGCATTTTAAATAACCATTCTTTAAAAGATAACATCAGAACCAGAGAAATGTATGAGACTTAGTGATGTTGATTCTGGATTGTCTGAGAGCGATGAGGAAATATGTAAAGATAAAATTCCTGACTTGTTGCGTAATAGACCTAGATTAAAATCTCATTGCTTTAGATGTGGTAAAAATGATCATGTAGTTAAAAACTATCCTGAGCTTCCTCACAGACATGCTCATAAGATTTCTTTTGGCCCGAATCTATTAGTATGGAACATTTTCAAAAAATCATTTTTATTGGGGCAAGGATAACTCATTCAAGGTGGACCGGAGAACCGACCACTTCTTATATGCTTTGATTTGATTCAACCTCATCCGGTAAATAATTTCTTTTGCAAGAAGATAGCTGTACCAAAGCCTAAAATTGTTCAAACATGGATTCCTGTTTCAACTGGTTAATCTGTTCATTCTAATTTTATCCACTAAAGCTGTAAATAGTGTTTGGCATGTTGATAGTGGATGCTCCAGACATATGACGAGGCTGAAGGACTTGTTGACAAACTATCGCATCAATGAAGGAAATGTCGCGTTTGCCGGTGACAAGAAAGGTGGAAAAATGATTGGTCAATGGGAGGTCTCAAATGGATTCCTTACACCGGAGAAAGTCAATTATATGCCAGAGCTCGCTTTCAATCTGTTGAGTGTCTCTCAGATTTGTAATAAAGACATTCTGGTCTTGTTCCTGTCCAATGAATGTCTCTTTCTAAAATCCGGGATTGATATTCCAGAGAAGATGGTGCTCGTGCGAGCTCCGTGAAAGAATGACACATATCTTCTTGACATGGGTTCTAAAGAATCAACATCCATTGTCACCTGTCTTCTATCTAAAGCTTCCACATCTGAGTCTTTCCTGTGGCATCGCAGATTGGGCCATGTTAATTTTAAAAATATAAACAAATTGGCTAAAAACAATCTTGTTAGGTGATTACCTTTAAAAGACTTTTTTGTTATTGAGAAATGCATGGCATGTGCCAAAGAAAAACAACATAAGAAACCTCATAAACCAAAACTTGAAAATAGCATTTCTAATCCCCTCGAGTTGTTGCATACTGATTTGTTTGGCCCAATCAGTGTTAAGTCTATTGCTATGATATATTTCTACCTTGTTGTTACATATGATTTTTCAAGGTATTCATGGGTGAGATTTCTAGCCCATAAAAGAGAAGCTGCTGAAGAGCTATAGAAGTTGATTCTTTCAATTGACATGATAAGCAAGAGGAAGGTTATGGCTATTCAAAGTGACAATGGTACTGAGTTTAGAAATCAAATATTTGATTCCTTCTGTGCAAGTAAAGGTATCTTGAGACAATTCAATGCTGCTAGAACACCTCAGCAAAACGGTGTTGCTGAAAGGAAGAATCACATCCTTATGGAAGCTGCTCGTACTATGTTGATTGAGTCAGCTTTACCAATTATCTTTTGGGCTGAGGCGGTTAACTGTGCTTCCTATGTTCTTAACAGGGTGTTGATCGTCAAAGACAAAATGAAGAATCCTTATGAACTGTTCCATAAGAGGAAGCCATTGATTGATTATTTCGTCCATTCGGATGCCCGCATGGTTCTTTGACTCAGATACAGTTTTCAACTCCTTTAATCTTCCAGTTTTTGATAATGATGCGTCCACCTCCAATGTCCAAACAAACATTATTCTTCCAGATCCATTACCTTATGACCCTCCTGTTCCTCAAGCCTCTCCCAATTCATTATCCAACAATGCCACATAGTTGACATTCCATATTCTTCTTCATCGTTTGACATTCCACCCCCACCTGTTTCAGTATCCATTCCCTCGACACCAACTTCTACTTCAACTTAAACTTTTCCATCGTCCTCAGTTGCTGAACCAGTTCAACCATCTTCTTCTCGATTATCTCCATCATCACCTCAAGCCATTACCCCACCTCAATCCAATCCACTACCCATAACCACTGATTTTAAAACCTTGAAAGATCATCCTCATGATAACATGATTGGATCAATCACTGATGGTGTTAGGACGCGGAGTCAATCTGTTTGATTAACGTGTGTTTATTCTCTTATTTTATATCCCAAATCGTCCCAAAGAATGTTCAAGCAGCTCTTCAGGATCCATGTTGGGTTGAATCAATGCCACTGGAGCTGCAATAGTTTAGGAAACTCAAGGTGTGGACGCTGGTTGATCTACCACCAAACAAATGCCCAATAGGCACGAAATGGGTATTCAAGAACAAACCCAATGATCCTGGTATTGTGGTAAGGAACAAGTCAAGGTTGGTGGTTCAAGGTTTTTCCCAAGAGGAACGGATTGACTATACGGAAGTCTTTGCTCTTGTAGGCTGTCTTGAAGCTATCATCTTTCTAGCTCATGCTGCAAACAAACTAGTCAAAGTATATCAGATGGATGTTAAATGTGCCTTCCTCTACGGAGACATTGATGAAGAGATATATGTGTGTCAACCACCGGGTTTTGAGGATCTAGACTTTCCTGATAAAGTTTACAAGCTTGATAAATCTCTCTATGGTCTTCATAAAGCTCCTCACATCTGGTACGAGACTCAAACACAGCATCTTCTGAGCAATGCTTTTTCTCGTGGCACCATCAATATGACTTTATTCAAGAAAGAGGTGGATGGTGAGATGCTAAGTGTGCAAGTCTACGTTGATGACATTATCTTTGGCTGCACCAGTCCAAAGCTGTGTCGGGAATTTGAGGAGGTTATGCGTAGTCGTTTTGAAATGAGCATGATGGGGGAGATGTGCTTTTTCCTCGGGTTGCAAGTCGAACAAAAGCCAGAAGGAATTCTCATTCACCAGGAGAAGTATATCAAAGTGATTCTGAAGAAATTCAAGATGGATGACACTTCTCCTGAACTAACTCCATTCATAACTCAAACATGCCTCACTCCAGACGAGAACAGGAAACCTGTTGATGGATCCTTGATTGGTTCCCTAATGTATCTTACAGCAAGCCGTCCTGACATTACCTTTGCTGTAGGATACTGTGCTCCATACAAATCTGCCCCGAAGGAGTCTCGTGAGAAGGCTGTAAAACGAATCTTTCGTTATCTTAAAGGCTCCTCTCGTTTAGGGCTTTGGTATCCTTATGGTGGAAATTTTGATTTGCATGCTTATTTTGATAGTGATTCTAATGGTTGCAGGTTAAACAGAAAATCTGTCACTGGAGGCTATCAATACCTAGGAAATTGTCTTGTGTCATGGAAGAGCAAGAAACAGACTACTGTGTGTCTTTCCACGGGGGAGGCAGAGTATATTGCTGCTTCAAGTTGTTGCTCACAAGTGCTGTGGATACAACATCAGATGATTGACTATGGAATCAACTTTCTCGATACACCATTATTTTGTGACAACAAAGCAGCCACTGGAATCGCAAAGAATCTAATTTACCATTCCCGCACCAAGCACATCGAGACCCAGATTCATGCAATCCGTGATGCTCAAGAAAAGGGTTTTATTGATATTATTCCTATTGGCACCAAAAATCAGAAGGGCGATCTTTTCACTAAAACATTTGATAAACCGCATTTTTATGAACTGATCTCCATGTTAGGATTAATCTCTTTTTAGAACCCGTTTTCTTAGAATTGTCTCATTTAAATATTTTTCATATTCCTTTTATTGTTTTCTTTCTTTTACTTTTTCTGTAAGCTCCATAACCTTTCATCATTTTACATTAAAAATAATAATAATAATAATATAAAAAAATAATTAACAAAATAAATTATAATAAAATAAATATATAATAAATAATTTCTTTTTGTTTTACTTAGAAATTTCTTCAATCTTGCAGATTTGTAGAAATTTCAGGGGAGATATTAATATATGTTATTTTGGTTTCTTCTTCATTGCAGAATTCTCTGAATTCTCTAAAATAAAAGTGTTTGCTGCATGAAAGATCTGAAGAAGGTCAACAGGATGTGTTGCGATATGCATGATAGGCTCAGCAAGAACACGAAGTAAACATCGATCTTGTGGCTAAACTAAGAGAATAAGAAACTTATTGACTCGGATTATCCCCTTGACATTCTTGTCCTTCACAAAGTCTCAAGTCTTTGTCCAAAAAGGATTGAGAATGTGATATCTCTTCTTTGATGTGTCATTTTGACTAACTCTCTATCCATTTACCCATTTTGGTCAAAAAGTGCTATCTACTTGCTCCTTCTGTATTAAGGAAGCTCCTTGCTATATTCTACATGCTTATCTCCTCTGCTATGTGTGAACATTGACCTGGAGTGATGATCTTCTATGTTATATGTAAGTATAGACCTGGAGCTCTCATCATGATGACATTGACCTGGAGTGATGATCTTCTATGTTATATGTAAGTATAGACCTGGAGCTCTCATCATGATGACCTGATGCTCTCATCTGTCAAGCTCAATTGATCAACTCCTTTGTTATACGTGAGTATAGACCTGTAGCTCTCATCATTTTACATCTATAAGGACTGTGCTTCTTTTGAAAAAGATCTTTATTGCTCTTAACGGGATAATCAAGCAGAGTGTGTCATTTGTTCAATATATCATGAGGACAGGATAAGTTTCTTTGCCAAATGTCTGTGGGGATTGAGTCATTTAAGTCTTCTTTAAATGAATCAAAAACATGATAACAAAAGCTGTAGTTCACTCGTTGAAAAGAAGAAAAAATGGGTTTAAAAGGACAAGTAAATCATCAATCCCGCCAAACTTTGATTCTCCAGAAGATCTCGTCAGCTTTTTGTATCTCTATAACCTTTTTTTTCTTTACTTTCGTTTCTTTATTTTTCTATAATTTTTTCTAAAATTTTGATTAGGTTTTGTGGGGCATTTTCTTTTTGATTCTTTTATTTTTGTCTATTTCTTCATTCTTTTCTAAATAATCAACTACCTGAGTGCCACATGCCTCTATCAGGCATCTGCACTTCTTCCCTTATCATATGAGTATGTTGATTTTAAGTATCTTAAGCAGCTGGAGCAATAAGTCATCAAAGAACAAAAGGCTGCTAAGAGAAAGATGAGGGAAGAAGCTGCAAAGTCAAGAGCCATCATCCAAAAGAGCCAAAAGAAATCTGCTGATAGGCAGATGATGATTAGCTTCTTGAAGTTGTATGGATTCTTTGGAAGGAGGCCTGGTCCAATGTCTCTATCCAATATGGATGAACACATTAAAGTGATCAAGCAGAAGATTAAAAGGAGCTTGTTGACTTACATTCTCCACCAAGTCAAGCTTCTCTTGAAGTCGGGGTTAAGGTTGAACCCACTATGAAAACACACCCTGGACCTAGAGCTGCATCTATGCCAACTTCACCTTTTAATCCACAAAAGAGTCCTACTCCTTCTTCTTCTGAACCTGTGAGAGAAGAGGTCCCAACTGAGAGAGATACAACAGAACAACCTTGTGCTGAAGACTAGTCCTCTCAGTCAAAGACTTCAAAAAGGAGGAAAAGTATGGCCATGAAAAGTGTTTCTAAGAAGAAGAAGTAAAAGGCATCCACCTCTACACCTCAGGATGAGTCAGAACATCATGAGGAAGTGTAAAAAGAGGCTGCTCAACCAACTCCAACTCCAGCACAGCCTCTTGCAGCTGGAAGACCCATATTGTCCTGGACCTTTGCTGCAAATCCAGACAAATGGTATGTCCTGAGAGATCAAGAAGGTCAAGATGTCTATTTCTAGCAAGACATGCTTGATCTTCCTCAGCATGATATCTATGACATGAGAAGACACTATGAGAGTCTAAAGGATACTAACCAGTCAATGAAGAAAGGAATGGTCATGATCCCGATGAGGACTGTCAATATCCAAGTACACTTCTCTGTTTTGGTAGCATCAGCCTAGAGGGAGTTTGTAAGGTTATATCAGAAAAGCTAATGCAACCAAAGTAAACAAAAAGCTTCGAGCATGCATGCACTATTGTATAAAATAGAAGTTACCTTGGAAGCTTTACATTTTCATAGAAAATATTCTAAGTGTTAAATCTTCCAAAGTCAAAGATCAAATCTTTCGCAGCCAATGATGAAGTCTTTCGAAGCTTCAAAGACAAAGTCTTCGGATGCCAATGAAGTGAAGACTGATTTCTTCCGACGATAGAGAAGACATGCTTTTTCTCTGATAAACTTTTGCATAAAGCTGGCCCACTTTCCACTGCAACTACGAAGACTCACCAACTTGTACAAGTTGGTGAAAATGTCCATGCTTTTGCAACTGTAGATTAAGGTTTAGAGTCTATAACTTTATACTTTGTACCTTTTATCCTTTTTGTAATATATTAGGATGTGACCTATGGCATGTCATTAGTCATAAGTCAAAAGACAATCTACCTTTTCACTGTACATTATCTTGTTGTCTAGATTATTGTTTCCAGTTGGCCTTCAAAGTATGGCCAACTGTACGATGTAGTATAAAGTATCTCAGGTTCTTGTATTTTAACCTATGCTTTGTAACACTTGTACTAGAACTTGAGAGGAATATACAACATTCTTGAAAACCATACTTATCCTGTTCTTGTTCTTAGTTCTATCTCATTGTTTACCTATGTTCTTAGTATCTCTTACATAAACCTGGTTCCCTATTTGATATGTTAAGTGTTCTAACACTCTCCTCATTGTGAGACTGATTATATTGACCACCCTTAACCGGTCCTGCAACCTTTCTTAGGACAAACCTTCTCACTCACTTCTGGTTCGACCTTTACTATCTCCTTTTCATCTTCATCCTCTTCTAGGATGGTCAATGAGAGGCATCACATCTTCACTATTTCCATACCTTGGAGAACTTATAGATAATAATGTGTGTGAAAGAGATATCTCACTTGATCCCAGTCCCTGCATGTTTTGATAACAAATCTTTGCATGCAAGGATGAAAATATGATGTTCTTGAAGGTTTCCTCTTCAATAACACACTTTTCTGCCCTGGCTTTGCTGATTATAAGCTCAGCCTATCATTCAGTTAACTTGGCAATGAGATCATTAATTTGAGTCCTGGAAGAGCTGCTGGATGAATTCTACATGTTCATTTCCATCTTGTAACCGCTCAAAATACCATACAGCTCTATGAGAGTAAAGGTGGTGAGGTTTTCAGTTCGTGTAGTGGCTACACAGTAGCGTGTCCATTGGCTGGGAAGAGAGAACATGAACTTAATCATAATTTCCCTATTGTCAAGTTTAACTCCAACATCCATAAGAGAACTGAAAACTTACTGTTTAGGTGAAATTCTCAAATTGTTGCATCATGAGATCTTTCTTGTTTTCCTTGGCTTCCTCAGACCCTTCATACATAAGCTTCAGTGCATCCCACAGCTGCTTTGCAGTTTTGCATTTCTTGAAGCCTCTATACATAAAGTTAGGAAGAGTAGTTTGTAAAGCGGTCTGGCCTTCTGAACTATATCAATCTTTTTCCAATCTTCCTTAGAATAGTTAGCCATTTCCTTTGGACTCATCCCACCACTAACAATAGTTAAAGTGGTGCTTGGGGTATGAGGTCCTAAGATAACAGATATCCACATCCCGTTGTTTTGATACTTGATGTAGCCTTCAATTGTTTGACACCAACTATCAAAGTCATCAGGAGTGATCAGTAGAGATTTGTTCATGGTATCGGTTTTCATGTCAGCCTTAGTGATAGCTGCCATTTGAGTTCGTAAGTGTTTTATGAAACTGAAGAGATTTTAGATGGTGAGATCTTACAATCAAGAGGCTAAACAACTCTGATACTAATTGCATGACCGGTTAAGGGTGATGCAACAGTTTCATAAGGTTGGAGAGATAAAAAACTTAACAGATCAAATAGGGAACCAACAAGTGAAACAAAAAAAAGAGTAAAGAACACAAGAAAAACACAAGTAATGGTTTTTAAGGATGATGTATATCGCTCTCAAGTGTTTTAGAATTGTTACAAGGCTTAGTCCTAAGGACCGGTACATGAAACACTTTATACTACATCCTATAGCCGGCCATACTTTGAAGGCCAGCTGGAACACTAATCTAGACCACATGATCAATGTAAAGTCAAAAGGCATATTGCCTTTTGACTAGTGACTATGACATCAATACCTCACATCCTAATATATTACAAAAAGAAGAAATATATATAACAGTAGAACATTACAGACTCTAAGACCATAATATACAGTTGACAATAGTATGGATATATCACCCAAATTTGTATAAGTTAGTGTGTGTTCAGTGATTGCATCATAAAGTGGCTTAGCTTTTGTTAAAATCATGTCAGGGAAAGCATGTCTTTTCTGTATTCAGAAGAAATTAGTCTCTTGGCTTCGGAAGACTTTATCTTGAAGATTCAAAAAACATCATCTCTGGCTTCAGAAGAATTGGTCTTTGGCTTCAGAAGACTTGACACTTAGTGAATTTCTTTGTGATTTGTCAAATCTTCCATATTAACTTCCTTTGTACTTTAGAATGCTTGCTGAGAGAACTTTGGTTTGCATCAACCTCTAAGGTAACATTTACAATAGTAGTTGTTATGGTTTTCTAAAATTAATGGTATATTAAAAATGAACTTAATGAACTCTTTTTCTAACATTAAGTTATATTTTAAGAAATCATATTGTAAGGATTATACTTAGAGGCTGATGCAACCAAAGAGCTCTCAGCATTCACATGTGAAGTACAAGAAAGTTACTTTGAAAAATTTGATATAACTCAACAAATTATGCTAAGTGTCAAATCTTCCAAAGCCAAAAGATCAAATCATCCTAGCCAAAGATGAAGTCTTCTGAAGTACAAGAAAGATACTTCAAAAAATTTGATACAACTTTCTGCTACCACTAGTGATGACTTACCAACTTATATGAGTTGGTGAAAGGTCCTTACTTTTTCCAAATCGTAGATTAAGGTCTTTTGTCTATAACTTTCTACTCTTGTACTTTTATCCTTTTTGTAATATATTAGGATTTGAGCTATGACATGCCATAGTTACTAATCAAAAGGCAATCTGTCTTTTGACTATACATTGATCTTGTTATCTAGATTAGTGTTTCCAGCTGGCCTTTAAAGTATGGCTGGCTGTAGCATGTGGCATAAGGTGTCTCAAGTACTTGTAGCTTTTTATAAGTTTTGTAACACTTGTAAAAACTTAAGAACAATATACATCATTCTTGAAAACGGTAAATGAGTGTTCTTGTTTATTATTCTTGTTACTTGTGTTCATAGTTTCATTATTACCGGTTCCCTATTTGATCTGCTAAGTGTTCTAAGTCTCAACTCCTTGTGAAACTATTTCATTGACCCGCTTTACCTGTCCTGCAATTGGTATCAGAGCATTTAAGCCTCTTTATTGTAAGATCTCTCTATCTGTAACACCCGGAAATTTCCCTTGTAGCCGACGAGAGAAGAAAAAGAAATAAAGTCCAAAGTCGAGGGACCAAACCCGCCAACGAGAGAAACTTTGATGCACGGGAGTATAAAAGGGGGAAAACACTCCCATTCTCCCCATCTTTTCAGCCAAGGGAGGAGAAGAGAGAAAGAAGAGAAAAGAGAAAAAGTGTTGGTCCGGGTTGGTTCGAGTAGCCAAAATCGACGTGGAGCGGGTCAAATCGAAGCTCTATTCGACGGGATCGTAAGGTGAGTTCTAGGACCCCTCTTTTACATGTTTTCAACTGATTTTGGGTTGAACACGTCCAAAAACATATTTTCGAGTTTTGGGTGATGAAAACCCGTTTTGAGTATGTATGTAGTGTATGATGCGTTAGGGCTCGATTCTTGCTTGGTTATGCTTGTATGAGGTCTGGTATGTTTCCCTAACCTTTAGAAGGGTTGATTGAGCTTTTAAAGAGGTTCGGAAAGGGTTTGGAGGTCGAAAACCCGCGGCTGCAGTGACCTAACTGCACTCTGCACCAGTAGGGCTAGGCGACCGACTGGAGGGCGACTGGAGGCCATTCGCCGATTGAAGTGCGACTGAGGTCCATACGCACGTTTGCTATGCGACTGAGGTCCATACGCATGATGGTCATGCGATTGGAGTTCATGTGCTTGAGAGCCATGCGATTGAGGGCTGGTGCAACTGAGGCTCTTCGCACGGAGGTTATGCGACTGAAGTCCATGCGCCTGGAGGCCATGCGACTGAGGTTCATTCACATGAAGAGTATGCGACTGATGCCCATACGCCTGAAGTCATGCGACTGGAGGCCATACGCATGAAAGCTATGCGACTGGGAGTCCATTCGCATAGAGGTCCATTCGCCATAGTCCATTCGCATAGGGTCCATTCGCATAGATGCCCATTCGCCTAAGTGTTCAGAAAGATAACCGAGATGGAATCACTCGACGATGTGAAGGGCATGGACGGTATAAGGTAACGTAGGATGATGAGCTTATGATGTGGATGTTGATGGAGATGATGGTAATATGCATGATGTTATGTGTTATGTTAGGCACGGCGGTGCGTGTGATGCGTAGTATAGTGTATGATGTGCGTGATGTGTTATGATTGATGCGTATGTGTGATGATGTTGTATGTTTAGTTTATGTTATGTTCCTTGCTTGGTATGTTTATCTTTTTGGCTTTGCGTTGAACGTTAATGAATGTAAAGAAAGTATTATGTAACGTAAAGTGAAAGATAATGAAAAGAGGAACGTAATGAATGAATGCATGCATTATGAATGAATGAATGAATGACTTAATGAATGAACGAACGAAAGGCTTGCAAGCATATGTATGAGGTGAGCGACTCTGTGTCGCAAAAGACTCGGAAGAGGTTCTTGTTGCGTACTCGGTACTGTGCCAGTCTTCGGACATGAGTCGGGGGTTTGTGAGCAGGCCCCGATACAGTATCAGTCTTCGGACATGAGTCGGGAGTATTGCATATGATGAAAGGGACGGATGATGAGATCCGTGCCGCATATCCCGGTACTGTGTCAGTCTTCGGACATGAGTCGGGGGTTGTTTATCAGGCCCGGCACAGTATCAGTCTTCGGACATGAGTCGGGGATAGTGCATGAGATGAGATGATGAGGTGAGCAACTTTGTGTTGCAACAGACTCGGATGGAGTTCAATCCCTGTGATTGACTCATATGGGATCTTTGTCGCGTATCCCGGTGTTGTGTCAGTCTTCGGACATGAGTCGGGGACTTGTGAGCGGGTCCCGGCACAACATCAGCTTCGAGCATGAGTCGGGGATATTGCATGAGACAAGATTCGAGTAATGAAGAGTAATGAGCAAGTAATGAATGAAAATGAAAGAATGAATGTATGAAATGAACGCTAATGAATGATCCTAATAACGTATGAAATGGGATCCTTGTCATTCGACCTCAGTAATCGTGGCTGTGTGCCACGAAGAGGGTAAAGTCTGACAGGACCTAGGATGAAGTGAAAGATAATGATGAATGATGAATGTACGAACGAAATGATGAAGATAATAATGTTATTATCTGTATGTACGTATGATGTGTGAACGCATGTATGTAACGGATGTTTTATAAAGAAAGTAAAGAACGGTTTTACGATAGAAAAGTAAGTTTTATTATAAAACTAGAACTCACTCAGCAACGCTGACTTTGATGTGTTTCCAGTTGGCAGGTATGTTGCTGAGGATGGCACGGGGTGGCTACTCAGCGTATTTTGATGGCATCTTTATGTTAATGTCTTTGTAATAATGTAACATGATAATGTTAAAGGAACGATTGTACTGATGTGCAAAAGTATTTTGATGAAATGAAATTATGTTTTAATGTTTCCGCTGCAACTATTTATGAAATGGAAAAATGTAATGTATGTTTTATGTGCGATGAATGACCAACTGTAAGCGTCCCGGGAACGGGCCTTACAAGTTGGTATCAGAGCCAAAGTTTAAGTGAATTGGGTAAATATTTTCAAAAACCTAATCTTAAACTGAGAATGGACGAAAGGGAATGGGATGCCAATCTGAGTAGCTGCGTGCCATCAGGTATGTTTTTGTAAAGTTAACCGGTTTATGTGCGCATGTTATATGGTTTATGTGTTGCTGGTAGATTTATACTGATATAGTCAGGACAGGTAATGCTCGGAGTATGAAGAGTAAAGTAAGTGGCTAATCACAATGGCCACTGTAATTAGGGACTTACTATACTTGACATAAACTGAGTGTTCCTTGAATGACCGTGTTAGTATTTGAATCTTTCAGTGTGTTAGAGGATGGCTGGTGGAAGATCTTCGAAAGCTTCTCGTGGTGGAGGTGATGGTGGACGTGGTGCTGAACCACGGGTCACAAGAGGAAGGGCATGGGCTGAAAGGGTAGTTCATGAAGAACCTGTGACCCCTCATCCTGAGGGCGGTGGTGATGAGAATGCTAATCAGAGGGCCTCGATGAGAGAGGCAGTCGTGGAAGAAGTGCATCAGGTCTTGCAGACCATCCTACCGTCTGTAGTGACCGAAGTGATAAAACTGTTAGAGAAGAGGAGAGAAAGGAAAGGGGTAGACCTCTCGGGTGAAAGGAGACGACCCGAGACTGAAAGGGTACTCTCCGATGACGAAGAGGAAGAAGAAGAGGAAGAGCCTGCGCCGGAGGCGGCACGAGGCTATAACTATGGGGCGTTTCAGCGATGCAAGCCCCCTACTTTTGATGGTAATGGCACTGCTGCTGCTGCTCATCGGTGGGTGAGGGAGATGGAAGCTGTTTTAAATATCAGCGAGTGTCGAGAGGATCAGAAAGTAAAGTTTGCTACCCACTCTTTCGTGGACTCAGCTTTGTGCTGGTGGGAGAACATAGTTCAAGTTGAGGGAAGCAGGGCTATCGGAAGGATGATGAAATGGTCAGAGTTGAAGAGGCTGGTGATTGAGGAGTTCTGTCCTCACCGAGAGATGGATAAAGTTGAAAGAGAGTTCCTGATGCTAGAAGCGGGAACAATGACGCATCACAATACACCACAAAGTTCAACGAGATGGCACGTCTGGTGTCGGATCAGGTGACACCTCTTTCGCGAAAGATCAAGAGGTATATTCAGGGCTTGCCGACGGACATCCGCAGGCACATGATCGCTGCTCGACCGAGCACGTTTAGGTCAGCAGTTGACCTGGCGGGAAGGTTGTACGACGAGCGGGTGATGACGATGACAGACGAAGGGGAGGAGAGAGCCTATGTTAAGAAGGGGAAGGAAGGCGAGACAGTGATGATGGATTTGGTATGAAGGCACGACGCCGAGGGACGATGATCGGAAGCGAATAGAAAGAAAGGTGAAGTATGCAGAAAGTGTGGTAGAGACCATGAAGGGGAATGCAAGTGGGGATTGAACGTCTGTTTCCAGTGTGGGAAGGAAGGCCACAGGGCGAGGGATTGCCGCACGGCTAAGTGCTACGACTGCGGCGAGACTGGACACATGAGCAGGGATTGTAAGAAGCCGAGGGCAGGAGGCTCCGGTGCGAGGAAAGGGAACAGAGGGTGAAAGTTAGAGCTTTTGCCATGACCGAGAGAGGAGGCTAGAGCGGACTTCGACTCGACGTCAGGTACGTTTCTGGTAACTTAAAATTTGTGAATATGATTCGAATGCCATGCTAGTAGTAGTTTCCTTCCTACTGCTTATGTAGAATGTGGCATGTTAGGAGAAGGAACATGATGAGTCCTTCGATGTAGAGATTGCTGTTAATGAATCCGCTAGGTTACCTAGATGCCCTAGAGGATTGCGGGATAGAATGGAGGAAGCATTGGTTCTTGCTAGACCGTTCGGGACAGATTTGGGTGGTTAGGCGTACATCATAAGATGAAGGAGTTAGCAATCCATGAGGCGTAGACGTATCGTCTATTTGCCGATGTAAGGTGCGTGGATATACAAATATCTCAGCCGACAGATATATCGAATCATGAGTAAGGATTATTGGTGGCCAGGAACAAAGCGTGACATGATGGAGTAAGTGAGTAGATGCCTTACTTGTCTACAAGTGAAGGCCGAGCACCAAACGACGTTTGGGAAATATGAGGCGACTGAGGCTACGACTGAGAAGCCCGGAAGGATCCCAGTTTGAGGGAAGTAGTCAGAGATAAACCAGAAGTGTATGTGATAAACGACGTAGGGCGATTGAACTCCAGGTGAGAGACTGGAAAAGAGATGAGACAGAATTTCAAGCAATGGTTCAAGGAACAACAGGTTTCGGGGACGAAACTCATTTAAGGGGGTGGACTTGTAACACCCGGAAATTTCCCTTGTAGCCGACGAGAGAAGAAAAAGAAATAAAGTCCAAAGTCGAGGGACCAAACCCGCCAACGAGAGAAACTTTGATGCACGGGAGTATAAAAGGGGGAAAACACTCCCATTCTCCCCATTTTTTCAGCCAAGGGAGGAGAAGAGAGAAAGAAGAGAAAGAGAAGAAGTGTTGGCCCGGGTTGGTTCGAGTAGCCAAAATCGACGTGGAGCGAGTCAAATCGAAGCTCTATTCGACGGGATCGTTAAGGTGAGTTCTAGGACCCCTCTTTTACATGTTTTCAACTGATTTTGGGGGGCTGGAACAGTCCAAAAACCTATTTTTGAGTTTTGGGTGAAAACCCGTTTTGATGTATGTATGTAGTGTATGATGCGTTAGAGGCTCGATTTCTTGCTTGGTTATGCTTGTATGAGGTCATGGTATGTTTCCCTAACCTTTAGAAGGGTTGATTTGAGCTTAAAAGAGGTTTGGAAAGGGTTGGAGGTCGAAAAACCGCGGCTGCAGTCGACCTAACTGCACTCTGCACCAGCTAGGGCTAGGCGACCGACTGGAGGGCGACTGGAGGCCATTCGGCCGATTGAAGTGCGACTGAGGTCCATACGCACGTTTGCTATGCGACTGAGGTCCATACGCATGATGGTCATGCGATTGGAGTTCATGTGCTTGAGAGCCATGCGATTGAGGGATGGTGCGACTGAGCTCATTCGCACGGAGGTTATGCGATTGAAGTCCATGCGCCTGGAGGCCATGCGACTGAGGTTCATTCGCATGAAGAGTATGCGACTGAAGCCCATACGCCTGAAGTCATGCGACTGGAGGCCATACGCATGAAAGCTATGCGACTGGGAGTCCATTCGCATAGAGGTCCATTCGCCCATAGTCCATTCGCATAGGGTCCATTCGCATAGATGCCCATTCGCCTAAGTGTTCAGAAATGATAACCGAGATGGAACTCGACGATGTGAAGGGCATGGACGGTATAAGGTAACGTAGGATGATGAGCTTATGATGTGGATCTTGATGGAGATGATGGTAATATGCATGATGTTATGTGTTATGTTAGGCACGACGGTGCGTGTGATGCGTAGTATGTTATGGCGTGATGTGATTTATGATTGATGCGTATGTGTGATGATGTTGTATGTTTATGTTTATGTTTATGTTTATGTTCCTTGCTTGGTATGTTTATCTTTCTTTGGCTTTGCGTTGAACGTTAATGAATGTAAAGAAAGTATTATGTAACGTAAAGTGAAAGATAATGAAAAGAGGAACGTAATGAATGAATGCATGCATTAATGAATGAATGAATGAATGACTTAATGAATGAACGAACGAAAGGCTTGCAAGCATATGTATGAGGTGAGCGACTCTGTGTCGCAAAAGACTCGGAAGAGGTTCTTGTTGCGTACTCCGGTACTGTGCCAGTCTTCGGACATGAGTCGGGGGTTTGTGAGCAGGCCCCGGTACAGTATCAGTCTTCGGACATGAGTCGGGAGTCAGTATTGCATATGATGAAAGGGACGGATGATGAGATCCGTGCCGCGTATCCCGGTACTGTGTCAGTCTTCGGACATGAGTCGGGGGTTTGTTTATCAGGCCCCGGCACAGTATCAGTCTTCGGACATGAGTCGGGGATAGTGCATGAGATGAGATGATGAGGTGAGCAACTTTGTGTTGCAACAGACTCGGATGGAGTTCAATCCCTGTGATTGACTCATATGGGATCTTTGTCGCGTATCCTGGTGTTGTGTCAGTCTTCGGACATGAGTCGGGGACTTGTGAGCGGGTCCCGGCATAACATCAGCTTTCGAGCATGAGTCGGGGATATTGCATGAGACAAGATTCGAGTAATGAAGAGTAATGAACAAGTAATGAATGAAAGAATGAATGTATGAAATGAACGCTAATGAATGATCCTAATAACGTATGAAATGGGATCCTTGTCATTCGACCTCAGTAATCGTGGCTGTGTGCCACGAAGAGGGTAAAGTCTGACAGGATCTAGGATGAAGTGAAAGATAATGATGAATGATGAATGTACGAACGAAATGATGAAGATAATAATGTTATTATCTGTATGTAGGTATGATGTGTGAACGCATGTATGTAACGGATGTTTTTATAAAGTAAAGAACGGTTTTACGATAGAAAAGTAAGTTTTATTATAAAACTAGAACTCACTCAGCAACGCTGACTTTGATGTGTTTCCAGTTGGCAGGTATGTTGCTGAGGATGGCACGGGGCGGCTACTCAGCGTATTTGGATGGCATCTTTATGTTTAATGTCTTTGTAATAAATGTAATATGATAATGTTAAAGGAACGATTGTACTGATGTGCAAAAGTATTTTGATGAAATGAAATTATGTTTTAATGTTTCCACTGCAACTATTTATGAAAGGAAAAATGTAATGTATGTTTTATGTGCGATGAATGACCAACTGTAAGCGTCCCGGGAACGGGCCTTACACTATCTTAGATCTCTTTAGTTTTACAAAACACTTATCAACTCAAAGGGCAGCTATCTCAAAGGTTGATATGGAAACCGGTACCATGACTAAATCTCCACTGATCACTCCTAATAATTCTGATACTTGGTGCCAACATATGGAAGGGTTCATCAAGTCTCACGACATCAAGATGTGGTGTTGTCATTGAAGGACCTCACATCCTAAGAATCTCTTCAGCCACTGCTAGAGGTGGGATGATACCAAAGGAAATGTCTAATTACGCTGAAGAAGATTGGAGAAAAATAGATGTAGATCAGAAAGCCATGACCGCTTTCTAGACTTCTCTTCTAAACTTTATCTATAGAGGCTTCAAGAAGTGCAAAACTACTAAGCAACTCTAAGATGCACTAAAGATCATGTATGAGGGGTCTGAGGAAGGAAAAGAAAACAAGAAAGACCACATGAAGCAGCAGTTTGAGAACTTCACCTTGAAGTCAGGTGAAACCATGACTCAACAATACTTCATGTATGTTGAATTTGTGGATACTCTAATGGATGTTGGAGTAAATCTTGAGAATAGGGACATTATGAGGAAGTTCATGTTCTCTCTTCCCAAACAAATGACTCACTATTGTGTGGCCATTAACAGAACTGAAAGCCTCGCTACTCTTACTCTCACAAAGCTGTATGGTATCCTTAGTAGCTACCAGATGGAGATGACCATGCAAAATCATCAAGCAGCTCTTCCAACAATCAGTAGAGTTCAACCCTTCGTGTGGTTGAAAGGGATAGTAGAGAACCATATTATCATCCTTTTTGCTACCCTGACAACTCACAAAAGGTTTCTTTCATCACCTTTCTTGAGAAACCAAGGGAGAGCTACATCCAAGGAAGCCCATTCCATGAGACAAGCTCTGCTCAAGCCTTTGTGTCTGCTGATGAAAGTTGTGGAAAGTTTCTTTCACTTTTGAAGACTTGGATTGTATCCATGAAGATGATCTGGAGTACATAAAGATAGTCCAGCAAATGGCTCTTCTCACTCACAGGACCAAGAAGTTCTACAAAAGGATAGGAAGAAAGTTTTCTAGCAATATATCTAGTGGAATGTTTGGTTTGGATAAAAGCAAGGTGAATTGTTACAACTATAACCAAAAGGGACAATTTGCTAGAGAGTGCAAGGCACCAAGAACAAATGGTGGCCAAACACAAACCAGATCAAACTACACTAAGGGTGCTCTTAAACCTGAGAAGCCTAGCCAACCAAAACAACATGCTGTTGTTGACAATCTTTAGAACACCAGACTTGGCCTGCAATACTTCAGAAGTTTTTATGACTTTGGAAGTTTGGAAACTGGACCTTTGGAAAATTTTGCATCCACTGTAGCAGACTTTAGTACTTCTGAAGTATTCCTTTCCTCTTAGACCAACTTTTCTTCCGAATGTAAGTTTTCGCTTATCTTTTTTTCACTTTGGAGCTTTCGGAAGGAAGAGATTTTCCTTCCAAAGCTATTACCTTTTTCTTGTTCTTATTCTCAGAAGTTTTCCTCTTGATCATGTGGACAATGCCTTTTGGATTATAGATGCAATCCTTAGCAAAATGAGAAGCACTACCACTCATGATGCATTTACTTTTATGAGTAGAACGCTGAGCTTGATCACTTTCCACTTCCATCTTCATCTTCATAGATGATGCAATAGGCTTCCTAGGGTGAGGCTTGCTCTTGGAACTAGATGGTTCAGAATGTGCAGTAGTGGTGCACATTTGATCAGCCTTCTTCTTTTTACAAATATGATTTGGACATGAACTAGGACTTCTAGTACTAGAGTCCATGGTTGAGTCTTCAGCCTTCACCATTCCAAATCCAGTAAAGATAAATACTTGTTTTTGCTTAGAGTTGAAAGTGGTCTTGATCTATTGGGCTTTTTTATTTTCTTTTGGCTACCCTGATCAAGTTCTTCCTTGCAGACTTGGTCATCTTTGGTTCTTTCCTCTCCTCTGGAAAATAGTGACCCTTCTTAGGACAATCTTCCTCACTCACTTCAGATTCATCCTTCACAATCTCCTCTTCTTCTTCATCTTCTTCTTGAATGGGTCTATGAGAGGCAGCTCATCTTGACAAGTTTCACACCTTAGAGGTCTTACATATAACAATGTGTATGGAGGAGCTATACCGAATCCTTGCCTGTTATGAAAAAAAAATCTTTAAATGCATGGATGAAGATATGATGTTCTTAAAGGTTTCCTCTTCAAGTACACATTTTTCAGCCTTAGCTTTGTTGATCACAAGCTCAACCAAGCATTTAGTTAACTTGATAATGAGCTCCTTTATTTGAGCCCTATAATTTGTGTGCTCATCTTTAAGAGTTAAATTGGTTTTCACTAAATCTTCTATTTTAAGTTTATATTCATTTTCAGCTATTTTAAAGTCAGCTTTTAAAATATTCAAGGACTCAAGATTGTTATAGGACCTGTATAAATTTACTTTGGCAATACATTCAGGAGTACAAAGATATTCTAATACCTTCGCTTCTTCATGGTTAGCCATCAGTGCTTGGTTAGAAGAAATTCTTCTACCTGGAAGCTCCAGTCAAAACCACCCTCTTGGCCATGTGACTAAACGTTCTTCATCAACAATAGCAAACGATCCTCAGAGCTTGCATATAGGATCATTACTGTTGCATTATCTTCAATTCACTTTGACAAGCCTAAGACTAGTAAGGCTTGGGTTTCCAAATGTAACTAACCATCTCTTTTTATGCAGGAACAACTAAAGACCAAAAGAAATGTTTAGATCATTGATAGTGGCTGTTCAAGGCACATGACAGGCAATGGCTCTTTGCTTTAAAATTTTGAGAAAGTTGATGGAGGACTAGTTTCTTTTGGAGGAGATTCAGGTGGTTACTTCACTTGTAGGGGCATGGTCACAAATGGTAAGCTTATCATTATGAAGGTAAACTTTTTTAAGGAGCTTGGGTATAATCTTATGATGTATCCTAATTTTATGATCAGAGACAAAACATGCTCTTTACTAAGCATGAGTTTATTATTATCAAGCCCGAGGTGGTCATTCCTCAAGAGCATATCCTGCTCAGAGCCCCCAGGAAATGGAACATGTATAAGATGGACTTGCAGGAACATCCCCTTCAGGAGAAGTTTCCAGTTTTCTATCTAAAGCCAATAGTAATTACTCTTTCCTCTGGCATAAAAGAATGTGTCATGTAAATTTTAAAATCATGAATAAATTAATCGAGAATGATTTGGTAACTAGAATGGTAAAGAAAGAGTTTACAAGTGATGACCACTGTGTTGCATGTTTAAAAGGAAAGCAACACAAAGTGTCTAATAAGCGAAAGGAAAGAAAATCAATCACTACTCCCATACACTTATTACATATGGATCTCTTTGGCCCTACCAGTATAATGAGTCTAGGAAGGACCTCTTATTGTTTGGTGATCACAAATGATTTCATAATATAAACTTGGTTTTTTTTTCTTATAACTAAGGATGAGACCCCTGAGATCTTTAAAGAACATCATTTTTAAAATTGAAAATTAATGTGATCAAAAGGTCAAAATCATAAGATGTGATCAAGAAATTGAATTCAAAAACCAAATCCTTAATGCATTTTGTGATGAGAAAGGTATTACAAGACAATATAATGCTCCCAAGACTACTTGGCAAAACGGTGTTGCTGAGAGGAGAAACATGACACTTATTGAAGCTGCAAGAACCATGGTATCTGACTCTAAATTTTCCATCACCTTCTGGGCAAAGGAAGTTAACATTGCCAGCTGTATGCAGAATAAAGTTTTAGTAGTTAAGTCTCATGGTAAGACTCCTTATAAGCTATGGCACAAAAGGAGACCTTTCATTGGTTTCCTTAGATCCTTTGGATGTCCTTGCACCATCTTGAATTCCAAAGATCAGATAGCCAAAATTGCTGAGAGATCAGATGCTGGACACTTTATTGGATACTCTTCTCAAGCTAAGGCTTATAGAGTATACAATATAAAATGTAGAATAGATGAAGAGTCAACCAATATGACCTTCAATGAGCATACTCCTAGTGTGAAATGTTCTGGTTCTGATTGGTTGTTTGATATTGATTTAGTTACTAACTTTTTTATTAATCTTGTGAAGATGTTTCAGGATCTAAAATATTTAAATACTCAAGGTCAGATCTCACTTCCAAGTTATAAGACCTATACATGTTTGCTTTAGCAATGGATTCAGGTGTACAAAGATATTTTATCACCTTTCATTCACCAGTCAGCCATCAGTGCTTGATTTAGAGAAACACCCTCTACCTAAAACCTCCATTCCAAGCCTCCCTTTTCAATAACAACAATATCTTTTTGTTTTGGTTGGATTGGCTTCTTAGTTCCAGGAGCTGCATCAGTGTAGTTAGGTCTGGATTGTGCTTGGCCACCATTAATCCTTGGTTCCTTGCACACCCTAGTAAAGCGTCCCATCTGGTTATAGTTGTAACATGTTACTTTGCTATTATCCAGTCCAAACTTTCCACTAGTTATATTGCTGGAAAACTTTCTTCCGGTTCTCTTGTAAAACTTCTTGGCTCTATGAGTGAGAATAGCCATTTATTGGACAATCTCCATATATTCCATGTCATCGGAAAGGATACAATCCAAGTCTTAAAGAGTGTAGAGAAAGTTGTCACAACTTTTATCAAAAGACACAAAGGCTTGAAATAAGCTTGTCTATTAGAATTGGCTTCCTTGGAGGTATCTCTCCTTTGGTGTCTCACGAAAGGTGATGAAAGTGCCTTTTATGAGATGATGCTATGCTTCTCTACTATCCCTTTCAAACACATGGAGGGCTAAACTCTATTTTGATTGCTGGAAGAGCTGCTGGATGAATTCTACATGTTCATTTCCATCTTGTAACCGCTCAAAATACCATACAGCTCTACAAGAGTAAAGGTGGTGAGGTTTTCAGTTCCTGTAGTGGCTACATAGTAGCGTGTCCATTGTCTGGGAAGAGAGAACATGAACTTAATCATAATTTCCCTATTGTCAAGTTTAACTCCAACATCCATAAGAGAACTGAAAACTTACTGTTTAGGTGAAATTCTCAAATTGTTGCATCATGAGATCTTTCTTGTTTTCCTTGGCTTCCTGAAACCCTTCATACATAAGCTTCAGTGCATCCCACAGATGCTTTGCAGTTTTGCATTTCTTGAAGCATCTATACATAAAGTTAGGAAGAGTAGTTTGTAAAGCGGTCTGGCGTTCTGATCTATATCAATCTTTTTCCAATCTTCCTTAGAATAGTTAGCCACTTCCTTTGGACTCATCCCACCACTAACAATAGTTAGAGTGGTGCTTGGGGTATGAGGTCCTGAGATAACAGATATCCACATCCTGTTGTTTTGATACTTGATGTAGCCTTCAATTCTTTGACACCAACTATCAAAGTCATCAGGAGTGATCAGTAGAGATTTGGTCATGGTATCGGTTTTCATGTCAGCCTTTAGTGAGAGCTGCCATTTGAGTTTGTAAGTGTTTTATGAAACTGAAGAGATTTTAGATGGTGAGATCTTACAATCAAGAGCCTAAACAACTCTGATGGTTAAGGGTGATGCAACAGTTTCACAAGGTTGGAGAGATAAAAAACTTAACAGATCAAATAGGGAACCAACAAGTGAAACAAAAAAAAAGAGTAAAGAACACAAGAAAAACACAAGTAATGGTTTTTAAGGATGATGTATATCGCTCTCAAGTGTTTTAGAATTGTTACAAGGCTTAGTCCTAAGGACCGGTACATGAAACACTTTATACTACATCCTATAGCCGGCCATACTTTGAAGGCCAGTTGGAACACTAATCTAGACAACATGATCAATGTAAAGTCAAAAGGCATATTGCCTTTTGACTAGTGACTATGACATCAATACCTCACATCCTAATATATTACAAAAAGAAGAAATATATATAACAGTAGAACATTACAGACTCTAAGACCATAATATACAGTTGACAATAGTATGGATATATCACCCAACTTTGTATAAGTTAGTGTGTGTTCAGTGATTGCATCATAAAGTGGCTTAGCTTTTGTTAAAATCATGTCAGAGAAAGCATGTCTTTTCTGTATTCAGAAGAAATTAGTCTCTTGGCTTTGGAAGACTTTATCTTGAAGATTCAAAAAACATCATCTCTGGCTTCAGAAGAATTGGTCTTTGGCTTCAGAAGACTTGACACTTAGTGAATTTCTTTGTGATTTGTCAAATCTTCCATATTAACTTCCTTTGTACTTTAGAATGCTTGCTGAGAGAACTTTGGTTTGCATCAACCTCTAAGGTAACATTTACAATAGTAGTTGTTATGGTTTTCTAAAATTAATGGTATATTAAAAATGAACTTGATGAACTCTTTCTAACATTAAGTTATATTTTTAGAAATCTTGTAAGGATTATACTTAGAGGCTGATGCAACCAAAGAGCTCTCAGCATTCACATGTGAAGTACAAGAAAGTTACTTCGAAAAATTTGATATAAACCATAAATTTATGCTAAGTGTCAAATCTTCCAAAGCCAAAAGATCAAATCATCCTAGCCAAAGATGAAGTCTTCTGAAGTACAAGAAAGTTACTTCGAAAAATTTGATACAACTTTCTGCTACCACTATTGATGACTTACCAACTTATATGAGTTGGTGAAAGGTCCTTACTTTTTCCAAATCGTAGATTAAGGTCTTTTGTCTATAACTTTCTACTCTTGTACTTTTATCCTTTTTGTAATATATTAGGATTTGAGATATGACATGTCATAGTTACTAGTAAAAAGGCAATCTGTCTTTTGACTATACATTGATCTTGTTATCTGGATTAGTGTTTCCAGCTGGCCTTTAAAGTATGGCTGGCTGTAGCATGTGGCATAAGGTGTCTCAAGTACTTGTAGCTTTTTATAAGTTTTGTAACACTTGTAAAAATTTAAGAACAATATACATCATTCTTGAAAACCGTAAATGAGTGTTCTTGTTTATTATTCTTGTTACTTGTGTTCATAGTTTCATTATTACCGGTTCCCTATTTGATCTGCTAAGTGTTCTAAGTCTCGACTCCTTGTGAGACTATTTCATTGACCCGCTTTACCTGTCCTGCAATCGGTATCAGAACATTTAAGCCTCTTTATTGTAAGATCTCCCTATCTTAGATCTCTTTAGTTTTACAAAACACTTATCAACTCAAAGGGCAGCTATCTCAAAGGTTGATATGGAAACCGGTACCATGACTAAATCTCCACTGATCACTCCTAATAATTCTGATACTTGGGGCCAACATATGGAAGGGTTCATCAAGTCTCACGACAACAAGATGTGGTGCTGTCATTAAAGGACCTCACATCCCAAGAATCTCTTCAGCCACTGTTGGAGGTGGGATGATACCAAAGGAAATGTCTGATTACGCTGAAGAAGATTGGAAAAAATAGATGTAGATCAGAAAGCCATGACCGCTTTCTAGACTTCTCTTCTAAACTTTATCTATAGAGGCTTCAAGAAGTGCAAAACTACTAAGCAACTCTAAGATGCACTGAAGATCATGTATGAGGGGTCTGAGGAAGGAAAAGAAAACAAGAAAGACCACATGAAGCAGCAGTTTGAGAACTTCACCTTGAAGTCAGGTGAAACCATGACTCAACAATACTTCATGTATGTTGAATTTGTGGATACTCTAATGGATGTTGGAGTAAATCTTGAGAATAGGGACATTATGAGGAAGTTCATGTACTCTCTTCCCAGACAAATGACTCACTATTGTGTGGCCATTAACAGAACTGAAAGCCTCGCTACTCTTACTCTCACAAAGCTGTATGGTATCCTTAGTAGCTACCAGATGGAGATGTCCATGCAAAATCATCAAGCAGCTCTTCCAACAATCAGTAGAGTTCAACCCCGTTGTGGTTGAAAGGGATAGTAGAGAACCATATTATCATCTTATTTGCTACCCTGACAACTCACAAAAGGTTTCTTTCATCACCTTTCATGAGAAACCAAGGGAGAGCTACATCCAAGGAAGCCCATTCCATGAGACAAGCTCTGCTCAAGCTTTTGTGTCTGCTGATGAAAGTTGTGGAAAGTTTCTTTTCACCCTTGAAGACTTGGATTGTATCCATGAAGATGATCTGGAGTACATAAAGATAGTCCAGCAAATGGCTCTTCTCACTCACAGGACCAAGAAGTTCTACAAAAGGATAGGAAGAAAGTTTTCCAGCAATATATCTAGTGGAATGTTTGGTTTGGATAAAAGCAAGGTGAATTGTTACAACTGTAACCAAAAGGGACAATTTGCTAGAGAGTGCAAGGCACCAAGAACAAATGGTGGCCAAGCACAAACCAGATCAAACTATACTAAGGGTGCTCTTAGACCTGAGAAGCCTAGCCAACCAAAACAACATGCTGCTATTGTTGTTGAAGAGGGAGGTTTCGACTGGAGCTTCCAGGTAGAAGATTTTCTTCTAACCAAGCACTGATGGCTGACCATGAAGAAGCAAAGGTATTAGAAAATCTTTGTACTCCTGAATGTATTGCTAAAGTAAATTTATACAGGTCCTATAACAATCTTGAGTCCTTGAATATTTTTAAAGCTGACTTTAAAATAGCTGAAAATGAATTTAAACTTAAAAAATAGAAGATTTAGTGAAAACCAATTCAACTCTTAAAGATAAGCACACAAATTATAGGGGTCAAATAAAGGAGCTCATTATCAAGTTAACTAAATGCTTGGTTGAGCTTGTGATCAACAAAGCTAAGGCTGAAAAATGTTACTTGAAGAGGAAACCTTTAAGAACATCATATCTTCATCCGTGCATTCAAAGATTTTTTATCATAACAGGCAAGGATTCGGTTCAAGTGAGATAGATCCTCCATACACATTGTTATATGTAAGACCTCTAAGGTGTGAAGCTTGTTAAGATGAGTTGCCTCTCATAGACCCATTCAAGAAGAAGATGAAGATGAAGAGGAGATTGTGAAGGATGAATCTGAAGTGAGTGAGGAAGATTGTCCTAAGAAGGGTCACTATTTTCCAGAGGAGAGGAAAGAACCAAAGATGACCAAGTCCGCAAGGAAGAACTTGATCAGGGTAGCCAAAAGAAAATAAAAAAGCCCAATAGATCAAGACCACTTTCAACTCTAAGCACAAACAAGTATTTATCTTTACTGGATTTGAAGTGGTGAAGACTGAAGACTCAACCATGGACTCTAGTACTAGAAGTCCTAGTTCATGTCCAAATCATATTTGTAAAAAGAAGAAGGCTAATCAAATATGCACCACTACTGCACATTCTGAACCATCTAGTTCCAAGAGCAAGCCTCACCCTAGGAAGCCTATTGCATCATCTATGAAGATGAAGATGGAAGTGGAAAGTGATCAAGCTCAGCGTTCTACTCATAAAAGTAAATGCATCATGAGTGGTAGTGCTTCTCATTTTGCTAAGGATTGCATCTATAATCCAAAAGGCATTGTCCACATGATCAAGAAGAAAACTTTTGAGAATAAGAACAAGAAAAAGGTAATAGCTTTGGAAGGAAAATCTCTTCCTTGCGAAAGCTCCAAAGTGAAAAAAAGATAAGCGAAAACTTACATTCGAAAGAAAAGTTGGTCTAAGAGGAAAGGAATACTTCAGAAGTACTAAAGTCTGCTACAGTGGATGCAAAATTTTCCAAAGGTCCAGTTTCCAAACTTCCAAAGTCATAAAAACTTCCGAAGTATTGAAGGCCAAGTCTGGTGTTCTAAAGATTGTGTGGAAGATGAAGGAAGGCCATGTGACTAAAAGTTCTTCATCAACAATAGCAAACGATCCTCAGAGCTTGCATATAGGATAATTACTGTTGCATTATCTTCAATTCACTTTGATAAGCCTAAGACTAGTAAGGCTTGGGTTTCCAAATGTAACTAACCATCTCTTTTTATGCAGTAACAACTAAAGACCAAAAGAAATGTTTGGATCATTGATAGTGGCTGTTCAAGGCACATGACAGGCAATGGCTCTTTCCTTTAAAATTTTGAGAAAGTTAATGGAGGACTAGTTTCTTTTGGAGGAGATTCAGGTGGTTACTTCACTTGTAGGGGCATGGTCATAACTGGTAAGCTTATCATTATGAAGGTAAACCTTTTTAAGGAGCTTGGGTATAATCTTATGATGTATCCTAATTTTATGATCAGAGACAAAACATGCTCTTTACTAAGCATGAGTGTATTATTATCAAGCCCGAGGTGGTCATTCCTCAAGAGCATATCCTGCTCAGAGCCCCCAGGAAATGGAACATGTATAAGATGGACTTGCAGGAACATCCCCTTCAGGAGAAGTTTCTAGTTTTCTATCTAAAGCCAATAGTAATTAGTCTCTCCTCTGGCATAAAAGAATGTGTCATGTAAATTTTAAAATCATGAACAAATTAATCGAGAATGATTTGGTAACTAGAATGGAAGAGTTTACAAGTGATGACCACTATGTTGCATGTTTAAAAGGAAAGCAACACAAAGTGTCTAATAAGCCAAAGGAAAGAAAATCAATCACTACTCCCCTACACTTATTACATATGGATCTCTTTGGCCCTACCAGTGTAATGAGTCTAGGAAGGACCTCTTATTGTTTGGTGATCACAAATGATTTCATAATATACACTTGGTTTTTCTTTCTTATAACTAAGGATGAGACCCCTGAGATCTTTAAAGAACAGCATTTTTAAAATTGAAAATTAATGTGATCAAAAGGTCAAAATCATAAGATGTGATCAAGAAATTGAATTCAAAACCAAATCCTTAATGCATTTTGTGATGAGAAAGGTATTACAAGACAATATAGTGCTCCCAAGACTACTTGGCAAAATGGTGTTGCTGAGAGGAGAAACATGACACTTATTGGAGCTGTAAGAACCATGGTATCTGACTCTAAATTTTCCATCACCTTCTGGGCAAGGAAGTTAACACTGGCCTGCTATATGCAGAATAAGTTTTAGTAGTTAAGACTCATGGTAAGACTCCTTATAAGCTATGGCACAAAAGGAGACCTTTCATTGGTTTCCTTAGATCATTTGGATGTCCTTGCACCATCTTGAATTCCAAAGATCAGATAGCCAAAATTGCTGAGAGATCAGATGCTGGACACTTTATTGGATACTCTTCTCAAGCTAAGGCTTATAGAGTATACAATATCAAATGTAGAATAGTTGAAGAGTCAACCAATATGACCTTCAATGAGCATACTCCTAGTGTGAAAGGTTTTGGTTCTGATTGGTTGTTTGATATTGATTTAGTTACTAAGTTTTTTATTAATCTTGTGAAGATGTTTCAGGATCTAAAATATTTAAATACTCAAGGTTAGATCTCACTTCCAAGTTATAAGACCTATACATGTTTGCTTTAGCAATGGATTCAGGTGTACAAAGATATTTTATCACCTTGCATTCACCGGTCAGCCATCAGTGCTTGATTTAGAGAAACACCCTCTACCTAAAACCTCCATTCCAAGCCTCCCTTTTCAATAACAACAATATCTTGTTGTTTTGGTTGGATTGGCTTCTTAGTTCTAGGAGCTGAATCAGTGTAGTTAGGTCTGGATTGTGCTTGGCCACCATTAATCCTTGGTTCCTTGCACTCCCTAGTAATGTGTCCCATCTGGTTACAGTTGTAACATGTTACTTTGCTATTATCCAGTCCAAACTTTCCACTAGTTATATTGCTGGAAAACTTTCTTCCGGTTCTCTTGTAAAACTTCTTGGCTCTATGAGTGAGAATAGCCATTTATTGGACAATCTCCATATATTCCATGTCATCGGAAAGGATACAATCCAAGTCTTAAAGAGTGTAGAAAAAGTTGTCACAACTTTTATCTAAAGACACAAAGGCTTGAAATAAGATTGTCTCTTAGAATTAGCTTCCTTGGATGTATCTCTCCTTTGGTGTCTCACGAAAGGTGATGAAAGTGCCTTTTATGAGATGATGCTATGCTTCTCTACTATCCCTTTCAAACACATGGAGGGCTAAACTCTATTTTGATTGCTGGAAGAGCTGCTGGATGAATTCTGCATGTTCATTTCCATCTTGTAACCGCTCAAAATACCATACAGCTCTGTGAGAGTAAAGGTGGTGAGGTTTTCAGTTCCTGTAGTGGCTACACAGTAGCGTGTCCATTGTCTGGGAAGAGAGAACATGAACTTAATTATAATTTCCCTATTCTCAAGTTTAACTCCAACATCCATAAGAGAACTGAAAACTTACTGTTTAGGTGAAATTCTCAAATTGTTGCATCATGAGATCTTTCTTGTTTTCCTTGGCTTTCTCAAACCCTTCATACATAAGCTTCAGTGCATCCCATAGATGCTTTGTAGTTTTGCATTTCTTGAAGCCTCTATACATAAAGTTAGGAAGAGTAGTTTGTAAAGCGGTTTGGCCTTCTGATCTATATCAATCTTTTTCCAATCTTCCTTAGAATAGTTAACCACTTCCTTCGGACTCATCCCACCACTAACAATAGTTAAAGTGGTGCTTGGGGTATGAGGTCCTGAGATAACAGATATTCACATCCTGTTGTTTTGATACTTGATGTAGCCTTCAATTCTTTGACACCAACTATCAAAGTCATCAGGAGTGATCAGTAGAGATTTGGTCATGGTATTGGTTTTCATGTCAGCCTTAGTGAGAGCTGCCATTTGAGTTCGTAAGTGTTTTATGAAACTGAAGAGATCTTAGATGGTGAGATCTTACAATCAAGAGCCTAAAGAACTCTGATACTAATTGCATGACCAGTTAAGGGTGATACAACAGTTTCACAAGGTTGGAGAGATAAAAAACTTAACAGATCAAATAGGAAACCAACAAGTGAAACAAAAAAAAGAGTAAAGAACACAAGAAAAACACAAGTAATGGTTTTTAAGGATGATGTATATCGCTTTCAAGTGTTTTAGAATTGTTACAAGTCTTAGTCCTAAGGACAGGTACATGAAACACTTTATACTACATCCTATAGCCGGCCATACTTTGAAGGCCAGCTGGAACACTAATCTAGAAAACATGATCAATGTAAAGTCAAAAGGCATATTTCCTTTTGACTAGTGACTATGAGATCAATACCTCACATCCTAATATATTACAAAAAGAAGAAATATATATAACAGTAGAACATTACAGACTCTAAGACCATAATATACAGTTGACAATAGTATGGATATATCACCCAACTTTGTATAAGTTAGTGTGTGTTCAGTGATTGCATCATAAAGTGGCTTAGCTTTTGTTAAAATCATGTCAGAGAAAGCATGTCTTTTCTGTATTCAGAAGAAATTAGTCTCTTGGATTCGAAAGACTTTATCTTGAAGATTCAAAAAACATCATCTCTGGCTTCAGAAGAATTGGTCTTTGGCTTCAGAAGACTTGACACTTAGTGAATTTCTTTGTGATTTGTCAAATCTTCCATATTAACTTCCTTTGTACTTTAGAATGCTTGCTGAGAGAACTTTGGTTTGCATCAACCTCTAAGGTAACATTTACAATAGTAGTTGTTATGGTTTTCTAAAATTAATAGTATATTAAAAATGAACTTGATGAACTATCTTTCTAACATTAAGTTATATTTTCAGAAATCACATTGTAAGGATTTGTTAGAGGCTGATGCAACCAAAGAGCTCTCAGCATTCACATGTTGTCACACCCCGGGCCCAGGTAGGGTGGGACGTCACAGACTAGCAACAACATATGGCAGCGGAAACAAACCATAAAAAGAGCTCAAAGGAGAGAATATCACATGGCATTAAAGTTTTAAAAAGGTAACGGGGCTAGATACACATCAAGCCCCCAATTAAGTTTTACAATCAACCATAAAAATGAAATTGTACTTGTTCAACACAAAAAAAAATATAAATTGTTCATATGTTTCATCAAGGAAATAAGCCAATGCCATGTCGCGGGGATAAGTCTAGGTCTTCAAACTGCTAGGATCTCTTCAAACATTACCTGAAACATGCTCAAAAGAAAATTATGTCAACTATAAAGTTGGTGAATTCAAGTGCTTAAAGTTTAAAACAAAAGGACTAATAAATCCTTCTTTGATTAAAATAAAAATAATCATTGTTTATCATCGTGGGAGAAATAAAATCATAATCAACCCTGCACTCAGTCCCGGTTAGCCTCTTCTAAGTTGTGTTTTACCGGATATTCCCGAAGGAAGAAACTGAGCCCCATACCAGTGAACCCTACCTGCCCGGATGGTTCACCATAGAATCTTAACAAAACTTGTTACATGCCACAACGATCCCTCAGGATCTCAGTGGGTAACCTTCCTGGAACGGAAGCCACTGTGTGTGGGGGATTCCCCAAATAGATCTATCCATATAAATCAAGCGGTTCACGAAAGAATTAATGATCATGATATAAGAATTAGCAGGTAACCACAATCCCACATAGTATCATCATAAAGCACAATCATAGTTCATAAAAGTAGAGCATGTTCCATCCTAAAACAGTAGTAAAAAGGGATCACTAGAACTCACCTTAGATATCAAGCAAAAAGAAATTCTTCGCGTGCCGGGAATGTCTCAAGTCTAGCACCCTAACATAAGTATTTTAAGTGATTAGCTACTGCTCTAAACCTATTTAAGGAGCAACAATAGTGCCTACGACTTAAATGGACGGGTTCGGCTTTGATTCGGTTAGGTTTGTATAAAAGGTTCCTTTTATGGAAAGTCAAGGTTTTTCATAAAATCAAAGGTTTATACATTACTAAACCTATAATATATAGTAATTATGCCATTTAAGGGGGCAAATGAACTTATGGGAGTCAGTTATGAAGTTTTGCAAAATTTACAGTTTTGCCCCGGAAGTTTCAAAGTTGATATTTTCTACCCTTAAGATTAGTTTCTTGCATTAAGTGACCTCTATTCTTAAAAATCAGGTTCAAGACCTTAATTCAACTTAGTTTTAAGAATTTATAACCAAAATTTCAGTTTATGGACTCGGTTTGTAAATTACGCGTTTAGCGTTGCCGGTTACGGAAAAACCGAACGGTTTAAAAGTTGTTATCTATGAGTTTTCGCCTTTTTGAATTTAAAACTAGTAGATAACTTTTTATAGTTATTTTAATAAGTTTCCAACCTTTTAAATCACAAATTTTCCCCTATTAGTCGAAAGACCCGTTTTTACGTTTAAACCGTTAAAATGCGTTTTTAGTCGGGTTTGACCATTTTAAAAGCTTGTTTGACCAACCATTTTACTTTTGAGGTTATTTTATCTTTTAACCTACTGGAAAATCATGATTTTTATAATTTGTAACATTTAACCCATTTATCATATATTTTTCTTAAAAACGCCTCTCGGTTTACACCCGTTTTCACTTAAAATCCATTTAAATACTATTTGACCACTAAAAATTCTCATTAGCTCCATAACACTTTTTATCCTTAATTTAATGAAACCTGGAATTCTCTTTAAAAGTTTATAGTTCAAGATTTCTTGTTTTTAAGTCATTTTAACACGTTTCGGGTCCCGAAAGTGACCAAAATGGGCCCTAGACACATTATGCCTTTTGTTCCAGAGGTCAAACCATGTTATTAAACTTAATGTGCACTAAAACTTACTGAAATAACAGTCCCAACACGTTGCCTAAAGGTTCTACACATACAAAGTTTTCAAGAGGTAAAAATAAGCCATAACCGACCATTACACATGTGTGATTCTTGGTAACTTAAGTTTATTCATTGCCAAAACTTCATCTAACTTAAAAATCAGATTATTGGGGTGTCTTAAAAGTCATTTTGAGCAGGTTACACGTTTTGTTTTGAAGGGTTACAAGATACACAAGTTTGATAGTGCCAAAAACACCAAAAGGGGTTTTCAAGGGGTAAATCGGGTTCTACCCCTTAGATTGACCATTATATCATGTGATATACCTTCAAGAATGTTGGGAACTCTTCAAGAACAAGGTGGGGGTGAGAGGTTTCTGTTACAACAAGAAAAAGTAAGATTTTTAGGTGAACAATGAAGTTAAACTTGAGAAATGACCAAAACCGAACATAGTGAGCTTACACTTGATGTATCTCACGGTTTAGAAGGTGTGGATGGTCGTGAATGGATGAAATCTCCTTGTATGAGGCTGGAGAATCGCGAACAAAAGCTGGAACCTCAAGTATTGCACGTTCCAAGCCTCAAAACATCACTAAAAGTCACCTTCCTTGCGGTTTGCTGCTAGCCGATGGTTGTATGCTTGTAGTTTGCGATTTAGGAGTTTGAGGTGAAGAGGATTAGAGAGTGTTTGATAGAGAGGAGGTGTGTTCAGCTGGTGGGTTCGAAATGAGGGAGAGAGGAGGAGTATGGAGTGTGTCTTGCAAGTTGAAAAATGCATGTAAAGTGTATGGTGGAAAGAGTTGGTGGTGTAGGAGGCCATGGATTGGTCAAGAAGGGGTGGCCGAAATTTGTCTTGTGTGTGGGTTTTCTTTTAAATTTTTATTGTAGAATAAATAATATTATGGGGTATTAATTTGAAATGTAGTGTATAATTATTAGTTAGTAGATGATGTTAGTTGATAACATGTGTAGGATCATTCTTGCATGATCCGAAATTTCCAAGTGTGTGGGTGTGTACACATATTTTTAATTGATTCATTTGATATTCTTAATTCTAGCTAGGGTGACTAATCAATATTCCCGGGCACGAATTTTCTAAAAAGGTAGAAACCTAAATTGGTTAAAAATCAAAAGTAAAAATCACATGAAATCATAATTTACATCAAATAGCAAGAATTGATTCCAATTTCATATTAGGGTTGTATAGTTTCAATTATTAGTACTCATAGCATGGATAATGATGCATGTATTCTAGGGTTAGGGTAACAACCTGGAGGTCGGTTGTCACATTCTCCCACCGTTTAGGAAATTTCGTCCCGAAATTTAACTCTGATTAGGGACTGAACGGGTGGGTTTGAAGAGGTGCGGGTAGTTCTTCCTCATCTCGTCCTCACGTTCCCAAGTGAATTCAGGTCCTCGCTTGGAGTTCCATCTAACTTTAACCATGGGTATGCGGCTCCGCCGGAGTTGTTTGACCAAACGATCCGTGATCTCCACAGGTTCTTCCACAAAGTTCAGTTTGTCGCTTATCCTTGCTTCTTTTAATGGTAGTTCCAGGGTTTTGTCTATCATGCTCTTCTTCAAGTTTGACACATGGAAGGTTTCGTGTATATGACTCAATCCCGGGGGTAGTTTCAACTTGTAAGCCACAGGACCAATTCTTGCAAGTATTTCAAATGGTCCAATGTATCTGGGGCTTAACTTTCCTCTTTTTCCGAATCTCACTGTTCCTTTCCACGGTGCTACTTTTAGCATCACTCTGTCGCCCACTTGGAACTCTAGAGGTTTCCGCCTCCTGTCGGCGTACTTCTTCTGTCGGTCTCTAGCTGCTCTCAGTCGTTCCTTTATCTTATAGATCTTATCGGTGGTTTCCAACACTATGTCGGGTCCCATCACTTGGCTGTCACCAATCTCATTCCAACTCAAGGGTGATCGGCATTTCCTGCCATAAAGGGCCTCGTACGGAGCGGCTTTGATACTCGCGTGGTAACTGTTGTTATAGGTGAATTCCACCAAAGGAAGATGGTTATCCCAGTTTCCGCCAAAGTCCATCACGCAAGCTCTCAACATATCTTCCATCGTTTAAATAGTTCTTTCGCTCTGTCCGTCGGTCTGAGGATGGTAAGCCGTGCTAAGATCTAAACGGGTTCCTAAAGCTTGCTGGAACGATTTCCAGAATCGAGAGGTGAAACGGCTATCACGGTCGGAGATGATCGACAGAGGCACTCCATGCCTTGTTACAATCTCGTCGACATAAAGTTGGGCCAGTTTCGTCATATCGTAGTCTTCCCTAATTGGCAAGAAGTGAGCTGATTTGGTTAATCTATCCACTATTACCCAAATAGCATCGTGACCTTTAAATGTTCTAGGTAGGTTGGTAACGAAATCCATCGTAACATTATCCCATTTCCATTCGGGAATCTCAGGTTGCTGCAACGTTCCCGATGGTTTTTGGTTCTCAGCTTTTACCATGGCACAAGTTAAACATTTCCCCACATAAACAATGATTGATCTCTTAATTCCTGGCCACCAGAAAAGTGTCTTTAAATCCTGGTACATCTTATTACTTCCAGGATGAATTGAATACCTAGAAATGTGTGCTTCATCGAGGATTACTTCTCGAATTCCTCCGTGTTTTGGCACCCAAGTCCTTCCACCATATCTATATGTACCATCGTCCCCTATCTCCAACTGCTTCTCCATTCCAGTCAATCCTTCTTCTTTCAATTTTTCTTCCTTTAATGCCTCGCCTTGAGCTTCCTTTAATTTTGCTATAAGGTTGGTATACACACTCATTCTTAAGGCTCGTACTCGAAGAGGTTTCTCTCTTCCTTCGACTTAACGCATCCGCCACAACATTGGCCTTACCAGGATGGTAGCGGATCTCGCACTCGTAACGTTCAATAGCTCAACCCATCTTCTGACGCATGTTGAGCATCTTTTGGTCAAGGATATGCTGCAAGCTTCTATGGTCAGTGTAGATAATGCACTTTGTGCCATAAAGGTAATGCCTCCACATCTTATGGGCAAACACCACGGCACCCAACTCCAGATCGTGCGTCGTGTAGTTCTTCTCATGATCATTCAGCAGTCTCGATGCGTAAGCAATCACCTTATTGCGTTGCATCAATACACATCCTAGTCCTTGACGCGAAGCGTCACAATAGACCACGAAGTCTTCTACTCCTTCTGGAAGATCAAGTATAGGCGCACTGCATAATTTCTCTTTAAGCGTTTCAAACGCCTCATTCTGCTCTCGCTCCCACACAAAGGTTGTGTTTTTCTTGGTTAGTGCGGTCAATGGTTGCACAATGCGCGAGAAGTCCTTTATGAATCGTCGGTAGTATCCGGCCAATCCTAGGAATTGTCTAATCTCAGTGGGAGTCTCAGGAATCTTCCAATTCTTTATAGCCTATATCTTGGAAAGGTCAACTTGAATTCCCTTCTCATTCACTATATGCCCTAAAAATTGGATCTCTTGCATCCAAAACTCACATTTCGAGAACTTGGCATATAGTTGCTCATTCTTGAGCAATTCAAGGATTAGCCTGAGATGCTTCTCGTGCTCGTCTTTAGTTTGAGAGTAGATCAGTATGTCGTCGATAAACACGATCACAAACTTGTCGAGGTAAGGGCGGCAAACGCGATTCATGAGATCCATGAATGCTGCTGGTGAATTGGTCAGCCCGAAGGGCATGACTAAGTACTCATAGTGCCCATACCTGGTTCGGAAAGCAGTTTTGGGTATATCTTCTTCTCTTATCTTCAGCTGGTGGTATCCTGACCTCAAGTCTATTTTGGAGAAGTAACTTGCTCCCTGCAATTGGTCAAATAAGTCGTCTATTCTTGGGAGAGGGTAACGGTTCTTTATGGTCAGCTTGTTCAACTCTCTGTAATCAATACACATTCGCAGCGTCCCGTCCTTCTTTTTCACGAATAGCACCGGGGCACCCCATGGAGAGACACTCGGACGTATAAATCCCTTGTCCATTAGTTCTTGAATTTGTAACATTAGCTCCTTCATCTCAGGTGGGGCGATCCGGTACAGTGCCTTGGCTACTGGTGCAGCACCAAGCATCAAGTCTATCTGGAATTCCACTTGTCGATTCGGAGGAAGTCCTGGTAGTTCTTCCGGAAACACCTCTGGGTATTCCGAAACTACGGGAATCTCTTCGATTTTCTTCTCTTTTTGGGTTTTCGTCACATAGACTATAAAAGCTGGACATCCCCTCTTCAAGCTCTTGGTAGCTTTCAAGTGAGATATCATAGGGTATAGAGTGTTACTCCTTTCTCCTTCTACTACTAACACTTCTTCGACGCTCAATGGTATCTTGAGCAGTCGCTCATCGCATACGATTTCAACTTTATGCTTCGCTAACCAGTCCATACCCACGACCACATCAAATCCTCCTAACTTAATGGGCATCAAGTCAATCTTAAACATTCCCTTTTAGATTCAGGGGGCAATCCCTAATGATTTCGTTAGCTTCTAAAATATTACCGTCAGCTAGTTCTACGGTAAATGTATCAGTCAAGGTGCACGCGTCTAAGTCAATCAATTGCCTAAAGGTACTAGAGATAAAACTAGCAGTCGCTCCAGTCAAACAGTACAGTAGCGGGATGATTATTTACAAGGAACGTACCGTTGACAACGTCGGGTTCCCTACGAGCTCCTGCTGGGTCCATAACGAAAGCTCTTCCCTTAGGCTTATTGGGCTTGGCATCCTTGTCTCTACCCAGCTTAGGACACTTGTTCCTCATATGCCCTGGGTCTCCACACTCGTAGCATTGTTTCCCCGGTACATAAGTACAGTCTTTAATTAGATGGCCTGTTTGTAACACCCGGAAATTTATTATTTTGAAGCCGACGAAGAAAGAAAAGAAATAAAGTTCAAAGTCGAGGGACCAAACTCGCCAACGAGAAAAAGTTGGGTAAGGTGGTGATATGTGTAGGGAGAGGGCAGCCCACTCTCCCCACACTTCACACATTTTCAGATTTGAGAGGAAGAGAAGAGAGAAAGAAGAGAAAAAGGGAGAAAAGTGGTGTTTCGGGTGATTCGAGTGTCCAAATCCGTCGAGTAGCAAGCCAAATCGAAGCTCTTGTCTTTGTGCTCGATTGTGTGAGTTCTAGGACCCCACTTTTACTTGTTTTCAACCGATTTTGGGGCTGGAAAATGTGCAAAACCCGTTTTGTGTGTGTGTATGTTTGACCCATTTGGGTGTGATGTGTATGATGTGTTTAGAGTATTTTTCGGGATTGGGTGTGCTTGTATGGTGTTAAGGTATGCATTCCTAAGGTCCAGGAGGGTTAATTTAGGCTTAGAATGGGTTTGGATGAGCTTAGAGGCCGAAAATGGCAGATTGGGTTCGGGATGAACTCCATTCTGCATCAGCTAGGGCTAGGCGACCGAATGAAGGCCATACGGCCGAATGAGGGCGATTGAGGGTCATTCGCACGATTGGGATTCATTCGCACGATTGAGGGTTCAATCGCACGACTAAGGTTTCAGTCGCACGACTGGGAGTCCAGTCGCATAAGGATTGCACGACTGAGGGTTCAGTCGCATAGATGCTTAGTCGCATGAGTCGATTCGCATGAGGTTAGTCGCATAGGTGCCCATTCGCAGTAATCCCATTCGCACAAGGTTCATACGCACGATTGGGTGTTCATTCGCATAGATGTTCATCCGCATGAGTCCAGTCGCATGATGTTCAGTCGCATGGAGGCCATGCGACTGAAGAGTGTCCATACGCCCGAACAGGGCTGTTGCACTCGAAGGAATGTGTAGTTTGATTTCTGGCCTTCGGGGAAAGGTGCAGATGTAAGTGTTGACGTAGGTAACCCGTAAGAGCATGTAAGAGGATGGTTATGGCCTTAGAGAGCATGTTGGGCATGATGATGAGGATGTTGCATGTTTATGCATATTATGAATGTATGATTTGCCCTGTATGATGATGATGAATGTGTATGATATGTTCCTTATTATGATGTATGCTTATCTTTCCTTGTGGCTTTACATGTCATGTAATGAATGAATGAATGAAGTATTATGTAATGTAAAGCGAAAGATAATGAAAGAGGAACATGAAGTAAGAATGCATGCATTAACGAATGATGAATGAACGAAAGAAAGGCTTGCAAGCATATTTATTGGGGTGAGCGACTTTGTGTTGCAAAAGACTCGGATGAAGTGCAATCATTTAGATTGCCTATGAGGTGAGCAACCTTGTCGTTGCAAAAGACTCGAGCAAGGCTATCGTGATGTTGCCTTGGGGTGAGCAACCTTGTTGTTGCAAAAGACTCGGATAGCTTGCTATCGTGATGGGCAATTGGGGTGAGCAACCTAAGGGGTGCAAAAGACTCGGATAGCGTGCAATCATTGAGATTGCCATTGAGGTGAGCGACCATGTTGTCGCAAAAGACTCGGAAGACAGAATGAACGAAAAGAATGGAAGATAATGAATGAGATGAAAGATAATAATGACATTATCTGTGTATACGTATGTTGAATGATCGCATGATAAAACGAATAGTTTTAATGAATGTAAAGTATATTTATTTTATAAAACTAGAACTCACTCAGCAACGCTGACTTTTATTGCATTTTCCAGTTGGCAGGTAAATGATTGCTGAGGATGGCACGGCGAAGCTACTCAGCTCTTTTGGGATGGCATCCAATTATATAGCTTTTGTGATGTAATGCAAACATGAATTTTGTAACCGGATAATGATGTATTATTTGGCAAAAGTAATTATAATGAAACGTGATGTCATTTTTGAATGTTTCCGCTGCAATGATTTCTTAATGTAATGTAATTATATGTTTTATGTGCGATGAATGACCAACTGTAAGCGTCCCGGGAACGGGGCCTTACAAGTTGGTATCAGAGCCAGGTTTTAAGTGAAATGGGTAAATTTTCAAAATAAACCTTAACTTAAACTGAGAATGGGACGGAAAGGGAATGGGATGCCAAACTGAGTAGCTGCGTGCCATCAGGTATTTTCTTAAAGTTAACCGGTTTATGTGCGCATGGTATATGTTATGTGTTGTATGTAGATTTGAATACTGATGTAGTCAGGACAGGTAATACTTGGGGTATGAAGAGTACAGTAAGTGGCTAATCACAACTGGCCACTGTAATTAGGGACTTACTATACTTGACATAAACTGAGTTGTTTCCTTGAATGACCGTGTTGGTGTTTGAATCTTTCAGTGTGATAGCGAATGGCTGGTGGTAGATCTTCTAGAGCTTCTAGGGGTGGAGGCCGTGATGGCCCTGTTGCTGAACCACGCCCTAAGAGAGGAAGGCCTAGAGCTGAGAAAGAGGTTCCTGCGGAACCTGAGACTCCTCATCCAGAAGCTGGGGATGAGAGTGCGAACTTAGGGCCTCGGTAAAGGAGGCTGTTGTGGAGGAAGTACATCAGGTCATGCAGACAATCTTACCGTCTGTGGTGACCGAAGTCATCAAGGCTGTGAAGGAAGGGAAAGGAAGGAGAGAAACCGGGCCTCGGGGAGCAACCGGAGCCTGAAACGATTTTCTCCGATAATGAGGAGGAAGAGGAAGAGGAGCCTGTGCGGGAGGTGGCACGAGGCTGTAACTACGGGGTGTTTATGAGATGCAAGCCCCCTACTTTTGACGGTAATGGCAATGCTGCCGCTGCTCACCGATGGGTGAGAGAAATGGAGGCTGTTCTCGACATCAGCGAGTGCCGAGAAGATCAGAAAGTCAAGTTTGCCACCCACTCCTTCGTGGACTCGGCACTATGCTGGTGGGACAACATTGTCCAAGCGGAGGGTAATCGGGCGATCGGGAGAATGAGGTGGCCCGAACTGAAGAAGATGGTGATCGAGGAGTTTTGTCCTCATCGGGAAATGGATAAGGTTGAAAGGGAGTTTCCTGCAACTGGAGGCGGGAACCATGACACACCAACAGTACACCACGAAGTTCAACGAGATGGCACGTCTGGTGCCGGATCAAGTGACGCCTCTGTCCCGAAAGATCAAGAGGTATATACAGGGTTTGCCGGCGGATATTCGCAGGCACATGATCGCCGCCCGGCCGAGCACGTTTAGGTCGGCGGAGATTTGGCGGGAAGATTGTATGATGAAAGAACGGTGGTGGTGACTGATGGTGGCAGAAAGAGCGGTGGTGAACGAGGCTGCATGGGAAGAGATTTGGTCGGGGCAATGCCTCGATGGGTAATAAGAAGGCACAGGTGGATGATCGCCATGTGGTTATGTCAGGTGCGGATCGAGAAGGTGTGGAAAATGTGGACGGGAGCACAGCGGGAGTGAGGTTTGGTCGAACTGTGCTTCAGGTGTGGAAAGGCGGGGCACATGGCAAAGGACTGTCGTGCAGTCCGATGCTTTAACTGTGTTGAAGAGGGTCACGTGCTCAAAGATTGTAAGAAGCCGAGGGCTGAGAGTTCAGGGGCAAGAGGACGGAGGTGATGGACCGAGGGCGAGAGCCAGGGCATTCACCATGACACAGGAGGAAGCTAGAACGGACCCGATGTCGTGTCCGGTACGTTTTTGGTGAAACCAAACTTTAGCTTCTGTGTTTTGATTCGGGTGCTAGTAAGAGTTTTATTCTGCTGCTTTCTGTGCTAAGCTGCCTGTTAGTAGTAGATGTTTTGATGCGCCCTTCGATGTATAAATTGCCATAGGTAAGTCTACCAGGATTTCTGAGATTGATAGAGAATTGTGATGTGGAGCTCGAGGGTCATAAGTTTCCTGTTAGACCGTTTTGTGATGACCTTAGGTGGTTTTGACTTGGTTCTAGGATGGATTGGTTAGCGGACTTCGAGGCGAACATTGTGTGTCGCAAGAAGATGATTCGGTTGTTGGCGCCTGACGGTAGTTCAGTGACAGTGTATGGTGATCGGGTTACTACGATTCCGAAAGTGATCTCGATGGCGGTGGCGGGAAGTGTATGAGGCGTGGATGTAGTGCCTACTTGGCCTATGTAAAGGAGTGGATACGCCAACACCACAACTAGCCGATGTACCGTTGTGTGTGACTTTCCAGATGGTGTTCCAGAAGACCTATCAGGAGTGCCACCTGACAGAGAGATTGAGTTTCAGATTGATCTGATACCGGGTGCCCAACCAGTCGCCAAGGCACCGTATCGGTTTGGCTCCGACCGAGATGAAAGAATTGATGGAGCAGTTGCAAGAACTGCTTGATAAGGGGTTCATTAGACCGAGTATCTCTCCCCTGGGGTCTCCGGCGTCTTGTTTGTAAAGAAAAGACGGTAGTATGAGGATGTGCATCGACTACCGCGAGCTAAACAAGTTGACAGTGAAGAACCGATACCCTTACCGAGGATAGATGATTTGTTCGATCAGCTTCAGGGTGCCAGTTGGTTTTCAAGGATAGATCTTCGATCTGGTTACCATCAGTTGAAGGTGAAGGAGCAAGATATTCCTAAAACAGCTTTCCGTACGCGCTATGGTCACTACGAGTTTCTTGTCATGTCCTTGGCTTGACCAACGCGCCAGCTGCTTTTATGGATTTGATGAACCGTGTGTGTCGGCCTATGTTGGATAAATCAGTGATTGTGTTTATTGATGATATCCTGATTTACTCGAGGAGCGAAGCAGAGCATGCCGTCACATTCGGGAGGTTCTAGAGACGTTGAGAAGGGAGAAGTTGTATGCAAATTCCCAAGTGCGCGTTCTGGTTGCGCGAAGTTCAGTTCTTGGGTCACGTGGTGAATCCCGACGGGATTATGGTGGACCCGGCGAAAGTGGAGGCGGTTATGCAATGGAAGTCACCAAAGACGCCATCCGAGATTCGTAGCTTCTTGGGTTTGGCGGCTACTATAGAAATTCATCCAAGACTTCTCCAAGATTGCTTCTCCACTGACTAATTGACCCGAAAAGATGTGAAGTTCGTATGGGGTCAAGCTCAAGAGAAGGCGTTTGAAGAACTGAAGGCGAGATTGACCACAAGCTCCTGTTCTGTCGTTACCCGATGGGAGTGAAGATTTGGTGGTTTATTCCGATGCTTCTTACTCGGGGTTGGGGTGTGTGTTAATGCAGAGAGGAAAGGTTATAGCCTATGCATCCCGACAGTTGAAGGTTCATGAGGTCAATTATCTACTCATGACTTGGAGCTGGCAGCCGTGGTCTTTGCTTTAAAGATTTGGAGGCACTACCTCTACGGGACGAAGTGCACCATATTCACTGACCCACAGAGTCTGAAGTACTTCTTTGAGCAGATGGATTTGAACATGAGGCAGAGACGGTGGTTGGAACTTATAAAGGATTATGATTGTGAGATCCACTACCATCCGGCAAGGCCAACGTGGTGGCTGATGCCCTTAGCCGAAAAGAGAGAGAGGCCCGAGCCGATTCGGGTGAAAGCGTATCAGCTGATCATGACCTCCGATGTGATGAAGCAGGTTAAAGGTTTCAAGATGAGGCATTGAAAGAAGATCATCTTAACTCTGAAAGAATGAGAGGTCTGGTTGGAGAATTGGGTGAAAACACGCTTGGTGTTAGAACTCGATTTGATCGTGTGTGGATTCCTCGTTTTGGGGATCTACGGGTGAAGATTATGGATGAAGCTCACAAGACTCGGTACTCCATTCATCCTGGTGCCACGAAGATGTACCATGATATGAAGAAAGATTATTGGTGGCCGGGTATGAAGCGCGATGTGGTGGAGTATGTGAGTAAGTGCCTTACTTGCTTACAGGTGAAGGCCGAGCATCAAAAGCCGTATGGGAAGATACACCTTTGGATAACCGGAATGGAAGTGGGAGCACATCACCATGGATTTCATTACCAAGCTGTCGCGTACCCCGAAAGGGTATGATGCCATATGGGTGATAGTTGATCGTTTGACGAAGAGTGCTCACTTCCTACCGATCCGCGAGACATATTCATCTGAGAGGTTGGCTGATCTGTTTATCAAAGAGATTGTGACTCGTCATGGTGTTCCGGTGGTTTATTGTGTCGGATCGCGACACCCGGTTTACAACTAATTCTGGAAGAAGTTCCACGACGCTATGGGGACGAGGTTATATATTAGCAACGGCTTATCATCCCCAGACTGATGGTCAGTCCAAAAGGACCATTCAGACGTTGGAAGACATGCTTCGGGCATGTGTGATTGATTTTGGTGGAAGTTGGGATGACCACCTACCGTTAGCTGAATTCTCATACAACAACAGTTATCATGCCAGCATTGTATGCTCCATATGAGATGCTATACGGTAGGAGATGATAACGCCCGTTTTGTTGGGTGATATTGGTCAGAAGGAATTGGAAGCGTCGAGGTAATCGAGGCTACGACTGAGAAGCTTGAGAAAATCAAAGGCCTTCATGAAGCAGCCAAAGATGACAAAGTCGTATGCTGATAAAAGGCGCAGGCCGATTGAGTTCCAGGTGGGTGTTGTGACCGGGTTATGTTGAAGGGTCTCACCTTGGAAGGGTATCATTCGCTCCGAAAGCGGGGCAATTTGAGCCAAGCTATATAGGCCCTTTCCGAATTATTGCTCGAGTAGGAGTGTGTCCATAGACTGAGTTACCGGATGAAGCTAAGTGGACTTCACCCGACTTCATGTATCTCATCTAGGAAGTGCTTAGCAGATGAAGATATGATTGTCCCATTGGAAGATATCGAGTAGATGAACGGCTTCAATATGTGGAGCACCAGTGGCAATCATCGACCGAAAGAGAAAAGGCTAAGGAAAAGTGGTTCTCTTTGCGTGTACATGTAGCACAGGAGGGATCCGAGTCAACGTGGGAGAACCGAGAGAAATGAGACAGCATTACCCACGTTTGTTCGAGGAATAACAGGTTTCGGACGAAACCTATTTAAGGGGGTGACTTGTAACACCCGGAAATTTATTATTTTGAAGCCGACGAAGAAAGAAAAGAAATAAAGTTCAAAGTCGAGGGACCAAACTCGCCAACGAAGAAAAGTTGGGTAATGTGGTGATATGTGTAGGGAGAGGGCAGCCCACTCTCCCACACTTCACACATTTTCAGATTTGAGAGGAGAGAAGAGAGAAAGAAGAGAAAAAGGGAGAAAGTGGTGTTTCGGGTGATTCGAGTGTCCAAATCCGTCGAGTAGCAAGCCAAATCGAAGCTCTTGTCTTTGTGCTCGATTGTGTGAGTTCTAGGACCCCACTTTTACTTGTTTTCAACTGATTTTGGGGCTGGAAAATGTTCAAAACCCGTTTTTTGTGTGTGTGTGTTTGACCCATTTGGGTGTGATGTGTATGATGTGTTTAGAGTATGATTTCGGGCTTGGGTGTGCTTGTATGGTGTTAAGGTATGCATTCCTAAGGTCCAGGAGGGTTAATTTAGGCTTAGAATGGGTTTGGATGAGCTTGGAGGCCGAAAATGGCAGATTGGGTTCGGGATGAACTCCATTCTGCATCAGCTAGGGCTAGGCGACCGAATGAAGGCCATACGGCCGAATGAGGGCGATTGAGGTCATTCGCACGATTGGGATTCATTCGCCGATTGAGGGTTCAATCGCACGACTAAGGTTTCAGTCGCACGACTGGGAGTCCAGTCGCATAAGGATTGCACGACTGAGGTTCAGTCGCATAGATGCTTAGTCGCATGAGTCCATTCGCATGAGGTTAGTCGCATAGGTGCCCATTCGCAGTAATCCCATTCGCACAAGGTCCATACGCACGATTGGATGTTCATTCGCATAGATGTTCATCCGCATGAGTCCAGTCGCATGATGTTCAGTCGCATGGAGGCCATGCGACTGAAGAGTGTCCATACGCCCGAATAGGGCTGTTGCACTCGAAGGAATGTGTAGTTTGACTTCTGGCCTTCGGGGAAAGGTGCAGATGTAAGTTTTGACGTAAAGTAACCCGTAAGAGCATGTAAGAGGATGGTTATGGCCTTAGAGAGCATGTAGGGCATGATGATGATGATGTTGCATGTTTATGCATATTATGAATGTATGATGTTGCCCTGTATGATGATGATGAATGTGTATGATATGTTCCTTATTATGATGTATGCTTATCTTTCTTGTGGCTTTACATGTCATGTTCTGAATGAATGAATGAATGAATGAAGTATTATGTAATGTAAAGCGAAAGATAATGAAAGAGGAACATGAAGTAAGAATGCATGCATTAATGAATGATGAATGAACGAAAGAAAGGCTTGCAAGCATATTATTGGGGTGAGCGACTTTGTGTTGCAAAAGACTCGGATGAAGTGCAATCATTTAGATTGCCTATGAGGTGAGCAACCTTGTCGTTGCAAAAGACTCGAGTAAGGCTATCGTGATGTTGCCTTGGGGTGAGCAACCTTGTTGTTGCAAAAGACTCGGATAGCTTGCTATCGTGATGGGCAATTGGGGTGAGCAACCTTAGGGGTGCAAAAGACTCGGATAGCGTGCAATCATTGAGATTGCCATTGAGGTGAGCGACCATGTTGTCGCAAAAGACTCGGAAGACAGAATGAACGAAAAGAATGGAAGATAATGAATGAGATGAAAGATAATAATGAAATTATCTGTGTATACGTATGTTGAATGATCGCATGATAAAGGAATGGTTAATGAAAGTAAAGTATATTTATTTTATAAAACTAGAACTCACTCAGCAACGCTGACTTTTATTGCATTTTCCAGTTGGCAGGTAAATGATTGCTGAGGATGGCACGGCGAAGCTACTCGCCTCTTTTGGGATGGCATCCAATTATATAGCTTTTGTGATGTAATGCAAACATGAATTTTGTAACCGGATAATGATGTATTATTTGGCAAAAGTAATTATAATGAAACGTGATGTCATTTTTGAATGTTTCCGCTGCAATGATTTCTTAATGTAATGTAATTATATGTTTTATGTGCGATGAATGACCAACTGTAAGCGTCCCGGGAACGGGGCCTTACAAGTTGGTATCAGAGCCAAAGTTTAAGTGAAATGGGTAAATTTTCAAAATAAACCTTAACTTAAACTGAGAATGGGACGAAAGGGAATGGGATGCCAAACTGAGTAGCTGCGTGCCATCAGGTATTTTCTTAAAGTTAACCGGTTTATGTGCGCATGGTATATGTTATGTGTTGTATGTAGATTTGAATACTGATGTAGTCAGGACAGGTAATACTTGGGGTATGAAGAGTACAGTAAGTGGCTAATCACAACTGGCCACTGTAATTAGGGACTTACTATACTTGACATAAACTGAGTTGTTTCCTTGAATGACCGTGTTGGTGTTTGAATCTTTCAGTGTGATAGAGAATGGCTGGTGGTAGATCTTCTAGAGCTTCTAGGGGTGGAGGCCGTGATGGCCCTGTTGCTGAACCACGCCCTAAGAGAGGAAGGCCTAGAGCTGAGAAAGAGGTTCCTGCAGAACCTGAGACTCCTCATCCAGAAGCTGGGGATGAGAGTGCGAACTTGAGGGCCTCGGTAAAGGAGGCTGTTGTTGAGGAAGTACATCAGGTCATGCAGACAATCTTACCGTCTGTGGTGACCGAAGTCATCAAGGCTGTGAAGGAAGGGGAAAGGAAGGAGAGAAACCGGGCCTCGGGGGAGCAACCGGAGCCTGAAACGATTTTCTCCGATAATGAGGAGGAAGAGGAAGAGGAGCCTGTGCGGGAGGTGGCACGAGGCTGTAACTACGGGGTGTTTATGAGATGCAAGCCCCCTACTTTTGACGGTAACGGCAATGCTGCCGCTGCTCACCGATGGGTGAGAGAAATGGAGGCTGTTCTCGACATCAGCGAGTGCCGAGAAGATCAGAAAGTCAAGTTTGCCACCCACTCCTTCGTGGACTCGGCACTATGCTGGTGGGACAACATTGTCCAAGCAGAGGGTAATCGGGCGATCGGGAGAATGAGGTGGCCCGAACTGAAGAAGATGGTGATCGAGGAGTTTTGTCCTCATCGGGAAATGGATAAGGTTGAAAGGGAGTTTCTGCAACTGGAGGCGGGAACCATGACACACCAACAGTACACCACGAAGTTCAACGAGATGGCACGTCTGGTGCCGGATCAAGTGACGCCTCTGTCCCGAAAGATCAAGAGGTATATACAGGGTTTGCCGGCGGATATTCGCAGGCACATGATCGCCGCCCGGCCGAGCACGTTTAGGTCGGCGGTGGATTTGGCGGGAAGATTGTATGATGAAAGAACGGTGGTGGTGACTGATGGTGGCAAAAGAGCGGTGGTGAACGAGGCTGGCATGGGAAGAGATTTGGTCGGGGCAATGCCTCGATGGGTAATAAGAAGGCACGGGTGGATGATCGCCGTGTGGTTATGTCAGGTGCGGGATCGAGAAGGTGTGGAAAATGTGGACGGGAGCACAGCGGGGAGTGCAGGTTTGGGTCGAACTTGTGCTTCAGGTGTGGAAAGGCGGGGCACATGGCAAAGGACTGTCGTGCGGTCCGATGCTTTAACTGTGGTGAAGAGGGTCACGTGCTCAAAGATTGTAAGAAGCCGAGGGCTGAGAGTTCAGGGGCAAAGAGGACGGGAGGTGATGGACCGAGGGCGAGCGCCAGGGCATTCACCATGACACAGGAGGAAGCTAGAACGGACCCTGATGTCGTGTCCGGTACGTTTCTGGTGAACCAAACTTTAGCTTCTGTGTTATTTGATTCGGGTGCTAGTAAGAGTTTTATTTCTGCTGCTTTCTGTGCTAAGCTGCCTGTTAGTAGTAGATGTGTTGATGCGCCCTTCGATGTAGAAACTGCCATAGGTAAGTCTACCAGGATTTCTGAGATGATAGAGAATTGTGATGTGGAGCTCGAGGGTCATAAGTTTCCTGTTAGACCGTTGTGATGACCTTAGGTGGTTTTGACTTGGTTCTTGGGATGGATTGGTTAGCGGACTTCGAGGCGAACATTGTGTGTCGCAAGAAGATGATTCGGTTGTTGGCGCCTGACGGTAGTTCAGTGACAGTGTATGGTGATCGGGTTACTACGATTCCGAAAGTGATCTCGATGGCGGTGGCGGGAAAGTGTATGAGGCGTGGATGTAGTGCCTACTTGGCCTATGTAAAGGATGTGGATACGCCAACACCACAACTAGCCGATGTACCGGTTGTGTGTGACTTTCCAGATGTGTTTCCAGAAGACTTATCAGGAGTGCCACCTGACAGAGAGATTGAGTTTCAGATTGATCTGATACCGGGTGCCCAACCTGTCGCCAAGGCACCGTATCGGTTGGCTCCGACCGAGATGAAAGAATTGATGGAGCAGTTGCAAGAGTTGCTTGATAAGGGGTTCATTAGACCGAGTATCTCTCCCTGGGGTGCTCCGGTCCTGTTTGTAAAGAAGAAGGACGGTAGTATGAGGATGTGCATCGACTACCGCGAGCTGAACAAGTTGACAGTGAAGAACCGATACCCCTTACCGAGGATAGATGATTTGTTCGATCAGCTTCAGGGTGCCAGTTGGTTTTCAAGGATAGATCTTCGATCTGGTTACCATCAGTTGAAGGTGAAGGAGCAAGATATTCCTAAAACAGCTTTCCGTACGCGCTATGGTCACTACGAGTTTCTTGTCATGTCCTTTGGCTTGACCAACGCGCCAGCTGCTTTTATGGATTTGATGAACCGTGTGTGTCGGCCTATGTTGGATAAATCAGTGATTGTGTTTATTGATGATATCCTGATTTACTCGAGGAGCGAAGCAGAGCATGCCGGTCACATTCGGGAGGTTCTAGAGACGTTGAGAAGGGAGAAGTTGTATGCAAAATTCTCCAAGTGCGCGTTCTGGTTGCGCGAAGTTCAGTTCTTGGGTCACGTGGTGAATCCCGACGGGATATGGTGGACCCGGCGAAAGTGGAGGCGGTTATGCAATGGAAGTCACCAAAGACGCCATCCGAGATTCGTAGCTTCTTGGGTTTGGCGGGCTACTATAGAAGATTCATCCAAGACTTCTCTAAGATTGCTTCTCCACTGACTAAGTTGACCCGAAAAGATGTGAAGTTCGTATGGGGTCAAGCTCAAGAGAAGGCGTTTGAAGAATTGAAGGCGAGATTGACTCAAGCTCCTGTTCTGTCGTTACCCGATGGAAGTGAAGATTTGGTGGTTTATTCCGATGCTTCTTACTCGGGGTTGGGGTGTGTGTTAATGCAGAGAGGAAAGGTTATAGCCTATGCATCCCGACAGTTGAAGGTTCATGAGGTCAATTATCCTACTCATGACTTGGAGCTGGCAGCCGTGGTCTTTGCTTTAAAGATTTGGAGGCACTACCTCTACGGGACGAAGTGCACCATATTCACTGACCACAAGAGTCTGAAGTACTTCTTTGAGCAGAAGGATTTGAACATGAGGCAGAGGCGGTGGTTGGAACTTATAAAGGATTATGATTGTGAGATCCACTACCATCCGGGCAAGGCCAACGTGGTGGCTGATGCCCTTAGCCGAAAAGAGAGGCCCGAGCCGATTCGGGTGAAAGCCTATCAGCTGATCATGACCTCCGATGTGATGAAGCAGGTTAAAGGTTTCAAGATGAGGCATTGAAAGAAGATCATCTTAACTCTGAAAGAATGAGAGGTCTGGTTGGAGAATTGGGTGAAAACACGCTGGTGTTAGAACCCGATTTGATCGTGTGTGGATTCCTCGTTTTGGGGATCTACGGGTGAAGATTATGGATGAAGCTCACAAGACTCGGTACTCCATTCATCCTGGTGCCACGAAGATGTACCATGATATGAAGAAAGATTATTGGTGGCCGGGTATGAAGCGCGATGTGGTGGAGTATGTGAGTAAGTGCCTTACTTGCTTACAGGTGAAGGCCGAGCATCAAAAGCCGTATGGGAAGATACAACCTTTGGATATACCGGAATGGAAGTGGGAGCACATCACCATGGATTTCATTACCAAGCTGCGCGTACCCGAAAGGGTATGATGCCATATGGGTGATAGTTGATCGTTTGACGAAGAGTGCTCACTTCCTACCGATCCGCGAGACATATTCATCTGAGAGGTTGGCTGATCTGTTTATCAAAGAGATTGTGACTCGTCATGGTGTGCCGGTGTCTATTGTGTCGGATCGCGACACCCGGTTTACATCTAAATTCTGGAAGAAGTTCCACGACGCTATGGGGACGAGGTTATATAGCACGGCTTATCATCCCCAGACTGATGGTCAGTCAGAAAGGACCATTCAGACGTGGAAGACATGCTTCGGGCATGTGTGATTGATTTTGGTGGAAGTTGGGATGACCACCTACCGTTAGCTGAATTCTCATACAACAACAGTTATCATGCCAGCATTGGTATGCCTCCATATGAGATGCTATACGGTAGGAGATGCAGAACGCCCGTTTGTTGGGGTGATATTGGTCAGAAGGAATTGGGAAGCGTCGAGGTAATCGAGGCTACGACTGAGAAGCTTGAGAAGATCAAGCCTTCATGAAGGCAGCCAAAGATAGACAGAAGTCGTATGCTGATAAAAGGCGCAGGCCGATTGAGTTCCAGGTGGGTGACCGGGTTATGTTGAAGGTCTCACCTTGGAAGGGTATCATTCGCTTCCGAAAGCGGGGCAAGTTGAGCCCAAGATATATAGGCCCTTTCCGAATTATTGCTCGAGTAGGAGAGGTGGCCTATAGACTGGAGTTACCGGATGAGCTAAGTGGAATTCACCCGACATTCCATGTATCTCATCTAAGGAAGTGCTTAGCAGATGAAGATATGATTGTCCCATTGGAAGATATCGAGGTAGATGAACGGCTCAATTATGTGGAGCAACCAGTGGCAATCATCGACCGAAAGGAGAAAAGGCTAAGGAATAAAGTGGTTCCTCTTGTGCGTGTACAGTGGAAGCACAGGAAGGGATCCGAGTCAACGTGGGAGACCGAGGAAGAAATGAGACAGCATTACCCAAGTTTGTTCGAGGAATAACAGGTTTCGGGGACGAAACCTATTTAAGGGGGTGGACTTGTAACACCCGGAAATTTATTATTTTGAAGCCGACGAAGAAAGAAAAGAAATAAAGTTCAAAGTCGAGGGACCAAACTCGCCAACGAGGAAAAGTTGGGTAAGGTGGTGATATGTGTAGGGAGAGGGCAGCCCACTCTCCCCACACTTCACACATTTTCAGATTTGAGAGGAAGAGAAGAGAGAAAGAAGAGAAAAAGGGAGAAAAAGTGGTGTTTCGGGTGATTCGAGTGTCCAAATCCGTCGAGTAGCAAGCCAAATCGAAGCTCTTGTCTTTGTGCTCGATTGTGTGAGTTCTAGGACCCCACTTTTACTTGTTTTCAACGATTTTGGGGCTGGAAAATGTGCAAAACCCGTTTTTGTGTGTGTGTGTGTTTGACCCATTTGGGTGTGATGTGTATGATGTGTTTAGAGTATGTTTTCGGGCTTGGGTGTGCTTGTATGGTGTTAAGGTATGCATTCCTAAGGTCCAGGAGGGTTAATTTAGGCTTAGAATGGGTTTGGATGAGCTTAGAGGCCGAAAATGGCAGATTGGTTTCGGGATGAACTCCATTCTGCATCAGCTAGGGCTAGGCGACCGAATGAAGGCCATACGGCCGAATGAGGGCGATTGAGGGTCATTCGCACGATTGGGATTCATTCGCACGATTGAGGGTTCAATCGCACGACTAAGGTTTCAGTCGCACGACTGGGAGTCCAGTCGCATAAGGATTGCACGACTTAGGGTTCAGTCGCATAGATGCTTAGTCGCATGAGTCCATTCGCATGAGGTTAGTCGCATAGGTGCCCATTCGCAGTAATCCCATTCGCACAAGGTTCATACGCACGATTGGGTGTTCATTCGCATAGATGTTCATCCGCATGAGTCCAGTCGCATGATGTTCAGTCGCATGGAGGCCATGCGACTGAAGAGTGTCCATACGCCCGAACAGGGCTGTTGCACTCGAAGGAATGTGTAGTTTGACTTCTGGCCTTCGGGGAAAGGTGCAGATGTAAGTGTTGACGTAAGGTAACCCGTAAGAGCATGTAAGAGGATGGTTATGGCCTTAGAGAGCATGTAGGGCATGATGATGAGGATGTTGCATGTTTATGCATATTATGAATGTATGATATTGCCCTGTATGATGATGATGAATGTGTATGATATGTTCCTTATTATGATGTATGCTTATCTTCCTTGTGGCTTTACATGTCATGTTAATGAATGAATGAATGAAGTATTATGTAATGTAAAGCAAAAGATAATGAAAGAGGAACATGAAGTAAGAATGCATGCATTAACGAATGATGAATGAACGAAAGAAAGGCTTGCAAGCATATTTATTGGGGTGAGCGACTTTGTGTTGCAAAAGACTCGGATGAAGTGCAATCATTTAGATTGCCTATGAGGTGAGCAACCTTGTCGTTGCAAAAGACTCGAGCAAGGGCTATCGTGATGTTGCCTTGGGGTGAGCAACCTTGTTGTTGCAAAAGACTCGGATAGCTTGCTATCGTGATGGGCAATTGGGGTGAGCAACCTTAGGGGTGCAAAAGACTTGGATAGCGTGCAATCATTGAGATTGCCATTGAGGTGAGCGACCATGTTGTCGCAAAAGACTCGGAAGACAGAATGAACGAAAAGAATGGAAGATAATGAATGAGATGAAAGATAATAATGACATTATCTGTGTATACGTATGTTGAATGATCGCATGATAAAACGAATAGTTTTAATGAATGTAAAGTATATTTATTTTATAAAACTAGAACTCACTCAGCAACGCTGACTTTTATTGCATTTTCCAGTTGGCAGGTAAATGATTGCTGAGGATGGCACGGCGAAGCTACTCAGCTCTTTTGGGATGGCATCCAATTATATAGCTTTTGTGATGTAATGCAAACATGAATTTTGTAACCGGATAATGATGTATTATTTGGCAAAAGTAATTATAATGAAACGTGATGTCATTTTTGAATGTTTCCGCTGCAATGATTTCTTAATGTAATGTAATTATATGTTTTATGTGCGATGAATGACCAACTGTAAGCGTCCCGGGAACGGGGCCTTACACTGTTCTCTTGCACCTAAAACAGGGCATCGGGTTACATTCTCCTTGATAATGTAACTTGCACTTGCTGCAGAGTGGGCTTGTCCCCGTATACAATCTCCGATTTTTGCTACCTTGATCATCACGTCTCACTCCTTCAGAACTCCTTCTACTCGACCCACTGCTACTTCCAATCGCTCTTTTTGCTTCAAACCACTTCCTCTTGTCTCCAACAAACTTCTTCTTCTTATCAGCCCTTCCTTGATCGGTCCATCCAGCCCTAATAAGATCGTCAGTCAGACTGCTGGTAAGGTCGACAGCAGCTTGTAGGGTCACAGGCTGAGAGGCACGAACCATACCCCTAACTCTTGGGTGTAGTCCCCAGATGAACCGTGCTACACCTTTGGCTTCTGGCGTCACCAAATGTGGCACAAGTCGGGACAGGGCTAAGAAACGATTGATGTATTCGGTGTAGTTGGGTCCCTTCATCTCCAAGCTTAAGAATTCTGTCTCCAGCTTCTCGAGTTGATTGATGGGGCAATATTTGTTGGTCATTAACTCTCGGAATTCAGTCCAACCCATTCGATTTGCCACGTTTCTTCCACGGCTCTGGGTAATGGACTTCCACCATTCAAGAGCTGATCCCTTGAGAGATTGTGATGCAAATCTCACCATGTGCTCCATCTTGCACTCGCTGATGTCTAAGACGGCTTCCATTTCGTCGATCCACCTGTAAGTCTCTATAGCACCCTCGGTGCCATAGAAGTCCTTGGGCTTGCAGGCCATAAAGGTCTTGTAAGAGCACCCATTCCTTAACTCCTCAGCTTCATCATCGTGGCTCTCATCGTTTATCGGCCGTTCATTCCCAGTAGTGTTATCCCGGTCTGCATTTATCTGTGCAATGATAGTCGGAATGGTGTTGGCCAGTTGCTGAGCTACGAGGTTAGCAATCCTTTGGTCACTCTCTTGATTAGTATTCTCCCCGTGGGAAGTCCCTGGTGGAGTAGGTTGGGTTCCAATAGGCCTTGCTCCCTCATGGCGGCCCCTGGTGGCTCCACGTCGACCAAAACGTGTTCCTCTGCGAGTCGGCATTCTGATAGTATCACAAATAGATTCGTTTAGCATCTCATAAATTTTGTTTCGGATAGCCTAGGCATCATTATCCTATCGCACCATGCCTCGGAAGAGGAATCATGGCATGCACATACATGTATTTACAACCCACTAAAGAACCTTAAATGCCCAATTCAAAACATGATATAATAGTTGGGCAACAATTTAGAAATGGCACAGACAATCTCAAAGCACAACAAAACATATAGCAGTTTAATACAGACAGTTTAAAAATTTTTAGCATCTCAAAAGCAGTCAACATAGTATCATCCAAACGAGTAGAATCAGAGTCATGCTATTACAATTTGGAAGGTGCCATCACCCCCATAATATAAAAATAATAGTCTCAAACAAGAATTCAAATAGTTTCCTTCTACTGTCCACAGACAGATAAATCCCACTGAGTACTCCAGTTCTCACATCCACTTCCTCTTTAACCATCCAAACCACCATGTACCCTTCTTCCTCTGCTCCTGCTCCAAACGCTTCACTCCCCGTGTAGCCATCATCGCCTGGAACTGGGCCGACTGAGAAGTTCGAGTGGCGTGCTGAACAGTCAGCTCATGATGGCGAACAGTCCTCAAAATCTCATCTAGTGTCGCATCGTAGGGTCCTACATCACTCCCCCGGCGACTCGACTGGGAGTACCTATCACCAGCCAGTACAGTGGGGCCGTCATACATACTATGTCTCGGCGGCATCAGGCGCTCGTCGCGAGGGTCAAACAGTGGGGGTACCGATGTCGGAATCCTAACAGGCGGGGGAGGAGGAGGAGGCATCCTAAAGGATACGGAGGATCCTGGTCTAACGGTTTTGTGAGGTTGGGTGACAGTACGCGCACCCCTATTCCCAATAGGTGGGATGGGTGAGAGGGTCGGAGCAGCTACTTGAGGAGAGTGGGATCGCGTTCGGCTTCGGGAAGGTGATGTGGAGGAAGAGTCCTCGGAAGCCTCAGTGTCTTCGGACATGACGGATATCCACCCTGGATGTCCGCATCTCCGGAGGTACGCCTGATACTCCGTCTGGGGTTTCTCTCTCCTTAGGTGTCCGGTAGGAGCGGTCTCAGCGTCGGGGTGAACAGGCGCCTTTCCTTTATCAGCCATTGTCGTTATCCTGTAAGAAATACATCATGAGTAATTTGGTTTCTCATAGCTCATGATTTACATAATAGTACAAATAATAGTAGTGATGGCAATAGTATCTGTTATTCCAACATATAGCTGTCTGTTTCGCCCAGATCAATAGTTTCTTCAAGAAGTATCGGATAACATAGCTCATCATAAAAATCATTTAAATCCCCTTTAAAAATTAGTTTCAAATCATCAATATAAACCAGAAAAAGTCCAACCATAACCTAAAGATCAGTGATGGAAATTACGCGTCCGGTAATTTCATGATTACGTTGATCAAGTGTAATCATCAATTTACCTAACCCGATCATTCCAACACTTCCCACAAGGACAGTCCTAGGGTATCAGGGTTGTAGCCTAGGGTCTACTAAGGCATTCCCGACTTCTCTACAACCTTTGGCTCTGATACCAATCTGTCACACCCCGGGCCTAGGTAGAGTGGGACGTCACAGACTAGCAACAACATATGGCAGCGGAAACAAACCATTAAAAGAGTTCAACGGAGAGAATATCACATGGCATTAAAGTTTTAAAAAGGTAACGGGGCTAGATACACATCAAGCCCCCAATTAAGTTTTACAATCAACCATAAAAATGAAATTGTACTTGTTCAACACAAAAAAAATATAAATTGTTCAAATGTTTCATCAAGGAAATAAGCCAATGCCATGTCGCGGGGATAAGTCTAGGTCTTCAAACTGCTAGGATCTCTTCAAACATTACCTGAAACATGCTCAAAAGAAAATTATGTCAACTATAAAGTTGGTCAATTCAAGTGCTTAAAGTTTAAAAACAAAAGGACTTAATAAATCTTTCTTTGATTAAAAGAAAAATAATCATTGTTTATCATCGTGGGAGAAATAAAATCATAATCAACCCTGCACTCAGTCCCGGTTAGCCTCTTCTAAAGTTATGTTTTACCGGATATTCCCGAAGGAAGAAACTGAGCCCCATACCAGTGAACCCTACCTGCCCGGATGGTTCACCATAGAATCTTAACGAAACTTGTTACATGCCACATCGATCCCTCAGGATCTCAGTGGGGTAACCTTCCTGGAACGGAAGCCACTGTGTGTGGGGGATTTCCCAAATAGATCTATCCATATAAATCAAGCGGTTCACGAAAGAATTAAAGATCATGATATAAGAATTAGCAGGTAACCACAATCCAACATAGTATCATCAAATAAAGCACAATCATAGTTCATAAAAGTAGAGCATGTTCCATCCCAAAACAGTAGTAAAAAGGGATCACTAGAACTCACCTTAGATATCAATCAAAAAGAAATTCTCCGCGTGCCGGGAATGTCTCAAGTCTAGCACTCTAACATAAGTATTTTAAGTGATTAGCTACTGCTCTAAACCTATTTAAGGAGCAACAATAGTGCCTACGACTTAAATGGACGGGTTCGGCTTTGATTCGGTTAGGTTTGTATAAAAGGTTCCTTTTATGGAAAGTCAAGGTTTTTCATAAAATCAAAGGTTTATACATTATTAAACCTAGAATATATAGTAATTATGCCATTTAAGGGGGCAAATGAACTTATGGGAGTCGGTTATGAAGTTTTGCAAAATTTACAGTTTTGCCCCGGAAGTTTCAAAGTTGACATTTTCTACCCTTAAGATTAGTTTCTTGCATTAAGTGACCTCTATTCTTAAAAATCAGGTTCAAGACCTTAATTCAACTTAGTTTTAAAAATTTATAACCAAAATTTCAGTTTATGGACTCGGTTTGTAAATTACGCGTTTAGCGTTGCCGGTTACGGAAAAACCGAACGATTTAAAAGTGGTTATCTATGAGTTTTCGCCTTTTTGAGTCTAAAACCAGTAGATAACTTTTTAAAGTCATTTTAATAAGTTTCCAACCTTTTAAATCACAAATTTGCCCCTAGTAGTCGAAAGACCCGTTTTTACGTTTAAACCGTTAAAATGCGTTTTTAGTCGGGTTTGACCATTTTAAAAGCTTGTTTGACCAACCATTTTACTTTTGAGGTTATTTTATCTTTTAACCTACTGGAAAATCATGATTTTTATAATTTGTAACATTTAACCCATTTATCATATATTTTTCCTTAAAAACGCCTCTCGGTTTACACCCGGTTTCACTTAAAATCCATTTAAAATACTATTTGACCACTAAAAATTCTCATTAGCTCCAGAACACTTTATTAATCCTTAATGAACCTGGAATTCTCTTTAAAAAGTTTATAGTTCAAAATTTCTTGTTTTTAAGTCATTTTAACATGTTTTCGGGTCCCGAAAGTGACCAAAATGGGCCCTAGACACATTATGCCTTTTGTTCCAGAGGTCAAACCATGTTATTAAACTTAATATGCACTAAAACGTACTGAAATAACAGTCCCAACACGTTGCCTAAAGGTTCTACACATACAAAGGTTTCAAGAGGTAAAAATAAGCCATAACCGACCATTACACATGTGTGATTCTTGGTAACTTAAGTTTATTCATTGCCAAAACTTCATCTAACTTAAAAATCAGATTATTGGGGTGTATTAAAAGTCATTTTGAGCAGGTTACATGTTTTGTTTTGAAGGGTTACAAGATACACAAGTTTGATAGTGCGAAAAACACCAAAATAGGGTTTTCAAGGGGTAAATCGGGTTCTACCCCTTAGATTGACCATTATATCACGTGATATACCTTCAAGAACGTTGGAAACTCTTCAAGAACAAGGTGGGGGTGAGAGGTTTCTGTTACAACAAGAAAAAGTAAGGTTTTTAGGTGAACAATGAAGTTAAACTTGAGAAATGACCAAAACTGAACATAGTGAGCTTACACTTGATGTATCTCACGGTTTAGAAGGTGTGGATGGTCGTGAATGGATGAAATCTCCTTGGATGAGGCTGGAGAATCTCGAACAAAAGCTGGAACCTCAAGTATTGCACGTTCCAAGCCTCAAAACATCACCAAAAGTCACCTTCCTTGCGGTTTGCTGCTAGCCGATGGTTGTATGCTTGTAGTTTGCGATTTAGGAGTTTGAGGTGGAGAGGATTAGAGAGTGTTTGATAGAGAGGAGGTGTGTTCAGCTGGTGGGTTCGAAATGAGGGAGAGAGAAGGAGTATGGAGTGTGTCTTGCAAGTTGAAAAATGCATGTAAAGTGTATGGTGGAAAGAGTTGGTGGTGTAGGAGGCCATGGATTGGTCAAGAAGGGGTGGCCGAAATTTGTCTTGTGTGTGGGTTTTCTTTTAAGTTTTTATTGTAGAATAAATAATATTATGGGGTATTAATTTGAAATGTAGTGTATAATTATTAGTTAGTAGATGATGTTAGTTGATAACATGTGTAGGATCATTCTTGCATGATCCGAAATTTCCAAGTGTGTGGGTGTGTACACATATTTTTAATTGATTCATTTGATATTCTTAATTCTAGCTAGGGTGACTAATCAATATTCCCGGGCACGAATTTCTAAAAAGGTAGAAACCTAAATTGGTTAAAAATCAAAAGTAAAAATCACATGAAATCATAATTTACATCAAATAGCAAGAATTGATTCCAATTTCATATTAGGGTTGTATAGTTTCAATTATTAGTACTCATAGCATGGATAATGATGCATGTATTCTAGGGTTAGGGTAACAACCTGGAGGTCGGTTGTCACACATGTGAAGTACAAGAAAGTTACTTCGAAAAATTTGATATAACTCAATAAATTATGCTAAGTGTCAAATCTTCCAAAGCCAAAAGATCAAATCATCCTAGCCAAAGATGAAGTCTTCTGAAGTACAAGAAAGTTACTTCGAAAAATTTGATACAACTTTCTGCTACCACTATTGATGACTTACCAACTTATATGAGTTGGTGAAAGGTCCTTACTTTTTCCAAATCGTAGATTAAGGTCTTTTGTCTATAACTTTCTACTCTTGTACTTTTATCCTTTTTGTAATATATTAGGATTTGAGCAATGACATGTCATAGTTACTAGTCAAAAGGCAATCTGTCTTTTGACTATACATTGATCTTGTTATCTAGATTAGTGTTTCCAGCTGGCCTTTAAAGTATGGCTGGCTGTAGCATGTGGCATAAGGTGTCTCAAGTACTTGTAGCTTTTTATAAGTTTTGTAGCACTTGTAAAAACTTAAGAACAATATACATCATTCTTGAAAATCGTAAATGAGTGTTCTTGTTTATTATTCTTGTTACTTGTGTTCATAGTTTCATTATTACCGGTCCCTATTTGATCTGCTAAGTGTTCTAAGTCTCGACTCCTTGTGAAATTATTTCATTAACCCGCTTTACCTGTCCAGCAATTGGTATCAGAGCATTTAAGCCTCTTTATTGTAAGATCTCCCTATCTTAGATCTCTTTAGTTTTACAAAACACTTATCAACTCAAAGGGCAGCTATCTCAAAGGTTGTAATGGAAACCGGTACCATGACTAAATCTCCACTGATCACTCCTAATAATTCTGATACTTGGTGCCAACATATGGAAGGGTTCATCAAGTCTCATGACAGCAAGATGTGGTGCTCTCATTGAAGGACCTCACATCCCAAGAATCTCTTCAGCCACTGCTGGAGGTGGGATAATACCAAAGGAAATGTCTGATTACGATGAAGAAGATTGGAAAAAAATAGATGTAGATCAGAAAGCCATGACCGCTTTCTAGACTTCTCTTCTAAACTTTGTATATAGAGGCTTCAAGAAGTGCAAAACTACTAAGCAACTCTAAGATGCACTGAAGATCATGTATGAGGGGTCTGAGGAAGGAAAAGAAAACAAGAAAGACCACATGAAGCAGCAGTTTGAGAACTTCACCTTGAAGTCAGGTGAAACCATGACTCAACAATACTTCATGTATGTTGAATTTGTGGATACTCTAATGGATGTTGGAGTAAATCTTGAGAATAGGGACATTATGAGGAAGTTCATGTTCTCTCTTTCCAGACAAATGACTCACTATTGTGTGGCCATTAACAAAACTGAAAGCCTCGCTACTGTTACTCTCACAAAGCTGTATGGTATCCTTAGTAGCTACCAGATGGAGATGACCATGCAAAATCATCAAGCAGCTCTTCCAACAATCAGTAGAGTTCAACCCTTCGTGTGGTTGAAAGGGATAGTAGAGAACCATATTATCATCTTATTTGCTACCCTGACAACTCACAAAAGGTTTCTTTCATCACCTTTCTTGAGAAACCAAGGGAGAGCTACATCCAAGGAAGCCCATTCCATGAGACAAGCTCTGCTCAAGCCTTTGTGTCTGCTGATGAAAGTTGTGGAAAGTTTCTTTTCACTCTTGAAGACTTGGATTGTATCCATGAAGATGATCTGGAGTACATAAAGATAGTCCAGCAAATGGCTCTTCTCACTCACAGGACCAAGAAGTTCTACAAAAGGATAAGAAGAAAGTTTTCCAGCAATATATCTAGTGGAATGTTTGGTTTGGATAAAAGTGAGGTGAATTGTTACAACTGTAACCAAAAGGGACAATTTGCTAGAGAGTGCAAGGCACCAAGAACAAATGGTGGCCAAGCACAAACCAGATCAAACTACACTAAGGGTGCTCTTAGACCTGAGAAGCCTAGCCAACCAAGACAACATGCTGCTATTGTTGTTGAAGAGGGAGGTTTTGACTAGAGCTTCCAGGTAGAAGATTTTCTTCTAACCAAGCATTGATGGCTAACCATGAAGAAGCGAAAGTATTAGAATATCTTTGTACTCCTGAATGTATTGCTAAAGTAAATTTATACAGGTCCTATAACAATCTTGAGTCCTTGAATATTTTAAAAGCTGACTTTAAAATAGCTGAAAATGAATATAAACTTAAAATAGAAGATTTAGTGAAAACCAATTCAACTCTTAAAGATGAGGACACAAATTATAGGGCTTAAATAAAGTAGCTCATTATCAAGTTAACTAAATGCTTGGTTGAGCTTGTGATCAACAAAGCTAAGGTTGAAAAATGTGTACTTGAAGAGGAAACCTTTAAGAACATCATATCTTCATCCATGCATTCAAAGATTTTTTATCATAACAGGCAAGGATTCGGTTCAAGTGAGATAGCTCCTCCATACACATTGTTATATGTAAGACCTCTAAGGTGTGAAACTTGTCAAGATGAGCTGCCTCTCATAGACCCATTCAAGAAGAAGATGAAGATGAAGAGGAGATTGTGAAGGATGAATCTGAAGTGAGTGAGGAAGATTGTCCTAATAAGGGTCACTATTTTCCAGAGGAGAGGAAAGAACCAAAGATGACCAAGTCTGCAAGGAAGAACTTGATCAGGGTAGCCAAAAGAAAATAAAAAAGCCTAATAGATCAAGACCACTTTCAACTCTAAGCAAAAACAAGTATTTATCTTTACTGGATTTGAAGTGGTGAAGGCTGAAGACTCAACCATGGACTCTAGTACTAGAAGTCCTAGTTCATGTCCAAATCATATTTGTAAAAAGAAGAAGGCTGATCAAATGTGCACCACTACTGCACATTCTGAACCATCTAGTTCCAAGAGCAAGCCTCACCCTAGGAAGCCTATTGCATCATCTATGAAGATGAAGATGGAAGTGGAAAGTGATCAAGCTCAGCATTCTACTCATAAAAGTAAATGCATCATGAGTTGTAGTGCTTCTCATTTTGCTAAGGATTGCATCTATAATCCAAAAGGCATTGTCCACATGATCTAGAAGAAAACTTCTAAGAATAAGAACAAGAAAAAGGTAATAGCTTTGGAAGGAAAATCTCTTCCTTCCGAAAGCTCCAAAGTGAAAAAAAGATAAGCGAAAACTTACATTCGGAAGAAAAGTTGGTCTAAGAGGAAAGGAATACTTCAGAAGTACTAAAGTCTGCTACAGTGGATACAAAATTTTCCAAAGGTCCAGTTTCCAAACTTCCAAAGTCATAAAAATTTCCAAAGTATTGAAGGCCAAGTCTGGTGTTCTAAAGATTGTGTGGAAGATGAAGGAAGGCCATGTGACTAAAAGGTCTTCATCAACAATAGCAAACGATCCTCAGAGTTTGCATATAGGATAATTACTGTTGCATTATCTTCAATTCACTTTGACAAGCCTTAGACTAGTAAGGCTTGGGTTTCCAAATGTAACTAACCATCTCTTTTTATGCAGGAACAACTAAAGACAAAAAGAAATGTTTGGATCATTGATAGTGGCTGTTCAAGGCACATGACAGGCAATGGCTCTTTGCTTTGAAATTTTTAGAAAGTTGATGGAGGACTAGTTTCTTTTGGAGGAGATTCAGGTGGTTACTTCACTTGTAGGGGCATGGTCACAATTGGTAAGCTTATCATTATGAAGGTAAACATTTTTAACGAGCTTGGGTATAATCTTATGATGTATCCTAATTTTATGATCAGAGACAAAACATGCTCTTTACTAACCACGAGTGTATTTATCAAGCCCGAGGTGGTCATTCCTCAATAGCATATCCTGCTCAGAGCCCCCAGGAAATGGAACATGTATAAGATGGACTTGCAGGAACATCCCCTTCAGGAGAAGTTTCCAGTTTTCTATCTAAAGCCAATAGTAATTAGTCTCTCCTCTGGCATAAAAGACTGTGTCATGTAAATTTAAAATCATGATAAATTAACGAGAATGATTTGGTAACTAGAATGGTAAAGAAAGAGTACAAGTGATGACCACTAAAGTGATGACCACTATGTTGCATGTTTAAAAGGAAAGCAACACAAAGTGTCTAATAAGCCAAAGGAAAGAAAATCAATCACTACTCCCCTACACTTATTACATATGGATCTCTTTGGCCCTACCAGTGTAATGAGTCTAGGAAGGACCTCTTATTGTTTGGTGATCACAAATGATTTCATAATATACACTATGTTTTTCTTTCTTATAACTAAGGATGAGACCCCTGAGATCTTTAAAGAACATCATTTTTAAAATTGAAAATTAATGTGATCAAAAGGTCAAAATCATAAGATGTGATCAAGAAATTGAATTCAAAAACCAAATCCTTAATGCATTTTGTGATGAGAAAGGTATTACAAGACAATATAGTGCTCCCAAGACTACTTGGCAAAACGGTGTTGTTGAGAGGAGAAACATGACACTTATTGAAGCTGCAAGAACCATGGTATCTGACTCTAAATTTTCGATCACCTTCTGGGCAAAGGAAGTTAACACTGCCTGCTATATGCAGAATAAAGTTTTAGTAGTTAAGACTCATGGTAAGACTCCTTATAAGCTATGGCACAAAAAGAGACCTTTCATTGGTTTTCTTAGATCATTTGGATGTCCTTGCACCATCTTGACTTCCAAAGATCAGATAGCCAAAATTGCTAAGAGATCAGATCCTGGACACTTTATTGGATGCTCTTCTCAAGCTAAGGCTTATATAGAGTATACAATATCAAATGTAGATTAGTTGAAGAGTAAACCAATATGACCTTCAATGAGCATACTCCTAGTGTGAAAGGTTTTGGTTCTGATTGGTTGTTTGATATTGATTTAGTTACTAAGTTTTTTATTAATCTTGTGAAGATGTTTTAGGATCTAAAATATTTAAATACTCAAGGTCAGATCTCACTTCCAAGTTATAAGACCTATACATGTTTGCTTTAGCATGGATCAGGTGTACAAAGATATTTTATCACCTTGCATTCACCAGTCAGCCATCAGTGCTTGATTTAGAGAAACACCCTCTACCTAAAACCTCCATTCCAAGCCTCCCTTTTCAATAACAACAATATCTTGTTGTTTTGGTTGGATTGGCTTCTTAGTTCTAGGAGCTGCATCAGTGTAGTAAGGTCTGGATTGTGCTTGGCCACCATTAATCCTTGGTTCCTTGCACTCCTTAGTAAAGCGTCCCATCTGGTTACAGTTGTAACATGTTACTTTGCTATTATCCAGTCCAAACTTTCCACTAGTTATATTGCTGGAAAACTTTCTTCCGGTTCTCTTGTAAAACTTCTTGTTAGGACCTAGTATTTGAACGAAATACCTAGTGATTAGCGTGTTAAACAAACTCAAATAGTGCGGAATCCTATTTGATTGGCGATCCAATCAGTGAGAACACATGAAGATTCAATCAAGAATTGAATCCAACGTTAGAAGTCGATTAGGAATCGATCTAATGTGTTCTATGCAACTTGGAGAATGATTTGGGAGGTCTCTGGACGGCTAGGGTACGTCTGGAATCGTAATGGTGTGAATGCTTACGTTTTTCCACGAATTGGGTCTATTTATAGGTTAGTATTATTCAATCGTGCGACTGGGCCATAAGTATGGTTCAGTCGTGCGATTGAACCATGCGGTTGATTCATCCGCACGACTGAGTGTTCAGTCGTGCGATTGAGCCAATCTTATGTGTCAATCATACGACTGATCCAGTCTCCTAATTCATTCGTGCGATTGAGTCAATCGTGTTGGATCATAAGAGGCTGTTGCAACCAAAACCATATCACTTAGAAGATTTTGAGTACTACATACAAAGGACTTCCGAAGCCAAGTGTGAGACTTCCGAAGGAAGAAAGAGCTCTTCCGAAGTCTAAGTGTAAATACACTTCCGAAGAGAACTCCAACTTCCAAGGTAAAGAAGCTACTTCAGAAGGTTCAAGACTTGAAGACAAAGTTCTGATCAGCTTCCGAAGTATAAAGAAGTCCTTAAAGCCTCGGAAGCATAGAAGCATCTTCCGAAGTATAAGTGGCTTCGGAAGAACTTTCTTCTTCCGAAGCCAGTAAACCTTCAGAAGACACTTCTATTATCCAGTAGACATAAGTATGGTCTGTCTGACAGTCCGCTGCAAATCTCTGAGATACTGCATGGCGTTTTCTCAAAGCCATGTAGTTGACCATACTTAATCTACTGTTTACCTTTTTATGTTAAGTACAGTTGCCATCTTTAGTTGGTGACAAAAGGTAAGTCATGGACATGTCATGACTACCATATCTTAGATAATACTTTATCTAAGATACCTTACTATAGCATTGTAGTATATGCTTTAGTCTTAGGTTTCCCAGCTGGTATCAAGTATAACCGGCTGTAGGATCTAGTATATATAGTTCTCATTGTAACTCATGTTCCTGCTTGTAAGTGTCTTGTAATCTTGAGTTGAGAAGTAATATATACAAGTACCTTGAAAATATTCTGCTTGTTGCTTTGATTACTTATTATATTATTATCAACTCTTGTCAAAGGCATTGCTTCATCTTGTTTGAGTGACTATTATAAGTGAGTTTGAGAGAAATACAAGTGTTAAGTGACAAAACCCGATCCTGCAATTGGTATCAGAGCTTTTTTTTTCGCTCTTGATTGTGAGATCTTACCATCCTAATCAACCAGTTTTTTCACTCCTTCTTATACCTCACTCAAATATGGCCCTCATCAATCTGAAGTTGAAATGGGAACGATGACCAAAGCTCCCATCATGATCCTGAAAACTTCAGGTCTGGAGCAGAAGAATTGAAGCTTCATCAGATACCAGATAGCAAGATGTGGCAGTCCATCGTGAATGGCCCGTACAAGCCAAAAGTTGCTGGTGGAAACGGTGCCATGATCGAGAAGGCTGTTTGAAGACTACTCCGATGAAGACAGGAAGAAGCTCGACATTGACAGCAATGCTATGACTGTTCTCATGACTGCAATCCCAAACTCCATCATGGTGGGGTTTGAGCATTGCAAGTCAGCCAAAGAACTCTTTGATGCACTTGCTCAAATGTACTCGAGCTCAAATGATTCAAAGAAGGACTCACTGAAGCAGCATTTGAGAACTTCACCTATGTTGCTTGGAGAAACTTTTAGCCAGCAATACTTCAGGT